>CM024765.1:65767167-66322451 GCA_014218235.1 Colocasia esculenta | reverse complement strand
GAACTCCGCCATACCTTGCCCTTTGATTGCTTTTCTTCGGGACGAAGGTGATATCGAACTCCATGAGAGAAGAGCCCATTTTCCCATCCTTCCTGACAGATAAAGGTTGGGTGAGGAGCGCTTTTAGTGGGTCTATCCTCGAGATGAGGCTGACTTGATGGGCCAGCAGATAGTGCCGTAATTTCTTGACGGCGAATATCAATGCCAGCACACCTTCTCCACTGGGGATATCGGTGCTCCGACCCACGAGCATCCTGCTGAGATAGTAGAGCGGTTGCTCCTTGCCTTCCTCATTTGTTTGCGCCAGGAGCGCTCCCAGCGACGTTTCCATGGCCGCGATGTAGAGAATGAGCGGCTTGTCCTTCGCCGGGGCTCCTAAGACAGGGAGGAGTAAGGAGATACTCTTTGATTTCTTCAAAGTATCTTGGCACTCTTGGTCCCATATAATGGAGCTCCCTTTCTCATTAATTTGCTGAAGGTGGCGCATCTGCCCGCAAGGTTGGAGATGAACCGCCTTATGTAGGCCAGCCTTCCTTGAGAGATTTCAGCTCCGTTAAGGTTTTCCGGCGGCGGCAGCTCTCTGATAGCCTTGATTTTGACGGGATCATTTCTATCCCGCGGTATTTGACACGAAGCCGAGGAATTTGCCGCTCGATACGCCGAAGGCGCACTTCATCGGGTTCATCTTCATTTGATGTTGGCGAAGCCTTTCGAAGACCTGGCGTAAGTCGCCTAGGTGATCTTCCCGCCTTTTGGTCTTGACGACCAGATCATCAACGTAGCACTCGACCGAGTCAGGAGCATTTCTCCGAAGATCTTGGTCATGGCTCGTTGATAGTGGCTCCGGCTTTTTTTCAGGCCGAAGGGCATTCTTTTATAGTTGTAGATCCCTTTGGGGGACCTAAAGGCGGTATGACCCTTATCCTTGGGTGCCATGCGGATTTTTTTGTGTAGCCTGACGACCCGTCCATGAAGGAGAGCGCTTCATGCCCTGTGGTCATGTCGATCATAGTTTCGGTGATCGGGACCGGGAAGTCATCCTTCGGGCAAGCTTTTTCAAGTCCCTGTAGTCGATACAGATTCGGACTTCGCCGTTCTTTTTCTTGACCGGCACTATTTGGCTAGCCACGTTGGATAGATGCATGGCTCGGTGAAGTCGACTTGAAGAAGTCTGTCCACCTCGGCATTTACTTTCAGCTCCAGCTCGTGGCGCATACGCCGTTGGGCCTGCTTGACCGGCTTCGCTGCGGGGAGTATGGACAACTCATGCTCAGCCACGGAGGGGTCCAGCCTGGCATTTCTTTGTATGTCCACGCGAAACAGTCTTTGAATTCCGCAAGAGATGCCGGTATGACTGTCTTTCTTCCTCGTTCAGGAGAGCGCTGACGAAGATTGGTCGAGGTTCTTCTGGTTCCCCGAGGTCGAGTTCGACCAGTTCGTCGACCGTAGCTTGTCCGCCGTCTTCGAGTTCACGGGGTGCTGGCTGCAGGTCGATGAAATCCTTTTCTTCATCGGAGTCAGCAACGTGGACGTCATAATATCTGAAGCCTTCTTCTGTGATCGGCCAGAAATGACTTCCTTCGCTTTGAGGTGCTTCTTGGCACGACGTCCCATTTGGTGGGACGAGGGCGGCCTCCCCCTGCTGCGGCTTTGTAGCGGGGTAGGAGATTGCCCCCCGGGAGAGCACTGGTCAGGTGAGGGCGCGAGCCCAACGGTGTTGACCGTATGGTAGGCCTCGCATTGCGCCTCCCGACCATAGCCCAACCCCCGAGTGTCTTTTGCACAAAGGGAGGTTGCCCTCGGAGTTGCTTCGGGTACCACAGCTGATGGAAGTACTCCCGTCGCGAGGGGTCTTGCATTTGTGCTTCTTCTTCTTCTGCCTTCGGCACAATTTCTTGATGTGCTCGGGCATGTCGTCCATTTCTTGAACGTTGGGGCGACTTGAGTCGCTTGGCTCCAGCCGAAGTCGTCTTCGAGGGCCCATAGGAAGCGGGTCTCCTTTGTAGAAGAGGATCGGCTTCGGCGTCTCGCCTTCTTCGAGACTGTCGGTTCTGTAATGGGTGACAACGAACGTCTTTAGTCGTTCCACCCATGCTCCTCCCTATGGAAGGGCAGCTGCATGTACGCCGGCGGCAAGGAGATGCTTCGGTGATGATCTCATCCGCCGATGGCGTTTGCTTCATAGTTGATTTCACCCTTTCTGGGCAACTTGGCCCGGGCGTGGTGGATTCGGCGAGGCGACTGAGCCGGTGAGCTTCAAGGAGGTCTTTGTTGACCGTAAAGAGCTCTTCCTCGTCCCGATCTTGGCTTGCTTGATTTGCGTCGGCATTTTTGTTTTTCCTTGCCTTTTGACGCGGTGGTTGGCTTGCCGAGAGGCTCGCCGAAGTACAGCTGAGCGTCCGCCAGGTTGCATTCATTTGGGCGGAAGGCGGGGCCCGTCGGCAAAGGTATGTACTTTCTTTGATGTATTTTATATTGGTGGAGAGTCGAGGGGACGACCCATTTTCATGGAGCCAGGGTCTTCCCAGGAGGGCTTTGTAAGGACGTGTTTGCATTGATAATGTAAACACGACCTTAGTAGTGAGGCCGTCCATGGCCAGCTGTACTTCCACCTTTCCCCAAGGCGTTCTCAGAATTCTGGTTGAATCCAGCGATTCGGATGTCACTTACCCTCTGCAAGTAGGGCGTGAGATATAAAGACTTGAAAGTCTTTAGGGGCATGATGTTGATCGACGCCCCGGGGTCAACCAGGATCCGGTTGAGCTCATGCCCGTTGACTTTCCCTTGCATATACAATGGGCGGTTGTGGTATAGCGTCGGCAACAGCATGTCCTTGTCAGGAAGGTCACCTCCGCCACCAGTGCTTCAAGGGCTTGCGCCTGGAGTTCGGTCACGTCAGCTTCGTAGACCTCGGGCTCTTGCAAGATTTTGACGAGCGCCGTTCTTAACTCTTTGCTCCAGGCAATGGCGTCCCATATGGTGATGTTGGTTGGGAACCGCTTCATATGTGTATGATTTTGCGGTCGGCCCGGGCACGGGTTTGATCCAATGGTGGGACAGTATCCTCCAGGGCCTTTATCGGTTGCCCGAATTGGTTGACCCGTCTTGCCACTGGCTGTTCGTCCGTCTTTTCTTCGAACAACGAGCCTAGGCCATCCTCCTCCGGGGCGGCAGTTTCTTCTTTGCCGCTCTGGACGAGTGGCCGGACGGCCGAGACAGGAGTTTTCCGGTTGAAAGGCCTGTTGGGGATCGCCCATCCCCCATGCTCTTCGTCGTCGGACAGGACGAAGGGGACTGGCTGGGCGGCCCTCCGATCGGAGAGCCCACTAGCGATGTCCCGCTGCTCTTCTTCTTCCTCGTCAGATGGGTCGAAGATGAAGGAGTTCGCCCGCACCTCTATTTCCGGGGGAGCCGAGGCTCTTCTCCTCGGAAGACAATAGTCTTGCCGAGGTCGGGCGAGTTAGTTTTCTTGCTGGGGGACGGGGAGGATTTCTTTCCTCGTCCACGGCCCTTTCCTTTGCCTCGGTTGCGGCGCCGATATGTTGCCACGAGGGGCGTAACGGCCGGTGATTGCAAGCTTGCTGGCGGCGGTATCGACACCATGTTGCACGAGAAGTCTTTCAGCATTTCTTCCAGCTTCTCGATGTGATTTCATCTTCCTTAGAAGATGGCCAGTTCTTCGGGCAGAGGCAGCTTCTCGCCTTCTTGAGCCCTTTGCAGCATTTGATGGAGCCAGCTTTTAAGCCTTGTTTTGCGCTCCATCTCTTCCCACGGGATGTATATGTCCAGAGGGACTCCCAAGTGGGTTTGGAGGGATATACTCCTCCAGATCGTCAATGAGCTTTTGCAGCTTCTGGAGTGGAGTGAGCTTTGCTGGGGCTGCCGCGGCCTCCTCTCGCTCAGCTTGCTTCTTTAGGCGCCTCTTCATGTTCTTGCGCCGGTTCTTTTCTTGTGCACTGCGCGCGCCATTTCGAGCGGCGTCAGCGGCTTGGCTTGCTCTGTCGCTTGAGGGGTGTCTCCCGGCCAAGACGACCGTGCGACCTTCCCCTCTAGGGAACATTGACAGAGTGCGCATTCTGGACGCCACCGTCGTCCATCCAGCTTCATCTTGTTGATGCTGGAAAGTGGAATCAATTGCCTGCTCGACTACCTCGGGCGGCAGTTGTTGGAACTCGGCCCAATAGGGTTCGGTTCCGGGGCGGCTGGCTCTGTCACCGGCTTCTTGCCCCTGCAGTCTTCTTCTTGGCGCTTGAGTATTCGCGGAGGCGAGTTCTCGAAGCACTGCCCCTTGCTCTTATTTCCCGAGCTTGCTCAGGGGGGGAGACTTGGTGTCGTCGAGACCCCTTCTTTCGCCGAGGAAGTCGTTGCTGGGCTCTTCCCTGACCTCGGCTCGGACTGTCGGATTACCTTCTGAGTCGATCTTCCCTTCTTGGATGAGGGACTTGACCCAGTCTCGGACATCGGACACATTCCGTAGGATGCAGCAGCATGGCATGGTATTTGCAATACATGGGGTGGTTTAATTCCCTCTCCGTGTATGTTGGTGGCGGCCTATGCGCCTTACACAGCCTTGCTGCAAGAGTCTTTCGAAGATCTCCCCAGTCTTTGCGGTCGCAAAGAGATTGGGAGACTCGCCACCCCCCGGATACCATAGGGCAGGGGCCTCGTCAGATGAGCCGCCTTCTGTCATATCCGGTCCTCTTGATTATATCTTAAGGTGGCTGCTCTTTCAGGGATATGCTCCTGAATTGCTGCCTCAAGCTCGCGCCTTCAGCGTCAGCTGTGGACGACATCGGCGGTACGAGCCACCCTTGTTCATCAGCTTCGGGGGCTTGGAGGTTCTTGAAGCGCTATAGTCGCTTTCTTCAAATTCCCGCTGGGCTGCTTCCCTGGCTCTCATCAGGACCATGGATTGCCTTCCGGTCGATTTTCCCCTTTTGGATAAGGGACTCGACCCAATCCCGGGCGTCGGGGCACCTGTCTGTAGGGTGCAGCAGCAAGGCGTGATATCGACAGTACATGGGGTGTTCAACTCCCTTTCAGTGTACGTCGGCGGCGGTGTATGAGCCATCACGACACCTCGTTGTAGGAGCTTTTCGAAGATTTCCCCAACGTTTCCGGTCGCCAAGCGGCTGTGACGGGGAACTCTCCCTCCCGGGCACCACCAGGTAGGGGCTTCGCCGGATGAGCCGCCTTCTACCATATCCGGGTCCGGAAAGGTGAAGGCCACCGGTGTATAAATTTCCGGCGGGTCGATGACGTTGACTGTATGCGTGACAACGTCAGCTGAATGGTCCGTCCATTCGCGAACGTGAGGCTGCGGCGGGTTGACCCGGGAGTTGCCCAAGTCAATAATCCCTTGGTTGACCCATGCTTCAACCTTGTCTTTGAAGACGTGGCAGTCCTCTAAAGCGTGCCCTGCATCTTGATGGTATATGCAGTAGTTTGGCGGGACGCTTGTTGGCGGCTGGCAGCCCAATAGTCCTGCTCGCAAGCAGGTGCGGTAGAGTGCCAGCGTCCGATGTCGCGGGAAGGAGTACAATCTCCCAGCGATTTCGTCATCAGACGGATTCGAAGACTCCTCCGAGATCCACCCCCCAGGGAGGGCGCGTCCGGGGCGCAGGTGTGCCCACGGGCCCTTGGAGTCCTTGCTGGAGGGTTGTCAGGCTCTCTTGCATGGTCCTCAGGTACATCAACGTCTGGCGCTGACCGTGCCGCAGTGACTGGACCTGTCTTTCCAGGTTTTGCACTGTCTCGGACCATGTCCTGTGCTCCGAGGCTGAGGGGTGATCCCCCTCCCATCCGTTGGTGGAATGAGCGTCCCAAGGATTTGCCTCGGGGTCCTCTGGCTCGGGAGGCGGCGCATTGACATGGATGACATTGGCCGACTGCCTCGATGGTCCCAAGCATGGGGCTGTGGGGGATCGACCAGATGTTCATGCATGGTGATGAGGCGACTCTGGATCAGTTTCTGTACTTCGTTCTTGAAGACATAGCAGTCCTCGACGGAGTGCCCCAGCATGCGGTGGTAGAGACAGTAATTTGGTTCATCCACCCTATCCGCTTCATTTGGTCTCCTCAAGGCCGGAGCTTGAGCAGGTCATTCTTCATGCACAGCTTGAAGAGCATTTCGTATGATCCCTTTTGAAGGAATACGGTGTGCTCATACGCTGTGGCAGCGAAGTCGGAGGCGCGCTTTTTCTTCCACCTTCTTGCTTGGAGCGCCGGAGGCCATGACCTTCTTCCCCTTGCTTTGGGGCGAAGTCCACAGCATTGGCTTCTCTGCCCACTGCCCACAGCGCGCTCCTTGCCCGGCTTAATTTTTGGGGGAGCTTGCATCGGGTTGTCGGCGAAGAACATTTCGATCTCCGCCACGACCGCGTTGAGCTGGTCGAAACCCTTGATGTTTGTTCCCAGCAGCTTTTCGCTTATTTGCGCCGCCAGGCCCCGTCGACAGATGGTTATGGCATCTTCTTGCGTTGGGGGATTGTCGCACCTCATGCTGAAGTCACGCCACCGCTTGATAAAGTCGAGTGCCGTCTCCTTTTCTTTGCCTGAGGGAACACAGCTCCGCGAGCGACACCTTTCTCTCGGCCGTCTGGAAACGGTCGATGAACTTCTTTTGGAGGTCGGCCCAATCGACAATGGAGTTGGGCCTCAGCCTGGAGTACCACTGGAAGGCGGTGCCTGTCAGGGACGTTGCGAAGTAGCGGAGGAGGTAGGATTCGTCAAATGCCAACTCTCCCATGGCCGTTATATAGTAGGCCAGATGCTCATTCGGCGAGCCTTGTCCGTCGAACTTCTGCAACTTTGGCGCCTTAGGGAAGTCCGGTGGCAGCTTTTTGAATTGATGGTGGACGGGATACGGCACACTGTAGAGATCCACAGTGGCAGTTCCCTCGCCTCGCTGAGCGAAGCGGTCGTCCACGATCTTCTCTATCATTCGTCGCTGGGCGACGATATCTTCAGCCGCGGAGGCTTGGGAGTTTATGCCCCTGCGTGGCTGTTGGACCGGATCGACAGTATAGTCGTTGACCGCGGCTATGCGTGTGTTGACATCGGGCAGGTCGCCTTGTTGATGTCTTGTCCGAGCATTTTGGTTTGCCGTCGGCACTAGGCGGCGTGGCGCATTTGCCCCCGCCTGTTGTCCTCGCTCGGCCAGGAGAGCGGCCATTTCAGCCTGCCAACGCTGTATGAACATACTTGGCGTCGTCCGTCATCGCTTGGAAGGCAGCTCTGGTTGGCGGCATGAGGAACACTTCAGTTTGCTCCCCGTCAGCCGGCAGTTGCTGATCTCCGAGGCGGAGACTGGCGACTTCGTCTTCTTCCCCTCCTTCGGGTCCAGTTGGACCTGACCCGGAAGGGGCCTTTGATCGCGATCGAGTGGAGGCTCAGAAGTTGTCCCAGGTTCGAGGGCTCAGCCTGAGTGCCTTGCTGACCTTGTAGGGGTCTCCTGGCCACGTTCCGGGTGTACCGGAGGACAGTTTCGTCGTCCTGCCCGGGCTCGTTTATCCTGAGCGCTCCCGCAGGGATGCCGGATGGCCCAGGTGCTTCCCTCCCAGAAGCGTAGCAGGTGAAGATCTTCATGCCCCCACCTTCTTCAGGCGTCCGCTGCACTCTCCGCTTCTTGGGCTTCTGAGCGCTTGGACGGATTGCTGCTCCCAGCCTGGAAAAGACTGAGGCGCTCAGTCTTTCGAAGACCGAGACTCGAGGTGTGGAAGCTCCGGCTTGACTCGCGTCTCCCTCTTCAGCAGTTTCCGCTTGGGCGGGGACGAAGTTGGGCTTCCTATAAATGCCCCTGCGTTTGTGTCCGCGGGGACGAGGAGGTTCGGCTTCTTGGGCTTTTTCTCGCCCAAGTACCGTCGCCTTCTTGGAGCCATCGGCGGGTTGGTCCGCTCTGGCTTGTTTGATGTGGCGGGCTTCCTGCTTGGTCACCCACATTTGCCTCATTTTGCGAGGCGGTTGGGCGCCGAGCTTGATGCCTGCCCCTGTCGGGCTCCTTTTGGGGAGTCCCGATCTTCTTGACGCATCCCTTGGAGGGGAGCGAATTTGTTGGAGGTTGCCACCGTAGGGACGCTTCTGTCCCGGGGCAATATCGGCTCGCCTCCATCGAGCCTGACGCGGATGTCGCCAACTAGCACCGTTTTCCCGGAGTTGGAGACGACCGCGTGGGGCTTGCTGCCCCTGCGTCCCTGGCGCTGTCCCCGTTTTCTGGGATTGTCGCACAGGAAATGGTATTCACCGAGAAGACTCGGCCTTGACTGGACGGGGTTTGGTGCCCCTACCGCATAGCTTTGGACGCCGCCTTTGGGTAGCTTGGACGGCGGGGACCACCCCTAGGAAGTAGGGGGATCCCACCACTGCAGGAAGTCGCCGAACACGAGTGGGACGGCGAGGTAGCCACATTTGGCGTGGCATGCGATGACTTGAGGGCCGTAGGTGACGGCGGCCATCGAGCAAGCTTGAGTTGCAGGTGGAGACGGGCTTCGTCGCCGGCTTTCGCTCCTTGTACCTGTGATGTGGAAATTAGTCATCTTTTATTTCTATATCGGCATACGGTCTTTTTACACATGCATGGAAGGCAGGAACAGTCCCACCGGGCGTGCCAGATTGTTGGAACGCGGAATTTTCTTTCTTTCTCGATCCATCTCTTTCATCCTCGAGATGGATCTTTTGCGTGGGCGTGCCAGACTGTTTGCGAGAAACAGACAAAGATTATTTTATGAGGAGTATTGGGTGCGAACCCTGATACCCTCGAATTTATTTTCCGCGTGCGCTCGCGTTCAGGGCGATTGGAGTGGTCGTGTACTGGACCGTTCCCCACCGACCGAAGTCGATGTTTCATTTACATCGAGTATAACACTCGAATACCTTCGAATGCGTAATGTTTATTAAAGACCGTATGCCGAAATTTAAAGAGAAAAGGCAGATGACAAATGAATTTCCACAATTTTATTCAAGCATGCTCATGTCATTTATATTTATGACATGACATTTACATTTACATGTACGCCTTTAGTGGGTTTTATACCTCCACTGGACGTGTATATGACAAGCCAAGTACATGGACGTCGACGACAGGGTGTATGTGCCTCCGTCGGACGTTTACACGATGGGGTACATATGTGTTACCAGTGGGGTGTTTGTGCCTCCATAGGTTAACATGCCTCGACGCGTGTCGTTTTGTGACACCGGAGGACTTAAATATGTGCCTCGACGTGCGTCATTTTTACGACACCGGAGGGCTTAAGTACATGCCTCGACGTGCGTCGTTTTATGACGCCGGAGGACTTAATACATGCCTCGACGTGCGTCGTTTTATGACGCCGGAGGACCTAAATACATGCCTTGGGATCTTATAACAACCTGTGGTGTCTCCGTGTGGGCGAACGCAGGAGCGCCCGACCACGGAGAGGAAGCACCAACGGGTGTCGAAGACCTCCCTCCACTCGTGCGGCCTATACAAGCTCACGCACGGACCACCTTTGAGCACGGGCAGACTCTGGGTTGGGCCGGAGATGGCGCGTTTAGGCCGATTCGACGTGTGTTTCAAATGGGGGAGTACCCCCCTATTTATAGGGCTCGAAGGGTCGAACCGGCGGGGGTGTGCTCCCCGGCGGGGTGCCTCCCGGCTCGAGCGTCGAGGCGGGCGCGGGCGCCGAGGCATCGCGGACCGGCGGGTGCGCACGGCGAACCGGCGGGGGTGTGCCCCCCGGCGGGGGTGCCTCCCGGCTCGAGGTCGAGGCGGGCGCGGGCGCCGAGGCATCGCGGACCGGCGGGGGTGCGCACGCGCGATCGCGGGGTGCGCTGGACTGGCGGGGGGTGCGCCCGGACTGGCGGGGGTGCACACCCCGCCTGGACTGGCGGGGCGGCCCCCCGCTTGAACCGGCGGGGGTGCACCCCCCGCCGAACCGGCGGGGGTGCGGCCCCCGCTGGACTGGCGGGGGGCGTCCCTGCCGAACCGGCGGGGCGCGGCCCCCGCCGAACCGGCGGGGGTGCGCCCCCCGCCGAACCGGCGGGGGTGCACACCCCGCCGAACCGGCGGGGGTGCAGCCCCCGCCCGGCCCGGCGGGGGTGCACCCCCTGCCGAACCGGCGGGGGGCCGCACCCCGCCTAACCGGCGGGGGTGCGGCCCCCGCCCGCCCGGCGGGGTGCGCCCCCTGCTGAACCGGCGGGGGCCCGCGCCCCGCCTAACCGGCGGGGGTGCGGCCCCCGCCCGCCCGGCGGGGGTGCGCCCCCTGCCGAACCGGCGGGGTGCTCACCCCGCCTAACCGGCAGGGGTGCCCACGCCTGGCCCCCCCCCTATAAATGGGGTGGGCCTCCACTCCATCGGCCATTTCCTCCGGTTTCCGCGGGAGAGAGCTCTGTGGGCCTCCCGTGCGTTGTTCGTTGGTCGACGGCCGTGCCGCGCCACGTGCACACGTGCGCCGCTTGTGCTTCTCCTCCGGCCGTCTCACGTGCGTTTGTCCCCGTTTTCGGAGGGCATGTGCATTTGACCTTTCCGGATCCTTCGGCTTCAGGCGCGGCTTCGAACGTTGATCGGACACGGAGTTTCTGGCATCCGGAGTACGCATTCTTCTCCGTCGTCGCGAGCTTCTCGGGCACCTCGCTTCCGGGCCACTCCGGATTGATGCGAGCACTCGGGTTCGTCTTCCCGATGTCCGAGCGGGGGTCGGGAGCTCATCCCTGGTTGCCCCAGGGCGTATTTTTCGCCCGTGGTTTGTTTAAGTCCCGATATTTTCCGGGTTCAACAGGAGTCTAAGGTTTAAAATTAGTAGGAGTAAGTATGAGTTTATGCATTGTAATTATAGTAATCAAAGGGTGCTTCAAGGAGATATGGTTCAAATTGATGGTCAATATATTCTAAGAGTAGTAGCTTTCGATATTGGGATCTATCATCCAAGAGAATGGGAGATTTATGATGATGTGGCACACAAGATTAAGGCAGGCTGGCTAAAATGGAGAAGTGTATCAGGAGTCCTCTGCGATCGTCGTATACCAGTGAAACTTAAAGGAAAGATTTATAGAACGGCAATGAGGCCTGCTTTATATATGACACACCGAGTGTGGGCAGTGAGAAAGGAACCATTAACAAAATATGTGTAGCAGAGATGAGGATGTTGAGATTGATGTGTGTAAGACTAAGAAAGATAAGATTAGGAATGAGTGCTTCCGTGAGGATTTGGGTAGCTCCAATTGATAGAAAAATGAGAGAAAATAGACTTAGTGATTTGGACACGTGTACCGTCGCCCTAACTCGGCGCCGGTTAAAAGATGTGACCAAATTTTAGTGGATACTAGTAAAAGAGCTAGGGGAAGGCCTAAAATGAGATGGTGCGGTGTTATTAGGAAGGACTTGGACTTCTTGAGTTTAAACACGACTATAGCAGTTGATAGAAATCTTTGGCGGAAAAGGATTCATGTAGCCGACCCGAAATAATGGGATAAGGCTTTGATGATGATGATGATGATATGTTTAGATCTGCTCTATGTTTCTTTTTTGGCACATATGATAAGGATCTGGATCACTTGATGACTGCACATCCATTAAGTTCAGAAGTTTGGTACATCCTAGGCTGCACTGTTGATTTTCAGGGTACCTTTTCTCAGTTTCTGAAAAGTGGCTGTATTTTCAACAGTAGCATGGACCAAACAGTTCAACATTGCATTCCCAAGTTTTGAAGATTATTCATGCAGCTGTTCGCTGTAGCATTGGGAAAGAAAGGGATGGCAACATCTTTTGTGGTAGCAAAATCTTTGTGGTAGCAAAGTTTACATTGCAAATGTTCTAGAGCTTTTTTTTAATGTAGTTGGGGAGGATATATTCTTCAGCTGCCAGCAGACTGTCTAAAGGGAATTTCCTTGTTTTAGAGCAATGTAGTTGTTTTTCTATATAGGTTGAGGAACCTATCCTCACTCTCATGGATTGTACTGCGTCTATTTTATTTAATAAAAATTAGTGGTGCAGTCATATATCTTTTTTTTAAAAAGTCCTAGCAGTTCATTTATTCTGTTAATTCTTCTGTATTGTTCTTCACTTGGAGGATCATCTTGCATAAAAGCTACTACACAGTCGTCACTAATTGAACGTTCACGTTATCCCTAGTTACTCATGAAATATGTTGCAGCACCATATCTCCCCCTTTGGGCATGTCCAAAATACCAAGCACCCTTTTTTCTGTGTTTTGATCAGGTGATACAGCTTCGCAAAGCATGCAGTCACCCTTATCTTTTCAATGGCATCGAGCCTGAACCTTATGAAAAGGAGAGCACCTGGTTTTGGTAAAGTCATGCTCATTTGACCTCTAGAGGACATGAAAAGTTAAAACATGTTCAAACCTCCTTTTTGTATCGTTTTGTAATCTTATATCGTATATGGGGAAGATGTGCCATTGTATGCTGGAAAATAGTGGAGTATTCCAAATACTTTGATTAATTTACTGTTTCAACCGCATCTTTTCAGGCCAGTGGTAAACTTATTGTCTTGGATCAACTGCTTCAGAAACTCCATCAATCGGGGAACCGCATCCTGCTGTTTGCTCAGATGACTCATACACTTGACATTCTTCAGGTCAGTGGACTTTTTTCTTTTCCTAAGTTCCACAGCACTGACTGATGTATAATGTATTCATATAGCTGTAGTGAATATTTGTGGACTTCTACGTTACACAGGATTTCCTGGAACTTAGGGGGTATTCTTATGAACGTCTTGATGGATCTGTGCGAGCGGAAGAACGGTTTGCTGCAATAAGAAGTTTTAGTGTTCACTCCGCCAAAGATCTTGAGAACAGGGAGGATCAAAATTGTTCATTTGTTTTCATGATTTCTACAAGAGCAGGAGGCACTGGTCTGAATCTTGTGGCTGCAGATACTGTAAGTTTTGTCAAAATGGACTTCCTCATTAGAAAGAAGCTTGTTGTATGACACTTGTTATTGGTGTTTTGATTTATAGATGAGGAAACTGGTGGAGGTTCTGTTTCCATTCTAATTAAGATCACTTTAAAGACAACATTTAAGAATGCAGTAGTCAACATGTCAGAGCAACTGAGTAGCTTGCATGGAGACAATATACTGCAGTTCTTAAAACTGGCTCATCCAATCCGAATTAAAGACTGGGCTTGATGACCCCTTTTCTCTTCCCTTTTTTGTTCGAATGCATAACATGGCTGTTCCAAGTGTTCACACTTCAGCAGACAACAATAGTTATGATGATGATTGTATAACAGGGGGAGTTCTATAATTTCAGTTTGTTTGGGTTCTTTTTTAATACTTTCTTCTCTTGGAAGGGTATTTCTGTATTTATCCTCTCTCTATTAATGAGAAAAAGGTAGAAAAGATAGGTTATTGCACATTTGCACTATCTGTGATCCTCTTTTGGTTTTCTCCCTCTTCACCTTTTGATGTAAAACTATCACAAGGAAGAGGAGGAAGAAGAGAAGGTGGATGATCAGAGAAGTCATGGGTGGCTGCTGTATGTCACATAGAAAACTGCAGCCATCCCTTTTTATATCACTGTTTAGGGTTAATAATAAAAAATAGGATTACAGACTAATATACCCTTGATATGAAAGCAAAATAACAGACCCAGCCATGCCTACTACTTAACTAACAGGGACAAAATTGCCTCTCTAACCACCACTGCGACTACACTCCCCCCAAATTGAGCATAGATATGAGCTTCCTCAGTTTGCTTAAATAGGAGCGAAACTGATCCACTGATTGTCCTTTTGTAAACACATCAGCCACTTGATCTTTGGATTTGATATAAGGCAGGCAAACTTCTCCTGAGTCCAATTTCTCCCTGATGAAATGCCGATCAATCTCGATGCTTGGTGCGATCATGTTGCACTGGATTGTTGGCAATGCTAATGGTAGCCTTGTTGTCACACTATACCTTCATAGGGAGGGACACCTCCATACCAAGATTTGCTAAAAAAGGTTTTAACCATATCAACTCTGTGATACAATTACCCATGGCTTGATATTTCGCTTCTACACTAGATCATGCATAAACTGTTTGTTTCTTGCTTCTCCAAGAAATGAGGTTCCCTGTTAGGAAAAGGCAATAACTGGTCGTAGATCTCCAATCACTCTTTAAACGTACCCAATCAGCGTCAAAATAGCTTTCCACAATTAGTTTTTCTGAGTTAAAGAACAGAAGACCCTAGCCAGGATAGGACATGATGTGCCGGAGTATCCTCTCAATAGCTCTCAGGTGAGGCACCTGAGGAGCATGCCTAAATTGACTCACAACAATGACTAAATGAGTTAAATCAGGTCGGATGAGTTTTAAATAAAGCAAACGCTCAACCTATGATTGGATTCAATTGGTGTTTCTGCTATTTTACAGCTAAGCTTACCCGTTTCCTTCAAGAGATCAAGAGCATACTTCCTTTGGCTGATACATATTCCCTTCTTGGAATGAGCAACTTCAGCACAAGAAAGTACTTAAGTTCACCTAGATCTTTAATGCCAATTTCTTGTGCAAGATTCCTCTTTAGATTGACAATTTCCTCTATGTGATCACCAGTAATGATCATATAAACAAATACTAGCAGCACAACCTTTTTATCTTGTCATTTGATGAAAAGAGTTTGATCAGAATTTCCTTGTGAGTAGTCAAAGTTCAGCATAGCTTTCTTGAACCTCTCAAACCAAGCTCTCGATGACTCTTTAAGACATTAAAGGGCCTTGTTGAGCTTATAGACTCTCCCTCTTACATCAAGTCTGAAGCGCTTGCATGTGGACCACATCTTGTAAATCACTATTTAAAAAAGCATTCTTTACACCCAATTGATAAAGAGACCATGAAAAATGGACGCAAGGGCCAAAACAACGCTGACAGATTTGAAATGAGCAACAGGAACAAAAGTTTCAGAATAATCAATGCCATAGGTCTGGATGAAACCACGCGCAACCAATCGAGCCTTGTATTGTTGAATCGAACCATCTGCATTGAACGTGTATACCCATTTACAACCTACTACACTTTAACCTGGAGGCAAATCCACTAAGTCATAAGTCCTAGTTTTTTGAAGAGCACTCAATTCTTCATTCATAGCTTACACCTACTTTGGGTCTCTCATAGCCTAAGAATAAGAAGTGGGAACATGATAAGAGAAAATAGTAGATAAAAAAGAACAATAAGTAGGAGAAAGACGAGAATAGGATACATATTGAGAAATAGGATGACGAGTACAAGTTCAAGATCCTTCACAAAGAGCAATGGGAAGGCTTTGCTTATTTGCAGGAAGTATGGAGACCGGCCAGCCCTCTAAACGTTAAGGTCTTCATGTGGAAATTGCTTGGGGGAGGCTTCCCATAAGGGATAGATTAAGCTGTTTTTTGCCTAAAATGGATCCACTTGTTTTTATGGACCTCACGAGGAGTCCGTACATCACCCTTTTTTTGGATGCTTCTATTCTCATGGGATATGGCGGGAGATTGCTCAGAAGACTAGTACTTCTATCACCTTATGGGATGTGGCCTCTTTGGTTAAAGATTGGCATGGATGCTGGCCACTCAAGGTGGACAATATTGTTTGGTGGCTGTTGAACCCTAAAAAGTTATGGTGGATATCTACCAGGAGAAATACCGGGGTCAATTTATACTGGCCCAATGGTTACTTAGGTAGCCCATTTTGGTTACTTAAGTAATAAGAGTGAAGTCCTCTTTAAAGGGTGACTTGGAGACAAAGTAAAAGTCATTATTACTTAAAGTGACCCCCATGGTTGCTTAGGTAATATTGAATTTAAGTGCCCTTCAAGTTAAGGAAGGGAGCCCATTTATTAAACTGGCAGCAAGCCCTCCAGACAAGCCAAAAGTTCAAGAAAGAACAACGCTTCAAGGAAGATACGACGCAGAAGAAATCCGGCAGCACAAGGTCTACAAGACCAGGTATGAAGAACAAGTACAAAGAACAAGCTTGCAACGGAAGCTCCGAGGATTTGCAAATTTGACTCTTCGCCGAGCAAAACTCCAGAGAAAGGGACAGGACTCTAGCAGCACCAACACCCCTTGAATGGGGCATATGGGGGCCTATTTATAGGCAAACCCCCAAGCACAAGCCCAACCGATGGAACCTCCATCGGTTGGGAGGGGTATTCCCCCCAACCGATGGAACCCCCATCGGTTGGAGGGGTATTCCCCCAACCGATGGACTATCCATCGGTTGGCCCCCCAACCGATAGACCTTCCATCGGTTGGGAAGGGGATCCCCCCTAACCGATGGAAGTTCCATCAGTTAGCCCTTAATCAATGGAAGTCCCATCAGTTAAGGGGTGGATCCCATCCCCATCCACGCATGTAATGGGGGCCTCAACCCCTATAAAAACCCATGAACCCCCCCATGTAAAAGGAGGTTCCTCTCCTGGGACCCTTGGCGAAAATGGGACCCTTGGCGAAAATCCTACATGCTGCTCTTCTAAAAAAAAGACCCAAAGTTTTCTCCCTAAATCCCCGCTTGCTCTCAAGCCTTGCTCGGTGTGAAGGTATCGGTTCTTCCTCGGTCCGGTGAAAAAGTTTCCACTCTTGGCAAGCGCAAAGAAAGGGAGATGACCTCCATACGACATCGACATCTCCTCCATCCCCCTCCATGCTGAGCTAGTCTCTATGAAGGGCTTCTAAAAAAAATCATAATACGGTCCATACCCCCACATCGAGCAAGACTCTGTGGGGGTAATATCCTTCGAGGTTTAAATACCTTCCATATCGAGCAAGACTCTATGGATATACGGTATTTAAATACCCTTGTTCTCGTGCTCTAATGCCTCCATATTGAGCAAAACTCTATGAGTGTGCGCATTTAGAGGCACATGTTCTCCCCGCCCGTCGAGCAAGACTCCGGGATGGGTGAGTGTTGTGCTCGTATGGGTATGCGTCTTCTATGAAGACATACTCATATGCTCACAACGTTGTGCTTATATGTATATGTGTTTCTTAGAGGAAACTCTGCCCAAGCGGAGGTTCTGCCGGAAACATATCCATGTAATTACAATTTCGTGCTCATGTGTATATGTTTTCTAAAGAAAACTCTGTCTAAGCGGAGGTTCTGCCCGAAAACATACTCATATGTTCACAACTTTGTGCTTATATGTAATATTTTTTTAAAGAAAACTCTACATAAGCGGAGGTTCTGCCGGAAACATATCCATATATCCACAATATTGTGCTTATATGTATATATTTCTTAAAGGAAACTCTGCCTAAGCGGAGGTTCTACCCAAAACATATTCATGTATTCACAAAAGTTTGTGTTCATATATGTATGCTTTCTAAAAGGAACTCTGCCTAAACAGAGGTTCTGCCGAAATATATCTATATGTTCACAAATATATGTTCATGTGAATATGTCTTTTAAAGGAAACTCTGCCTAAGCGGAGGTTCTACCTAAAAGCATATCCATATGTCCATAAATGCATATGTTCATATGAACGTATTTCATGGGGACACCCTGTTTATACAAGGACTCTCCTCTAAAATCAATACAATCATATGTCCATCAAATTCATATTCATATATTCGCGCGATAATATATCAAATATACTTAAATATCAAATAAATTCACGGGTATACACCCGCTTATTTTCCAAATCATATGTCAAATCTTCAACAGGAATTCATTCTTCTTTTCAAAATAAAATTCTGAAGCAAACAACATGTCTAAATGCCGAATAAATTCATGGGTATACACCCGCATACCCCCCCAAATTATATTTCAAAACCCAAAAGAAATCTATACCCCTTTTCAAAAATGAAATACCTTTTTCAAAGGAACAAATCCTCTCTTTCAAATCAAAATCCATTTTGTCCGATGAAAAAACGAGGAAGACATCGTATTGTAATTTTCTGAAAATGCATATTTTCTCGATCATGCTATCAATGGTATTCGGGTTAAAATTGATGTAAAAATAACATCGAGGGCTTTTAACTCGATGTAAACAAAATATCGATTCCGATCGATGGAGACAGGGGTCCAGCACACGCTACCCTAATCGCCTGATGAATAAAATCGCGGAACCCATAAAGTTCAAATTAAAAGTGGCGCACTTGTCCATTCCATGGACATCAAATTTTCCTTCTGCATTGTGCGGATTTTAATCTTCTGTCTGTTAGACAGACTGGCACGCCCCGCAAGGCAAAAGAAAGAAATAAAAATCAAATCAAACGCTCAAACATCTTATAAAATAAAACCGAAACTGAAAATTTTCCGCGTGTCCACAGTGGCTCATCTTTCATACTGCCCTATGGGCAGGGGAGGCGACATAATTTTTGTATTTTCAGGAGGGAGTCCCGTTCAGAGGAGAACTTGGTCCAATTTGTATGGGATATGGTGAAGAAATGAGCAGTCAAATTGTCATGTAAATGCTTCTATGTCTCCTCTTTTGGGTGTTTTGGGAGGGGTAGAGTGATTTACACCTTGTTGGTGTTTGCTTCTTGTATAGGTGTTGTGGGGAGGTCCCTTTTGGGTGTTTTTTGGCCCACCTATACTTGTATATTCTCTTTCTTTCTTAATATCTATATGTCGTACTACCCACTTAAAAAAAGTAATTGGAAGGTTCAAGTCAGATAAAGTCTTACCTGAAGTAGAAGAGGGAGGCCGACGTGCAGACACATCACAATTCGGAGGTGCACAAGTAACAAGAGGCTCCCATCATCACCATCCTCCCCTAGAATACTTCTGTATAAGCCGTTGAGAAGGTGTAGTGGTATCAACCAGCATAGGGAGAGATTCTAATGTTGGAGATAAGAGGTTGACAGGAGGAGGAGAAGAGCAAGGGGTCCATTGTGTGACAAAGAAGGGGAGAAATAAGATTGAGATTAAAAAAATGTTACATCCTTTACAACATATCATCATCGTGTGATGGGATCAAAGCACTCTACCAGGGTGCAACACCCAATGTCATGATTATCCCTTTTACAGTGAGTGCAGGTTCGATTGTGCTTAGACTTGGGTTTTGAGGGTAGAGGAGAGGAAGAAAACTTGTTCCCAAGTGTAGTGAACTCTCCACCACTGGGAGCAAGTAGAAGTGAAGAGGAAAAAGCCATTACATTACATCGTCCTTCATTATAAATTTTAGAGAAAACCATCTCCCAAGGATGGAAGCTTATCTACAGAGAGAATTTGACCACGCAAGGCATCATTAACAGAATCCAAACCAATAAGAATTAGAATTTTTCGTCGATTTGACCTGTTTCAGATGGATGGTCTGATTAACATTACACGACCATTTGTACACATTGTAATAATCCAGTTCTTGCCATTTGACTTTAAGGCCTCTAAGTAAGCTATGACATACCACTTTCCTTGTTTCAACGTCTGTATCTCACTGGTAACTGATATATACGGGCGGATTACTACTTTGTTGGCCATATAACTTTTCCATTGAGGACTATGTTTCAGATGATGTAGTAGCATACATAATGAGATGCTGAATGTCTGGGGTGATAGAATTGATAATCCATCCCATGATGAGATTATTTTTAATGGCCAAGCAGAGCGCTTTAAGTCATCATTAGGAGGAGCCTGAATATGTAGCGTTCTTGGGATCCGTATCCAATAAAGGACCCAAACCCTGTACCGCCTCCCACGAGCCTGAAGTCTTAGAAGGGATTCTTACTCGGTCTAAAGAGATATATAAGTAATACAAGCAATTATAACAAGAAATAAAGATTTCATTAGCAGTGAATAATGTACAATATCCAATTTACAATACGAGTACCGAGGAAATAAAAGTACAACACCTTAAGGGGCTTACCCCGAGGTAGTATCAAAAGAAAAGGACTGTTGTTGGTACACAAACTGCAAAGCACCAAACGACAGGGCCAAGGTCAACGCTACCTCCACCAACTCGCACCTAAAAAAATAGGGGATAAGCCTCACAAAATCATAGGCTCAATAGGGATCTCCTGATCCTACGCTATGCCAACCACAACATGAACAATTTATATAACAAAGTGAAGTGTTGTAAAGAACGATGGCAAGACAAGTAAAACAATTAGCGTCACAACTACACATAGTAGCAACAATGGTACCAGAATCTAGCTCGTCATTACACTAACTAGATACATCAAATACCAAAGCTACCATGCTCGATCTCCAAATACCAATATGAACACCTATACAGGTGCCACATAGGCAAGAGCCATAAAAAGAGACAATCCAGTGCCACATAGGACTATAGGAGGACATTGCTTACCTTATGTAAGGTCACATGAACAAGTTGCTGATGTGTTCACGAAGGCTATGGCTGAAGCTCAGTTTAAGAGTGCTCTTGACAAGCTGAGTGTGAAAGATATCTATGCTCACTTTGAGGGGGTGTGTAGGAAAAGGGGGGAGTTTTATAATTTCAGTTTGCCTGGGTTCTCTTTTTAATACTTTTTTAGTTTCAATTTGTTAGGGTTCCCTTTTTAATACTTTCTTTTTTCTTGCCAAGGTATTTTTGTATTCCTCCTCTCTTTATTAATGCGAAAAAGGGAGAACGGACAGACTATTGCACTGTTCACAATCTTTTGGTTTCTCTTTTTCGCCTCATTGTAAAAATGATCATAAGGCTGAATGTCTGGGTGTGGTCATATGGCAGATTGCACACACTCTTGATGAATCTGAAGAAGATAAGAATTTAATTTGACTGCCATTCATTTCATCCATCTAAACAATTGTGGATATTTCTTTCTAATGGCTAAGAGTCCAATTGAAAGATTCTGTTGAGAATTGAGATCATGAAGGCATTTTGATTGAATCCCAAGAAAATCCTAACTCTGGTTTCCTAAAATCATGATCTTGTGGTCTCAGCTGAGGATAAAACCCCCTTTCGTATATACTAGAGATTGGAAACCATACTATAAGGGTTTTTTTTTGCATTTTGTATGATAATGTTTTTTTATTTTTAATGTTTTGTTAAAAGCAGGAGGAGGAGGAGATCGAGAGACAAAGATTGAGAAGTTGGGGGGCTGTTGAGCCCCATAAATTTACATTTGAATAGAGATGTTGGAAAATCTCTTGCACGGATCCAATTTTATGAAAGGGATATTGGATCTTGGTCTTTTATTAAGTCAAAGAAAAAGATTTATACAAAGGCCACTTCACTACTCTATGAAAGGGGAGTACAAAATCAACTTCACTTCTCTTCGAAGATAAGTACAAGATCAACTTCACTTCGTGTTGAAGGAGGTTACAACTTCCACTTCACTTCGAAGAAAAATACAAGGTCCACTCTTCAGGGACACAAGGGAACAAAGCTCCAAGTCTTGCCATCCACGAAGAATAACCCTTGAAGAACAACCTTCAGTGAAATGGCCGAGGGGTTGTATTTATCGGGGAATGGGTGAAAGACACCGAAGTCCCTTCGGGTAGGGGTAGGGGCACCTCCGGGTAAGATTATCTGAAGGTACCCTACCTCTGGGTAGTCTATCCGGAGGTGGACCTCCCCCTCCTTTAAACCATTTAAGGGGTGCCTTCGGGCAATTCCTTATAAATAGCCCCCGGCCGGGTCGTGGTGAAGGCGCACACAGAGTTTTAGAAAAAGTGGTCTTTGGCGAATTGTGCATACCTTCATGTCGAGCTAGCTCCATAGAGATGAAATCTAAATGTTCATCTGCAACCTCCATGTTGAGCTAGTCCATGGGGACAAAATGTTTGTATTCATATGTGCAAACCTCCATACAGAGACTGCCCATATAGAGACTCTGCTTGAGGCACGTTCATGTGTATATATCTCTATGTGGAGACCATGTGTTATAAAAACCATGTGTGTTCATGGTAGGGCTGCAAATAGGTCGGGTTCGGAGCCGGAAACACAGATTCCGATTCTGATTCCGATAACCAAAATATGGTTCCGATTCCGATAAAATCGGAATGGTTAATTCCGATTCCGTTTCGATTCCGATAACATTACCGGAACCGAAATTCCGATAAGCTAAGGTGTTTACCATAGTTTTTCCTTTTGAGTTTGTGGATAATTTATCGGAATAATCGATACCGATTCCGATTATTTTTCAATTCCGATTTCGATTCCAATTCCGATAGCTTATCGGAATATCTGATACCGATTCCGGTAAGCTATCGGTATCATTTTTCAATTCCGAAACTGATAATTTTTATCGGAATCGGGTCGGAATATCAGGATATCGGGTTCCGTTTACACCCCTAGTTTATGGAGATCATGTGTCCGTGAAATGTTCATATGTGTAAATATCTATGTAGAGGTTCTTCTTGTACATAGACTCTGCTCGAAGCACGTTCCGTTCAAATGTCAAATAAATTCGCAGGTTCATACCCATTTGTTCTGTTAAAGTGCATGTTAAATTTATTCACATTTTCTTTAATTTTAATTTATTTATCGAATTTAAAAATTTAGAGTTACTACACATTGGGTCTCTCATGGCTCATGAGATAAATATGGAAAGACTAGGAGAAAGCACTTCAAAGAAAAAGATCAACATGCCCTTGAAGATAGTAGAGCCAAACACAGATGAAGCTATAGCTTGTGATAGCAACAATGCAGACAGTGAAGAAGAAGCTTTTCTATCAAGACATCTGCAAAGGATTTTGGCTAAGAAGAAACATTAGTTTGGTAGAAGGTATTTAATGTAAGCAGTCCGGGCACGTGAAGACAAAATGTCCCAAGCTAAAGAAAATGAACACCAGAAGGAAGAGTCATCTAGAAAGTATAAGAGATACAAGAAGAAGGCTGACAGCTGCTTGGAGTAATGAAGACAGTTCATCTGAAGACTCAAGCTTAGATGAAAACAACAAGAAAGAGCTTACCTTGCCTTTATGGCCAACATTGATGATATGGAGACCTTAGAACATCCAAGTGGTACTTGGATAACGGGTGCTCAAGGCATATGACAGGTAACAAGAAACTATTTTTATCTATGAAGACTGAAGAAGGAATAATAACATATGGAGACAATGGAAAGGATCATTAATTGGCTGTGGATCCGTTGGAAGCAAAGAAAAGACTTGTGTTGAAGGTCTTAAACACAATCTGATCAGCATAAGCTAGTTATGCGATAAAGGTCATCAGTAAAATTCTAAGAATCTAAGTATCTGATCATCAAGGAAGGAATAACAATTTTCGAAGCTTACAGAGAAAGAAATCTTTATGTTCTACGTTTGGAAGATTTGAAAGGTCAAGATGTATGCTTAGTAAGCGCAAAAAGCAAATGCAGAACTGTGGCACAAGAGACTAGACATGCTAGTTTGGATGGAATTAGAAAGCTCATCAAGCATGACTTAGTGGAAGGCTTACCTAAGATAATTCAAGACTGGATAAGATATGTGGACCATGTGTCAAGGGAAAACATGCCAAAGCTTCCTTCAAGTCAAGAGAAACTGTCACCACGACCAAGCCTCTAGAACTACTCCATATGGACTTATTGGACTTATGAGAATACCCATTTTAGGTGGCAAGAAGTTTGGTTTTGTCATTGTTGATGATTTCTCAGATACACATGGGTCTCCTTTCTAGAACACAAAGATGACACATGTGAAGCATTTGTCAAGTTCATCAAGTTAGTTCAGAAAGATAAGAAGTTCAGTATTATAAGTCTTCGATCTGATCATGGAGGAGAATTTCATAATGACAGGTTTGCAGAATTCTGTAATGATTTAGGAATTGAACACAATTTCTCAGTACTAAGAACACCTCAATAAAATGGAGTAGTTGAGAGGAAAAATAGAACTTTATTGGATATGACAAGAACTATGCTATCTAAATACAACTTGCCAAGATATTTTTGGGCCGAGACAGTTAATACAACTTGCTATATAATCAATAGAGCTATGTAAGGCCTATACTAAAGAAGACAACATATGAGCTATACAAGCAGAAGAAGCCCAAGATCAGTCATCTCAGAACATTTGGATGTCCTTGTTTCATTCACAACAATGGTAAGACAAACATTGGTAAGCTGGATCCAAAATCCGATGAAGGTATTTTTTTTGGTTATACTTCTAAACCCAAGGGATATAGAGTATTCAATAAAAGAAGTCTTTTAATTGAACAAACTGTATATGTTATATTTGATGAATTTAACGCCTCTTTGAGAAGGAAATTGTTAATGATGATAAAGATACTGAGGAATATCCGAGAAAATGAAAGAAGTATCTATCAAGGATAATGAAGATCCACCCCTGGAAGAACTACAATAAAAAGATCTAATCCTGAAGATCTTCCTAGAGAATGGAGATATAAGAAGGATCATCCCAAAGAAAATATCAGTGGAGATCTAAATGAAGGGGTAAGAACCAGAGGTTATATTATTCCTTGTGATTATTTAACTTTTCTCTCAAATTGAGCCGACAGTCAATGAGGTACTGACTGATGAATCTTGGATTTTAGCCATGCAAGACGAACTAAATCAGTTCAAGAGAAACCAAGTTTGGTCCCTTGTTCCTAGACCATCAGATCATCCTGTGATTGGCACCAAATGGGTGTTCAGGAACAAGTTGGATGAAGTTGGTGTCATTACTAGAAATAAGACTAGACTAGTAGCTCAAGGCTATTCCCAAGAGGAGGGCACAGATTTTGATGAAATCTATGCACCAGTAGCTAGACTTGAGGCTATTCGGATTTTATTATATATGCATCTACATGTGATTTAAAATTATTTCAAATGGATGTGAAATCTGTGTTTTTAAATGATTTTATAAAAGAGGAAGTCTGTGTTGAACAACCTCCTGACTTTGAAGACATGGACCATCCTAATCATGTTTTCAAATTGCTAAGGCAATATATGGTCTGAAATAAGCACCTAGAGCTTGGTATGAAAGACTAAGTGCATTTCTTTTAGAATATGGTTTTACTAGGGACAAGGTAGATAGCACATTGTTTATTAAATCATGCTCTCAACATACCTTAATTGTGCAAATTTATGTTGATAACATCATTTTCGGAGCTACTGATAATCTCTTTGCAAGTATTTTGAAGAATTATATAAGGAAAATTTGAGATGAGTTTGATGGGGGGCATTGACTTACTTCCTTGATCCCAAATCAAACAAGACAGGAAGGACCCACATCAATCAGACCAAATACATCAAGGATTTGCTGAAGAAGTTTGGTTTTGAACAAGCAAAGCATCTGACCACTCCGATGACACTTCCACCAGGTTAGACAGTGATCCTCAAGGTAAGAAAGTAGATCAGAAATCTTGCAGAGGTATGATCGGTTCTCTACTATACTTAACTGCCACTGGACCAGACATTTTATTTAGTGTATGCATGTGTGCTAGGTACCAAGTAGATCCTAAAGAATCCCATTTAATTTCAATCAAAAGGATTTTTAGATATTTAACACATACATATGAATTAGGTCTATAGTATCCAAAATCATGTAAGATGAATTTAATTGGTTATACTGATGCTGATTATGCTAGATGCAAAGTGGATAGAAAAAGCACTAGTGATTTCTGTCAGTTTCTTGCACGGTGTTTGATCTCCTGGTCCTCAAGAAAGCAGAATTCTGTGGCCTTGTTAACAACTAAAGCTGAATATGTTGTTGCTGGGAGTTGTTGCACTCAACTACTATAAATCAAACAACAACTTGAGGATTATGGACTAAATATCAAATCTGTATCCCTGCTATGTGACAACACCAGTGCAATCAATCTCACAAAGAATCCAATACATATCAAGAACCAAACATATTGAGGTTTAGTATCATTTCATTAGAGATTATGTTGCAAATATAATATTAGCATTTCATTCGTAGAAACTGAAAATCAGTTGGCAGACATCTTTACAAAAGCCCTACCTGAAGAGATATTCACCTCTCTCCGAAGAGAACTAGGCATGTGTAATTTGTAAAGGATGTATTTCTGCAATAACTGAAGACATTAATTTTTTTCAGAGTACCTTGGAAATGCATAACTCCTTATGACTGTTGAAAACCTCTTGTACTTCATGACTGTATCGACACATTCTTTACATCAGGTCGACTCATTCTTCATACAGGTTGACCTATATCATCATCCTATTGCCATATCTACTCACTCTATTTTTATCCAATCTTTATAGGGTGTTTGGTTACAATTTTTTGTCTCTTTTTTATCTAAAATTTAAAAAAGAGAGAAGACAGATACAAAGAAGTGTTTGGTAAGTAGTTTTTTTTTTAGTACAAAATTTTTACCCTATGTAAATCTCTTCCAAAAAAAAAAACAAGTCCTAACCTATTTTTATTTTAAAAGCACTCTCTCTCTCTCTCAAGCCCCCCCCCCCCCCCCCCCCCAGCCTCGGCGGCCCCCTGCCGCCCCCCCTCCCTACTCCGCGGCCCCCAGCCTCGCTCCCCCCAACCCCGCGGCCCCCCCTGTCCCCCCCCCCAGCCCTGCCTGCCGCCCCCCCAGCCTCCGCGGCCCCCTGCCGCCCCACCCAGCCCCGCCCCCATTGTCGCCCCCCAACCCCGGCGGCCCCCTGTCCCCCAGCCCCGTCTCCGGCGGCCCCATGCCGCCCCACCCAGCTCCGCCCCCACTATCGCCCCCAACCCCGGCGGCCCCCCCCCTGTCCCCCCCCCCCCCCCAGCCCCGCCTGCCGCCCCCCCAGCCTCCGGCGGCCCCCTGCCGCCCCCCCCAGCCCCGCCCCCACTGCTGCCTCCCCAACCCCTGGTGTCCCCCAGCCTCCGCCCCCCCTGTCCCCCCCCCCCCCCCCCCCCCCCCCTGCCGGGTGCTCCTCCCCCCCCTCCCTCCCACCCGCCCCCCCCGCCCCCCCCCCCCCCTCCCCCTCCCTCCCCCTCCCCACGCCCCCGCCCCCCCCCACGCCCTCCCCTCCTCGCCTCAGCCCTCCGGCACCCCCCCTCCCTCCTCCCGCGCCGACGCCCTCTCCTCCTCCTCCCCCCGCCGCTGTATCGCGGCCCCCCCCCCCCCCCCCCCCCCCTCCCCCTCCCGGATCCCCCCCCTCCCTCCCATACTGTTTTCCGCACCAACGCATTGGATTGACTTTTTTTTTAATTTTAAAATTTGTGTTAAAACAGACACATCATTAAATTTGAGGGAGAAATAGTTTTTTTTTAAAACTTGTTTCCAAACACCCCATTAACTACCACTCTCATTTCTTTTCGGTCATTTTTAATGTCTACTCCTTCTGACCAAAGTCTCTAGATTTCACTCCTTTATCTCTTTATTGGTTTTGAACTGAGGGGGAGTCTTGGACTAAGGGGGAGCCTTGGACTAAGGGGGAGACTTCATACATCCTTCTCCACCTCCTTCCTTTTGGTTTCATCATTATTATTCTATTCACCTTCCTTTTTGGTCATTGACAAAAAGGGAGAGAAATACTCTGAAATACATATACTCTGAATATATATCATCATAATTTTTTGGAGCATTATGATTTTGGTTAGTTTTGTTATCATAAAAAATGGGGAGATTGTTGACTCCTTTATCTCCATGATTATATATTTGGTGATAACAAAACTTATCAGAACACTTTTATAAACCATGTGTATTTTCCTTAATATCATTTTTGTTAATTTGTCAACAGGAGACTCAAAGGAAATAAATTTTACTTCATGGATTACCATTATAAGTATTCCAAGTATTTCTAAGCTCTCTAGATGGTGTTAAATTGCTTGTAAGTCCTTGTTGTCATTCATAAGTTCATGTGTTTCATCACTGATAATCTTTTCACAGTTTCAATCGAAGTTATGTTTCATCTTATATTGCTTTAAACTTCTTCATCCGAAGTCATGCATATTTTTGGTCGTGATCAGTCGAAGCTCTACTTCGTCGTATACGAAGCTAGCTTCTTCATATTCGAAGTCCACTTCGTCATAGCCAAAGCTGGCACTTCGTCATGCATGTTTTTAGTCGTGATCAGTCGAAGTACCACTTCGTCATATACGAAGTTCCACTTTGTCATATTCGAAATCTTATACGATGATTCACTTCAACCGACAACATTATGATCTGTTAACGTTATGATCTGTTTTATACGAAGTCCACTTCGTCATATCTAAAGTTTACTTCGTCATATTCGAAGTTACACTTCGACCGTTTATGTTGTTTTCTTGACATATTGATTACCTTTACTTAAACATCGATTACTGTATAAAATGACATCGATTACAGTTAACTTAAACACCGATTCTCAGTTCACATCGATTACTTTGTTTCGACATCGATTACCCTTAAAACATTGATTACTTTGTTTGGACATTGATTACCCGTAGACATCGATTACCTTTAGGCATTGACAATGTTAAATATCAATTACCTTGCTTAAACATCGATTATGTTTTGGACATCGATTACTTTTTGAACATTGACTGTGTCTTAACATTGATTGACATTATATTATCCTTTGCTATTTCAGATATATTAGTTTCAATTATCTTGATAATTATCTGAGCAATGACCCTATTGATTGTGGTTGAAATTATAATGAGTGTCCTTATGATAAATTCTTGTTATGAACATAATATGGTGCGCAGTATTTTTTAATCATTTTTAAAGATGTGCACTTCAAATTTCCCGCTAACTGTTGCATATCCTTCTTAAAGCTTTCAAGGATATCTTCTTGCAGAATGACTTTTTGACTGACTACTATTTTCATGGTAAGTCTTCTAACACTTTGCGTGTGAACAGAAGTCTGTCTGTGGCTTATTGAGTCACGGGTCACAGTTCTCTTGAAGAAAGCACTTTATTGTTTGTCATTCTTATAACAAGTCTCTTTATGATTTATATGGTGACAGAATGAACATTTCTATTTCTATAACACTTTTTTCCGTTGACTGAAGATCTCTCTTAGCATTTAATGCCTGCAGGTTTCCGGTAGTCACATGATTCTACAACGCAATACCTGCTGCAAGCACCAATAGACAATAGACACTTCAATGGATATTTCAATAGATACATCTGAAGAAAGTTGAAGTGCATATAAGAAGACGATGGCTATGAAGAAAAGACATTCATGGAAGAACAGACAAGCAATAAACGCGGATTCATACAAGCCTTCACAACCACCATTGAGAGCAGTGCATCTTCACTCCAAGTCGATCTGCTCCGAGCTCTTCTGAAGCCCTCACTTCTTTTCTTTGAGAGCAAGTTGTTTTGAGAGGATAGCATCACTGTCTATTTTCTTCCTCTTTCAGTTCGTTCCTCAGATCAAGCAAAGCCTGTTGTATAAGTTTGATCTAGGGGCCATCCCTTCAACTCTTCTTTAAGAGTGTTCCTCTTTTTGTGAGAAGAGAAGATCTGTTGTGAGTAGGTGGTTTAGTTCCTCTTGCTGAAGGGAAGATCTGTTGCTACAAGTGGTTGTATTGCCTCTTCGTGGGTTGAAGAGAAGGCCAGCGGGTGCTGGATGTGTAAGTGTCCTTGAGGGGGACTGTCCCCTTGGTTAGTGAAATCCCAAGTAGTTTTTTGGGGACTGAACATAGGACTCTTGGTGATAGGAGGTCCAAACCATGATAAAAATTCTTATGCATTTTTGTGTGATTATTTTTATCTTACTTCCGTTGCTCACTAACTCTAACATCTGCGCTTAGTGTGTTTTCTGTCTGAATTTATTTTAAGCAGGAAAATTTTAAAGATATTCTTGAAGCAACCCATTCACCCCCCCTCCCCCCCTTTGAGCTTGCAACCTGGTCAACAAGCAGGAATAAAGGATCTCAAGCATTGGCGTTACGCCAAAACTCGAGTTGTCGAGTTGTTGTGTAAGGATACCATCCTTCCTTATAAACCATAGGGTATTGTCCCCTGCAGGACAGCTCAGTAACACCCGCAGGCAGGTCCACACCCGGACCTAGGCACGACTTGGCCAACTCGGCCTTCGTCGCACCCTTATTCCCAGGTCTCCCCAAGGTGAGACGTTGGCAAGCGACCTGCCTTGCAGCATGTCGCCTAACACTCTCCCCCCCAGCGGCACCCCTGGAAATCGAATCTGTGACCTACTCCGATACCAGAAATAAAGGATCTTAGGCATTGCCGTTACGCCAAAACTCGAGTTGTTGTGTAAGGATACCATCATTCCTTATAAACCACAGGGTACTATCCCTCTGCAGGATAGCTTAACAACACCTGCAGGCAGGTCCACACTCAGACTTAGGCACGACTTGGCCAACCCGGCCTCCGCCGCACCCTCATTCCCAGGTCACCTCAGGGTGAGATGCTGGCGCGTGCACCTGCCTCGCAGCATCCCGCCCAACAAAAAGAAAGCAATCAGTTAGGGAAATGGACAGATGAAATACAAGGATCAAAGGAAAAAAGAAAGGAGAAAATAAAAAAATGGAGAGAAAGAAGAGGCCGATATCAATAAGTTAGCTCTTCTTTTTTACCCGATGAAGAATTTCTTCCTTCGGATTCGGGATTGAAGGACCAAGGAATGCTTGGATTCTCAATATGGACACAGACACCCCAAGACGAAGATGGCAAAGTCGTCGGATAAGAATAAGAGTCCCCTACATCCCCCAATAAGGCAGACGTTTCCAAATACGACACTTTATCCTGAGAAGCATATTTGTAATGTCACCAACTTGCAAGGCAGAATGGACACATACCTCTTGAAGGGGATCTTTTGTGTTTTCTTGGAATGAGAACGATGTTCCTGCCTCAGGCATAGAATCCTGGAAATTTCTCTCATTAAAAGGAGTTCCCATTTGGGGATAACGTTTTGTACGCCAATTGGAAAAAAGGTGCCTACGACAGGTACAAAATCTGGGACGATTCCTCATCTGGGAAGATTGCTCTGAAATGTAAAAGGCCTGAACAGAAGAAAATGAACATGGGGAACAAATATCAAATGATATGTGTAAAGGAAGGCCAAATTGACCGAACTTTGGTTCTAGATGAAGTACCTTCAGAAACTGGTTCTCCAGCTGGAGATCCCCTTATGGCCACTGGTATATACTCATCATCAGTGGTAGTGGGAGGATATCGCTCCACTGAAGGCCTTATATCACCAGATGAAAAGGCGGTGTGATCATCCACTACCTCTATTCTAGCTGAATTGCCATAAGTCGACGAATCATTACGCTTATTAAAATCTCCAAGGTTTCTGACTTCCCCCATGGCGTTAAAAGAGGCGGCAAATGGAGGCGTTTTAGTTGCTTGGGGAATAGTCTTATGTGCTCCACAAGGGGAGGGCAGAGAATCACCAACTAGCAGTAAGTTGAGGAGGGATCATCCTTGGTGACTGGTGCTTTGCCTGAAAGGGTCTGCAAAAGTTTCAAGGACTTCATTACGCTCGTATAATGAAATCTATTTGTTGGAGGTGGGCCACGTTTTGCCACCTAAGAAGTACAAAATTCTTCATATGTATTTGCCAGGCGAGAAAATGACGATGCAGAAAAGAGTCTTCAATGACAAATGGAGGCAGATCCCTTCTCTCAAGGCAGGATTCCTCGACTTTTCTTAACCTTTGAAGAGGTCGCCGAAATATATTGCTGTGGTTGAGCCACCATCGCGCATAATAAATGTCTATCCATCCTACTGCATTAGGGGCAGGTAGTATGCAACCGAGATCAGGCTTCCGTCTTCGCAAATGGTCCCACCAGCACGATGCGACCATATGGGCGTCATGGCTGCGATAAACGCGCGTCTTTAAAGAGAAATCTGCATTTGGCGGAACTGACTGATCGTAGCCAAAGTTCCTGACACAACGAGAGGGGTAGTACCGTTCCAAGTGTTCTGCCTCTGCGGAATACCAATATAATTGGCCTGATGCTGTAAAACCAATCATCATAAAGAGATTGATCGAAGCCGCTATAATATGGCAGATGATATTTCGGCCCAGTTGGTTTAGTAACACTATATGGTCTTCAGCCGCGAGAGAAGCGATCAAATTGCAAATACCCTCGCCACCTAGGAGAAAACACAAGGCTCAACGAGCCTCGATAAGTTTGTCCAATGGATCTTGTGAGGGCCGATTTTTGAATGAAAGAATCAAAGGAGTTGTTGGACTAGATGAGTCCACACATTGACACAAGTTTAGCAGCGGAAGACCTGCCCAAGCACTCAAATAATGAGTAGCCATTAACACTTTCCGGTCCCGAGGAGAGAAATGTGAAGTCAAACTCCTCAAGCCATGAAAGATATTGGCCAAGGCAGTCGGGCTATAGCAAGTTTATATCCCTTAGCCGAAAGGCAGACATGATATATCAACTCTGGCCTTATTAGCTTTTCTTCCCCGTGGGGCATCACAAAGGTGGTTAGCCAATAAACTAGACACACATCAAGATAAGTGCGATTTGGTAACCCGCGCGGTTTCCACCCCCTATTTTTAGGAGCACACAAGTAGCGCTCGCGTTGTTTGAACTTTAATTTTAGTTGCTTGTACTGCTCCAGAGAAGCACCCTCCTTGGCAAAATTGCTGAAGAAATAAAATGGCCCATTGTAAAAGAAGCGGAGCCATGCATTTTGGCTAACCCTTATAGTACTGGAAGAACATGATGGAGTATCCTTCTTTTCAGCACGAGCTAAATCTCGCCATACCTTCATCAAGTATCGGAGATTGTGAGGAAAGATATATCGCCCTAAGCCAGTGCTCTGATTACGGTGCAAATCATTAAGAACAACTTCCTCATAAGGAAGTCCAGAAATTGGTAGGCCAGAAATCTTGTGAAAGCTCCACAAATCAATGGTGGTCTCACCCTCTGCTGTCCTAAAAGTGTTCCAGCGGACGTTGAACCTCTCCACAAATGCTGGAAGTAACCCTGTATGACAGGGGTAATCATAAAGGGCTGTGGCAATGGCATCTCGAATTCTGGCCAAATTGAGAAGTTTGTCGTAATGATTCAATATGCCGAGCAGCCATTCTGTGCCGCCTGAATGAAATATGTGGGAAGACAACATAGATCAATTGCCATACCAGCTAGGTGCGGTGCCATTAATAATCTTGTCAAGAAGGCAGGTCTTCTTATACTCATTAACACTATGAGGGCTTGATGGCATCAATAATAAGCCATAGGCGTGAGAAGAAGCTTTGTGACGACATTGCAAATCCCAGGTCACAGGAGCAATACTGCGCGACTGAGTATGACAATCACGATCTAAATTGAAGAAGCCAAGTTGAGCCACCGAAGGAAGTCGGCTTTGATGAACAAAATCTAAAGGAAAGCTTGGAAAAGAAAAAGTACAAGTGCCAAGAAGGCTATCTCGAGATTCTAGAATGATTGTTTCCAAAACGCGCTCTACCGATATACAAGGGTCATGAACGTCATGTTCGGGGACGTAGGCTTGGATGAAGGGGAATACTTATCCAAGGGGAAATATTTTGAGCAACCCCAACCTGTTGGTATTTTGTACATTCTCTTCTTCTTCACAATCAAAGAAGCATTTACTTCACCCCCCTCTTGAAGCGTCTTCAGCGTGCCCTTCGTCAATAATGTTGTGTTGACGATCCAACATCATAATATTGTCCCTCATCATGCGGGGTGCCAAGGACTGCATTGGATCGGTTGACAAAACAGGATCATCCCATGTACTATGGGAATAATCCTTGCGGAGCCGACCTTCTCTTGCGCAAGACATGTCAAATGCCTAAGAAGGAAGGAGAAGACAAAGAAAGACAAAAATGAAAAGAAGTCAAAAGGGCGACAAATTGCTCAGCCAAATGAAGAAATAAAATTAATGATTAGTCACTAATGGGGGTTTTTACAAAAAAATATGGTAGCCCATTTTAAAATTCTGACACGGGCCATATGCCGTCATCTATGACTCCGGTACGTATCCCGTAGGGGGCATTTGTTGAACCCCATAAGTTTACATTTGAATAGAGATGTTGGAAAATCTCTTACACTGATCTAATTTTATTAAAGCGATATAGATCGTGGTCTTTTCTTAAGTCAAAGAAAAAGACTTATTACAACGACCACTTCACTACTCTTTGAAAGGGGAGTACAAAATCAACTTCACTTCTCTTCGAAGATAAGTACAAGATCAACTTCACTTCATGTTGAAGGAGGTTACAACTTCCACTTCACTTCGAAGAAAAATACAAGGTCTACTCTTCAAGGACACAAGGGAACAAAGCGCCAAGTCTCGCCGTCCACGAAGAATAACCTTCGAAGAACAACCTTCGGTGAAATGGCCGAGGGGTTGTATTTATGGGGGAATTGGTGAAAGCCACCGAGTCTCTCCGGGTAGGGGTCGGGGCACCTCCGGGTAATCCAGGTAGTCTACTCGAAGGTGAGGGAGCTCAGGGTAAGCCTACCTGGAGGTAGGCAACCTTTGGGTAGTCTACTTGGAGGTACCCCGGAGGTGGACCTCCCCCTTCTTCACATCATTTAAGGATGCCTTCAGGCAATCCCCTATAAATAGCCCTCGGCCGGGTCGTGGTGAAGGCACATGCAGAGTTTTGGAGAAAGAGGTCTTTGGCAAATTGCTAGCGAAAAAGTGCTCGGTGAGGAAGAAAGAAGGTCATCTCCAAATGTGAACTCTTGTGTACGTATCCCCCATGTTGCTAACTCCATGGGGGAAATAAAATGTTCATGTGCATACCTCCATGTCGAGCTAACTCCATGGAGATGAAATCTAAATGTTCATGTGCAACCTCCATGTTGAGCTAGCTTCATGGGGGTAAAATGTTTAAATGTTCATGTAATCCTCCATGTTGAGCTAGCTCCATGGGGACGAAATGTTTATGTGTTCTTATGTGCAAACCTCCATGTAGAGATTGTGCTCGAGGCACGTTCACGTGTATACATCTCCATGTGGAGGCCATGTGGTTCTAAAAGCCGTGTGCTCATGGAGATCATGTGTTCGTGAAATACTCATATGTGCAAATCTCTATGTAGAGGTTCTGCCCATGCAAAGACTCTGCTCGAGGCACGTATCGTTCAAATGTCAAATAAATTATCATGTTCGTATCTATTTATTCATTCAAAGTGCATGTTAAATTTGTAAATGGAGCTCATGCTCACTCTCAAATTCCGTTTCGTCCGTTAATACAAACATGTCCTTGGCTTTATAAAATAGATCTCGACCTTATTATCAATGGTATTCGGATTCAATCAGATGTAAATTAACACTGACTCTGGTTGGTGGAGAAGGGGTCCAGCACACGAAACCCAAATCTCCTGATAAAATAAACATGCAGAACAAATGCACTAAATCAAGGTGCAATGCAACTATCCAATAAATGGACGCATAAAATCTCGCATCAAGCTAGTTCTAAATTTTATCTGTTTAGCAAATTGGCACGCCCACGCATTAAAAAAATAACAATAAGAAAAATACAAACAACACATCATCATGCTCCATATTTCCATTACTCTTATTTTTAAGAGCCCCCATGTGTTCCATAGGGTTCATCTCTGCATGTTGGATATGTATGAAGTTGGTAGTGCTCAGGCTAAACTATGTAGTAGACCAATTAAGTCGATGGTGTGATGTAGAATTTTTCTAGGAGTGAGTGTGACTTTGTTTAGCATAGAACGTCTGAAACACATGAAATGCCTACATGCTTATAAGGAATATCATAATGCTTTTGCCACATTGCTCGTGCGTGGGGAACCTTTCTCTAAAACGGGGCATGACAGTCACAGTTTCATACTAGAATTGAAAGCATTCACCCCTTGGGGTACTGACAATAGTACCCCAGCTCACTACTCAGCTTCAGACTTTGAGGATGGTGTATAAGTAGAATAATAATTTTATACTAAAGTTTCTGTTGCATTGGATTTTGCTCGGCTCCTGTTGACATAAAAAAAAAAAGTCAAAACCCCAAATCTCAAAAGTACCCCTATAAGGGGACGAATGGAGCTCCAAGCCTCCAACCCTTTTTATATAAAACAGTTTGGGAGATCTCCCCCCAACCTGTTTTTATATAAACTGGTTGGGGGAGATCCTCCCCCAACCGGTTTATATAAACCTGGCTCCCCCAACCATTTTATATAAAACTGGTTGGGGACCTCCAACCTTTTTATATAAACCAGTTGGGGAGATCTCCCCCCCAACGGGTTTTATATAAAACTGGTTGGGGGACCTCCACCCTTTTATATATAAAAAGGTTGGGGAGATCTCCCCCAACTGGTGGATCTCCCCCACCGGTTTTATATAAACCGTTTGGGCCTTCTCCCTCTCCCTCCGCGCATGTAAACAGGGGGTCTCCCCCTCCCCTTCTACTGCGCAGCAGCAAGGGAGAGGAAGCCCTCCCCTATAAAAGGGAGGCACCTCCTCCATTCCAAGTGGTGCATGAAGCCCCACAATCCCCCCTTTATGCTGGAAAACCAGTCTCCATATTGAAGAGGCCAGCCAAGGCACCAAGCCCCTAAATGCTGTCTCTAACCCTGCTGATTGTAACCCCAAATCCTTGTAAACCAGTCCCCCGAAGCTTTGTAAAAGCCCCTTGTTCTGAGAATTCCAGAGATAGAAAAAATTTCTGTCTTTCCAATCTCCCTCTCGTTTCTTCCAATTCTTTGATTCGGCGTGAAGGTATTCGCTCATTTCTTGCTCGATATGGAGTGAGGAGTGCTCGATAGCGTGCAAATGAGCAGGAGATCGCCATCGTATATGGCATTAACATCTCCTCGTCCCTCCATGAAGGGTTTCTCCAAAGTTCTATAGTATATTTCATATCCCCACATGAGCAGTCTCTGTGGGATTTTTCGGATTTAAATACTGTCCGTATCGAGCAAGACTCTACGGACATATGGTATTTAAATACCCTTGTATGTTGTGCTCTAAATGCCTCCATATCGAGCAAGTCTCTATGGGCACGAGCATTTAGATGCCGTTTGTTCTTGTATGTATATGTTTTCTTCGCGGAGATTCTGTCCAAGCAGAAGTTCTGCCCAGAATATATTCATATGATCCTAATCTCGTGCTTATATGCATATGTTTTTCTTGAGAAAACTCTGTATAAACAGAAGTTCTGCTCAAATACTATCCATATAATCATGATCTTACGATCATATGTATATGATTCTTAGGATGAACTCTGCTCACGTGGAGGTTCTGCCCGAGAACATATCCATATAAGCACAATACTCTTGTATATTTGTATCTTGGTATATTCTGTACCCCACATTGACCAAGTCTCTGTGGCCATTTCTGGGGTTTAAATACTGTTCATATCGAGCAAGTCTCTATGGACATATGGTATTTAAATACCCTTGTATGTTGTGCTCTAAATGCCTCCATATTGAGCAAGACTCTATGGGTACGGACATTTAGATGCCTTGTACTCACATGTATATGTTTCTTCGAGGAACTCTGCTCAAGCAGGGATTCTGCTCAAGAGCATATCTGTATGTTCATAATCTCGTGCTTATATGCATAGTTTTTTCTTGAGGAAACTCTGTCTAAACAGAAATTCTCCTCGAATACATACTCATATAATCGTGAGTCTATGTTCATACGGATATGAATCCTGAGTTGAACTCTGCCCACGCTGGGTTCTACTCGAGAACATATCCATGTAAGTACAATCTTACGTATATATTTCCTCAAGGACATTCCATCTAAACGGAAATTCCGTCCAAGAATTTACTCGTATGTTCATAACTATGCGTTCATATGCATACATCTCATAAAAGAAAGATCTGTCCAAGTGGAGATTCTGTCCCAGAATATATTCATGTACTCGCAGAAGTTGTGCCCATATACCACATTCCCGAGAAGAAATCTGATTTCGACAGAGATCCCATCGGAGATATATCCATGTGTTCACAAATATATAAAGGGGACTCCTGTGAACGAAAATCTTGCCCCTAGGAAATCAGTACATACTCAGAAAATAATTCTGCTAATATGGGCATGTTCCTGCCCATTGCAAGCTACATGACAAGTTCAACAAAGGAAACTCATACTCTTTTCAAAAAGACAACCCTATTTTCAAACTTAGACTCATTATGTTCAAAATAAATAAAGCAAAAATGTTGTCTTGGAATTTCTTACAGATGCATATATTCTCGCCCATGCTATGAAATGGTATTCGGGTTGAAACTGGTGTTAATACGACACCTAAAGTTTTTAACTCGATGTAAATGTAACATCGATTCCGATCGATGGAGACAGGGGTCCAGCACACGCCACCCTAATCGTCTGATGATTAAAAGGCACGGAATCAAAGAAGTTCAGATTGTAAACGGCGCACTCATCCGTTTTACGGATATACAAAAATTCTTTCTTTGCATTGCGCAGACCCTTACTTCTGCCTGGCAGGCTGGCTAGCACGCCCCGCAATACAAAGTCAAAATATAGATAAATGAACGAACCTCTTAAACATAAATCAAAGAGGAAATTTTTCCCGTGTCCACAGCTCCCCAAAGAAAAGAAAAAGAAGAAGAGAAAGAAAGGAAAAAGGGGTGCGGCCTTACCTCTGTCGCCGCCGCGGCTCCACTGCTCACTGCCGCTGCCGTTGCGCACCTTCTCCAACCGCAGTGCCACCGCCGTTGTTGGGCGCCGCCGTCGCTGCTCCTCAGCACACCGTCTCCAGTCAACGCTGCTGCCGCCTTATCCAACTGTAGCCGCTGCCGCGCCTTATCCAACCGCAGCTGTCGTCGCCCTTGCAAGCCGCCGCCAGCCAAACGAGGAAGAGGGGAGGAGGAGATCGCGGTCCTCCTCCCTCCTAGTCGCCTCTCGATGCCCTAAGCCCATAAATGGAAGAGAAAAAGAAAAGGGGGAAAAATAAAGGAAAAAAGGCAAGGGGGAAAATGCAAATTTCCATCTCAAACTTTCCGAAACAAGTTTTCTAAACTTGTCGGAACGAGTACGCAAACGTGCCGGAACGATGTAAACTTGTCAGAATGGGTCTTCCCTCCTTCCTCTATAAAAGGGTGGGGGGTGCCCAAGGCCCAGAGGGGATTTTCTGATTTTTTGAAAAGAGCAAGGCTCAAGAAGATTGTAAGGCGGTCTAGAAGAAGGGTTTGCAAGACAGCCCTAAGAAAAATTGTGCAAGACTCAATATTAATTTTCTTAAGTCTTAAAAGGTCCATTGGACTTGCTTATTGGGCCAGACTCACTTGTCGGGTCGGATTTATTTATTGGGCTAGACTTGTGCATTTTATGACCGTGTTCATATTGCTTAAGGCTTAATAGGCCTAATGGGCTTAATTGATATGTCCTCACATATGCTTTTATGCTTGACATATTAATGGGCCTATTGGGCCGATTTCATTACATTAACTATGTTTGCTACGTGTGATCATACGTATGTGTAACGTTTATCCATATCACATATCAATCAATTTTCTTAATAAAAATCAACCAATTTTGCAACGAAGTTTAATAAAATATTTCAATTTTTTTTTTTGTAATTTAATTTATGTTAACCTCAAAGTAACAAACAAGTTATGAATCACATCATTTTCGATCCACCTTAAGGTAATCACCTCTAAATTAATAAATAAATAAATAAAAATGTTCATTAATCCATATAATTATAATTTTGATAAATAAATGATGAAAATGATTAAAATAAATATAAAAATGAGAAAAAATGGATAAAAAACAAATAACAAATGAAACAAATAACAAAAAAATAGATTGTGTGCTTGCAACCTTATTTTCTTCATGTGCAATTCATTCTCTTTAATTGTGAGTTACTTTCTTTTGTTTTAAAGTGGTTGTCTGATGGTTAATCAAGGGTATTCAGTCTTTGTGCTGACGTAATTAACACTGGTCTCGACCAGTGGGGAGAGGTCAAACGAACTTATAAAAACATGTCAATGTAAATAAATAAAGACAAATAAAAGACCCGTAATCCAAAGTTATTTTTACAACCTAATAAATTAAAAAGATAAAAATGTTCTCACAGTTCCCTATGCAGATCCAAAATGGAGAGTATTGAAAAAATATCAATCCTTCAAATCATATGTGATCCCATCCCGCTTTATTTGTGCTCTACATGTCTATGGTTTTTACTGCTCTGGACTGCAAACATTCATATAGTATTCCTGAATAGGCCATAACCATTGGACTAATGAATTGCTCACTTGCTCTCCACAAATGTTGGCAAACTATTCCAACCATTGTTGAGGAAAAGGCACTCCAAATTCCTCTTTTCATTTTTCAGAGCCCTTGAAATCAAAAGCATACTTAAAATGCCTAACGGTGAATTTACCACAAGTCGTATTTTAATCAGTGGAACTGTTGAGTTCTTCAACAGGCCATTGCATTTTGCATTGACTTCAATGTCTTTCCCTGCAATTCCTTGAAAGTGTGAAAAATAAAAGAATCTTAGATATTCAAGGTAACTTTTTTGTCTGAAGGTGCTTAAATACTATATTATTAAAAAGGCTAATGTTTTCAAGCAATTTTTTTTCTTTTTTTGGTTACAAATAGTGATAATTTTTTATCAGTTTGGTTCCTTTAACTTAGATAAACTAGTAATGACCCAATGATGACTTGTGCATCAAGATATTGGTGCATGATGAGCTTTTGCTTCAGTCATGGTTGGCTATACTGCATAACTGGACCAAACTGGGATTCTGTAGGACAGTACGAACTGTTTCTATACTGCACCGGTTTGGTCCACTGTGGCCCAAACAAAATTAAAATCTTAATCATAAAATTAAAGAAGGGAAGAAAGGAGTGTTGTCAACCTCAGGCATGCTAAGGCACAACTGTGCTGCACCGATATGGTGCGGCACGGCCAAACCATGGCTTCAGTTAAAAAGATGTCAATCTTGAACGACATTCTACAATTTAAAGAGGTAGACTAACAATTCTTTTAAGATGATGGATGGATTGCCAATGAAGTATTCTTTGAACTGTAAAGTAGAACTTGAGCTTGGCTTCCCATTTCCCAACTTTCTTTGCCCAAAAAAAGGTTGGGGACATAAGGAACAATTGGTACTGGTGGAATGATGCATGGGCATACTTGTCATGTGTTTGAGTCAAACAAGGCCAAAAATGTGCCATCCATTCTCTTTCTAGATACATGCGTCATATTTATCATAGGGGGCCTTATGTATCTTTAGATCTTTTTAGTGGTGTCATCTGTACATAAATTCTTTGTTGTAGATCTTCGGGCCAGCACATATTCACATGCTTTTGACATTTTTGATCTCTTCTTATAGAAAATTGATTAATGATGATTCGTTTTCGAAAAACTGATTAATAACGATTTCAGGTAATATTTTATGAGCAAGACTGGAATCCACAGGTTGATAGACAGGCTTTACAGCGTGCCCACCGCATCGGTCAAATAAACCATGTACTGGCTATAAATCTTGTAACTGAGCGTACGATTGAGGAGGTGAAAGCAAACTGTTTTGCAATACCATTGTGTTAGTGAAACTGGAAAGAAAAATCGATGCTCTAACTTTTCTATTTTCTCAGGTAATCATGCGAAGAGCGGAGAGAAGCTACAGCTTAGCTACAAAGTTGTTGGAGAAATGATTGATGTCTGTGAACATGGGAATGATAATGTGGCTGATGCCAATGATGCACGCTCACTGATACTAGGGCTGCATATTTTTGATTCGAAAGATATAAGAAATGGAAGTTCTAGTGGTGTTAACATGGTAGAACTGAATACGATGGCTGATAAGGTGGTTGAAATGCGTAATCATGAAATATCAGAAAAAGATGTCCGGAGGTTTGAAATCAACCCAAATGATTTGCTGAATAAAGGAAACCCCTGCACATCCATTACTTTTGAGCCTGGCCTGGATGAGGCTTCTTATGCATCCTGGGTTGAGAAGTTCAAGGAGTCTTCTCAGTCTATTGATGATTCCTCCCTGGAGACATCCTGGGTTGAGAAGTTCAAGGAGTCTTCTCAGTCTATTGATGATTCCTCCCTGGAGACTGAAAGAAGGAATATGTTGGAAAAAAGGCGTCTAAAACGGGAAGATGAAATAAAGAAGGCACAGCAGAAAAAGCTGGCAAAGTGGGAAGCTCTTGGTTATGTGTCATTGGCTGTGAAGGAGCCAGTTTCTCAGAGGGAAACCAATCTAATGTCAGACTTGGGATCTGTCCAGTTTGTGTATGGAGACTGTACAAAACCATCAAAAGTTTGTCCATCAGAGCCTACCATCATCTTCAGGTAATGCACACTTTGATATTTAAAAATCTCCTTCAAGTTGCCTCAATCATTATCTTTGTTGTTTAGGTAAATTAGAATAGGTCCTCTGGCCACTGCCAGCTGTGCTCCTTTTTGCCAACCAAATTTCCTTCTAGTCAGAGGCAAAGTCCTGACAGATTTGGTACAGTTTTCCAACAAACATTTGATTACCCGATTCTAGAGAAATGTCAAATAAATATGTAAATATAGAGTCATGAAGATGGAAAAGGGAAGATTGAGATTGCCCAATCTGAGTGAGCCTGGAAACAGGATTCTTGTGTTTGTACCTGTTCTTCTCGATTATAATCATATAAACCGACATGTTTGGGTTAACAACTCTTTAACTAGATAAGTTTATGCTTACTATTGTGTCTTGTGAAATCTTTAAATGAACTTTGGATGAAGGTTCCCCGTACTGTGGCGATCGACCGTACTGCATTCTTTGTGGCACGGTATCGTACTGTACCGTACCGCTAAGATATGGTGGAAAGAAGCCTGTTTGATGTTTTTTTTTTTAACCAGATCATTACAGAAAATGGGCAAAATTCAAAAAAAGTTGAAAGAAACATAAGAACATCACATAGAGAGGCTGAAAAATATAAGAAATTCAATTTAACTATACATGCCAACCCAACATGATCATCTAATGTTCATCAAACATCATATACAAACATATCAAAATCATCTCTTACACATACACAAACATATTGAGGATGCAATCATCATTTGTTACAAACCAAATGCCACCATCTGCTCCAATCTCTACCACCATCTGCTCCATTAGCTGTAAAATATACTGATGGCTATGAATATGGCCAGAAGCATTCACAGACTTGTGATAGAAGACTTGTTGATTGCAGTACACTAGAAAGTTTATGAGGCTACTTTTGTGGTGTTTGACCATCCATCACACATCAGAGTGATGTCATACTTCTGCTATTTTCTCTTGAAAGAGGCAATGCACGTGTTTAATTCTTCAATCTCTGCATCCAAATAAACACCAACAGGCTCCTTTGCTGTAGGAGGCTGTACATGCTTTCCAAGATTCTGAATCTCTTGCATCATTGACTTATAGTATGGACTATTGGCTACATTAAAAGTTAATCTTGAATGATGCTATAATTTGGCAACAGTCCTACCCAATTGCCATCTTGACCTTTTACTCTGCAGAGTCTTCAATCCAGATCTGCTTTCCATGCTCCCTCTGAAAGGCATATGGGTCAATGTTCTGCACATCTAGATCTGTGTTCCTCTTCCTTTCGGGCAGGGAAGAGGTTGGATGGCAAGGAGGATCAGTGAAATAGCGATGAAGGTCTTGTAATCCGGAAGGTTGTGAGGATGAGACTCCTTCATCGCGAACAGGTGCTTCTAAGTCACCCTTGGTCTATGCCTTGGTCCAGCTTTTACGTAGAGCCAGTTGGAAGTCTTTCTCGAATAGATCTCAAATTGTGACATGAACACCGGGGGCTTATATGGGAGTTGTTCATCTTGGGATCCTCCTTCGTCATCTTCTAATGTAACCTGACTCTGCATCCTCTTCCTTGTCCTAACCTGTCTCAAATGTTGTGCCATCACAATCTTGACATCATATGACACGTTCAGACAACTGATAATTTCATTATATCCTGCACCCTTGCCTCCTGCCAAGTGTCTCTTTAAATGGGAGATACCTCCCCCACGGAACTGCATTGAACAATAATTGCATTGAAACCAATGCATGTTCCCCTAAAGCATTCGCCATGTTGCCATCCAATATCATCACTTTGTCCTCGTAGAGGCATCTATAATGTTAACAATCAATCGGAGAATACTATTAACATGCATTAACAAGTTGACATAAATTAAATCATCAAATTAAACATAATCTTCATGCAAAAGCACTAAAAATAGCACATGAGATTGTAATAATCTTCTTTCCATATCATCACACATTTATTTTACTTAAAAATATGTCAAATTATATTAACATAATAATAATTGCTAATCACCAATTAATCCATATTAATGAACGTGCACTCTCATGCACTTAAATGATTACTCTATATTCTTACAATGTTTCTATACCAATCATAAACCATAAAAAATAAAAAATAAATTAATTAAAAATTCAAATTTATTCATGAAGACCCTAAGTCATCCCTAAAATGATGTGGATCTCTAGATTTTCTTCTTCCAAATAACTACTAAACACTTATATTGAAGCTTTCAACCTAAATCTTTCTTCAAAATGTAAAAAAACATGAAAAATAGAAGTAGATCTAGGGTATGACACATACTTTGAAGAGGGTACTTCCCTTCAAAAAACCTTCAATCTTAAGTTAGGAAGGATGAAGGTCCACTAATTGAGGCCCAAATCTGAAAAAAGAAAAAAATAATAAAACAAATGACATGAAAATGGTGAGGGGGAAGAAGAACATACTTGCACAGGGAGAGGAGACTCCTTGGGTTGGGAGGGATTTGGGAGACATCAGCTTTAAGAAAGGGAAAAGGGGAAAGGGGTGGGGGCCATAGAAGGCAGAATCGGCCGGATCGGATCGGAATCGGCCGATTCTGGATCGGATCGGCCATGGCCGTTCCAGGCCGATTCCTCCGATTCTGGCCGATTTTGCTTGGGAATCGGCCGGATCGGATCGGGATCGGGCTTGGGCGATCCCGATCCGATTTCGATCCTGTTTTCCATGGTGGGGGCACATAGGTTGATGGGGCCGACTGGACCGGGTCCAGTTGAATCCGTTATTGTGCTTGCTGGGACGACCCGACTGTGCCAGGGCTCGCACGGCGCGGTACCGCGGTGGCACGACAAACTGTGCTTTGGATGTCTTTTTATGAAAAAAAATCTTTTTGTGTAACGACCTGACCTTCCGAACCTTCCAGGGACCCTGAAGATCGCACCGCCACCTACGGATCCGAAGACTCGGAAGGGTTAGAATTTAGTCCAGTTAGATAAACAATGAATTCAAATAACTATAACAAGAAGTTCATACATTAATAAAGAAATTATGTACAACATGTCCCAAATAAAAGTACAGGTATAGAAAGAAAAGTGCAGTCCTTAAGGGGCATACTCCGAGGACTTGCAAAAAGGCAACTCTCAACTTACACCGGTACAAGAGCTCTCACGCTCACATTCTCAGACTCCTGGCAACGCACGACGTAACAAACCATCACCACAACCGTCCGACAACGAACTCCTACGACGAGTACCTGAAGAAAGTAGGGGGGTGAGCCTCGCGAACAAGGCTCAGTTAAGTGCAGCAGGAACTCCAAAGAAAAGCGGAAGCAACTACATTAGAAAGCTGTAAAGCAAAGGAACACATATAGCAGGGTACTACAAAGCAGCGGAAACAGAGTAACGCCACGACCAACAACCAGGTTGGGCCAGACAACGACTTCCGCAGAAACAGCAGAGTTAGAAATCATGCGGAAGCAACCCTCGGCATGCACCCGCTGAGACAAAGAGCTCTTGGAACACCGTAGCAACCACGTGAGACCCGAGTCTCACCATGCGAGCACAACCATCCCAGACCTCCACGAGGTCAGGAAGGTACGCAGATAGGTGTCACCATGAACAACACCGAGCAGCCACGTGAGAAGAACGTCTCACCACAAACACGGCCACCATAGACCTCCACAAGGTCGAGGGCCCACAAGCATAACCACCCTGGACCCCAGACACGCCACGAGATCAGGGAAACACACATGCCAGTGCCACACAGACTGGCACCAAGGAATAGACTACGGAACAACAGTAGGGTGCCTGTACAAGGCACCCAGAGAAACACGTAGTGCGGAAACCACCAAGCACGACCAACGAGGCCAGACCGACATCACCCACGGAAACTAGACACGGCTAGATTACAACCACCGTACAGGCTAGGGCAACGAGAACACACTTGGAAACACCGTAAAGGAAACGTCGTCACAACAACAACAACCAAGCCACCGCCACTAGCAGCTAAGAGGAGGACACACTGTCCACACCCTCTGCTCGCCAGCCACCGGCTTCTGCCTACAACCTCCTCGGAAGAGTGAGGCCAGCGAACCACCATAGAGAACACCACAACGAACAACCGCAGCCTGGCCGAGCTACGGCCCCACGCTTGACACCGCGACGTGGCTCCGGAACCAACGTCGAGAGAGGCAGTGAGAAAGGACTAGCTGATCTGCGCCGGAAGAACAACCAAACCACCTCGGCGTCCTAGACTCAGCTAAGAGAGCTCTACAAACGACTTTACGCCGCTGTCCCCTACCGTTTTCCCCTCTGCTACTAGAGTCTGTAACTCGAGCTCACTCGCCGCCTGGAGAACTCCCTCAACGGGTGCGGGGACTGGGGGTCCCAGGCAACGGTAAACAACCTCTAAACGGGACAAGCCCTCAAGTGCCGAGCACCTGGCGAACTGAGAACAGGCGGGGCAAACCACAATAAGCAAACGACACTGCTGGCTCGTAACCAACACAAGCCCAACAGGCCCAGGGCACGCTAGGCACACCTCCTGGAACTCCCAGGAGTCGACGGCCAACACAGGCACACACATCTCAGCCCAGGGCAGCATCTACGGAACACTAGTCATGTGCCTAATTGGGAAAGAAACATTCCCTACCAACTTAGGCACAGACCACCTCACGAAGCCAAAAAACGAGGAAAATGAACGGGTAACAAGAACGCGACAAGAACCCCGTCGTGACAAGAACGCGACCAAGAGGCTGTCGCGACCAGAACACACGCGAAGTAAGCTGTCGCGACCAGAATGCGACATGGAATCTGTCGCGACCAGAATGCGACAAGGAAGGTGTCGCCTTCAGATTCAGAATGCGACGTATCGATCCGTCGCGTTCCTTATCTGAAGGCAAGACCCTTAGGGCAGAACCACCCCAAGGCCCACACCCAAAGAACCACAAAGATAAACCACCAACAGGAAGACAAGCCCCATGCCAAGTTGGGGAGACCTCCCTCTAACCAACTTGGACACGAGCCATGCTTCACCACGACCGGAAACGGGAGACAACAAGGCACAGAGAACGCGACGGTTATTCTGTCGCGATTAGAATGCATTAGGAAACACATCGCCTTTTGACTGGTATCGCGACAGCCATCCTGTCGCGATATCAATCAGAAGACCAACTCCGGGGATGGGGCCATCCCACGGTCCCCCAAGCTACAAAACAACCACCAAGGAGGGGAGGAAGAAGAGCACACTAAAAGCACAACTGAAAATGGCTCGAGGGGCATCAATGCCACCTCTCCTCGCCGACAACCCACAAGGAACGAAACTACACAAGAGGGAGCATCACCGGCAAGCTTTCTCCCGTGCAAAACCACAAGTAAGCCTCGAGCATAGGGAGGATAGCTCAAAACAAGCTCCATCTCCTCAAGACAGTAAGAGAGAGCAAGAGATCCCTCCAGAGAAATGACGAGCCAGACCCGTTGGGGCCCTTCACGTCGGATTGGCTGCCTCGCTCCACGCCGCTCCCACGCTCCACCACGAGCACGCCGGCACCTCCCCATGCCCAAAGCCGCCTTAGAAGAGAGAGGGGAAGGGAAGGGAGGAAGGAGAAGGAAAAATAAGGAGAGGTTTGCATGTCATAAGGGCCTCGAAACTGAGGTCGCGACAAGCGCGTCGCGTTCTCATCAGAACGCGACAGACATCTTGTCGCCTTCTCAAAAGTTCCGACAGGTCTTCTGACAAGCAGACAACCTCCAAGCCACGTGTCACGCTCGCATGTGCCTTAGGTGAACGCGACAACTGGCACGTCGCCTTCACACACAAGATGCGGACACATGGCACACCAGCCCCAGACAACAGGAATGCGACACGGGGACCGTCGCCTTCTCAACCAGAAGGCGACACGGATCTCGTCGCGTTCAGAACTCGCACCCCCATCCGTCGCGATCCCAAGAATAACTCCAAGGCAACCAAAACTCGGGATGTTACATTTTGTATCATTTTCTTTGTTATGATTATTCATGTGAAATCATTTTATATTGCAACAAGTTGAAACCTTTTGTAGTCCATTTATATTGAGAATGTTGAAATTATGAGTCACTTGCTATTATGTAGATGGCATGCACTGATATAGGCAAGAAGTGGCTCATGAATACCCAGTGTGGACCAATGGTTTTTCATCAAGATGCCCCTTTATGATGAGCCTGTTAAGGTCACACAAGAAACAGCTGTGCCACTCTGTGAAACAGCATGGCCAAACAGGAGGAGGGGCTTATATTTATTGTTATATTTATTGATGGTTATGATACTATGAATTCTACCCCAACCCCAAAGCCAGGTTGTTAGATGAAAAGGCCTTTATTGACATAGGCATGCAGTGGCTGATGAATACCCAGTTCCACTGTAGATGGCTTTTGCTAACAACAGTAAATGCAGTCCATAAACCTTAATAAAAGGATATTTAATGGTTAAAATAAAATAAATTAGAAGTCAACTAGGATAAAACTTGGCCGGTTCATTATGGAATAATTCAGTTTTGGCAAGTCTTAAACCATTTTTCCTAAATATCTTCTTTGAAATTCTGGAATGTTGTTGTCTTCTGCTGATCACGATTATCTTTTTAATTTTTCGGCTGGTTTGGCTCAGGAACTGTGTGAACCCGGACCAGGCCAATCTAGTTCCAATTCGGTTCACCCAGTTCTCTTCTCTACCAGCCAGTTTAAAAAACCATGCCCCAAAGGAGGTGAATAAGACAAATATGGACATTGCGTCATCATTATTATTTCTGCTGAAAACACACATTATCATGTTGTTTTTTCTTGTATTATTTCTGCTGAAACTCACATTGCTGTTTTTTCTTGGTTTACCGTTTATTTTCCATGGCAGCTGTGTGGATAATTCTGGTCACTGGGGGCATGGAGGAATGTTTGATGCACTAGCAAATCTGTCATCAAGCATCCCAGATGCATATCATCGAGCTTTTGAATGTGGTGATCTTCATCTAGGTGATCTCCACCTTATGGAATTAAATGGTTAGTGTCCATCTTTTATCACTTCAATTTAAATTATTAAAGTGGTTTCTGTTTTGGCAAAGGATGGCTTGTAGAGAGTGTAATATCTTATATAATGATAAGGTAGCATAATGATGTCTCCACCCCGGTGCATTTGATACGGTTGAAACTGGATGCTTCTTCAACAGAGCACAATAATGTGTGTTTTTGCTTTTGGGTTGCATTCATTGAATGTGGTCAGTTGGTTACCTATGTGTGCTTCCCTTCTTTATCCTACACATGATGTTGATCCTTTGTTCTACAGCCGTGCATATATATACTTTTCCCATAATCTTGGTGTAGCTTCTTTCATTCTAGAAGGCCTACTCTCTGCATGCTCCTCCTTTGCGGTTGTTTTATATTTTCAGAAATATCCCTTATGGCAATGACTGTGGTTGTCGACAGGGTCTTCTCATGATGACAACAATGTTCCTCAGTTTGTAGCACTTGCTGTTGTACAGTCATATAATCCTAGGCGTAAGGTCCCGAGAAGCAGTATGTCTATAAATGATCTAGAACATTGTTTATCAAAGGCATGCTTTTCAGCTGCTGAAAATTCTGGTACACTCTGATACTTTGCTTATGTTAGAAGAATCTGGGTCTCTTTCTTGGTTTAAATTGAAGAATTATCTGCAATGCACGTCATGACATAATTAGTCTACCATTAGATTTGATTATTTGATATATTCACTTAGTCTTAACTCTCAAGTGTTGCTTGAGATGTACGTTCAATTCCTACTCGGACTAGAATCACAATGAACATTTGAACTTAATAACTCTTTTTTATCAGTCTCATATTCAGAAGAATGTTGTGCAGGATTGCTGGTATTTGTTTACTTAACAATGGTAGTTCAAAAATGGGCTTGCTGGTATGTTCTTTGGGTGCAGGAAGGTAGCATAAGGTTTGGAAAGCCAGCTTATCCAGCTTTGAATTGGATGGGCTTGCGGCTCCTGGCATCTGCTGGGACTGGGTCAGAATCACCTGATTATATTTGACATTTTTATTCAAAAGAATTCTCCCTGTATCAGCTTTATTCAAAATAATTCCCCCAGACAGCTGATACAGGCTGGTTTTTACACCAATCCAGACTGGAATTTGAAAAGCTGAGGGCAAATTTAGGTAGCTTTGCTGATTTTCAATTCTTTGGGTGAGGACCATGATAGATGTTGGTTTATTAGCTATATGGTGGGAAAGGAATTACTGAACAGAGCTTCATGTGATGCCCTTTGAACTAGAACCTCTGAGTGGTCTCCTTTTTGATGTGGGTGAATGAGGTTAATCTTTATATGGTTGTTCCATTAAACCAATTGATTTACTGGTATCAGATATTAACCTGAAAATTTTGAATACTGAACCACAGTGACAGTCGAACTTGGTAGATTGAGAGAACTTCGCTGTGCAACATGAGTTGGCTGGTATCAGTTGTTGAGTTCTGTAGAGAACTTGTGGACAGAATCAGTGCATTATGGACTTCTGTTTTGAGAATGAGGTGCACATCCCAGGAGAAACCTAATCATTTGATAGGTTGAGATGATCCAGGATATCTTTGAACATGATGGATTGACAGTTGGAATTTCAATTGCTGGAATGTGAGAGATTGCAAGGACCTGAAAGCTCTTGTTATTAGTTTTCTTGTTAGGGTGCTTTTGGAAATATTATGGATGGGATTCCAATCATGGGAATCTCTGACGGGATATAATTCTTTTCACATGTGCAGTTGGGCACCTTAACTTTTCTGCAAGGGAGATTTTGATGGAGGAAAGAGAGAACCTCACAGCGGAGGTTTGTAATCTTTAAGGCAAACCTTTTATAAGCTTTTTGGAAGATGCATGTATTTTGAGGGAAGAAAAAAAATGTTAAAGGTTGGAAAAGAAAAAAAATAGACTGTAAAGCTTATCCTCTCTAATAAAAAAGCAAGGGTAACAAACTGAATACTTTTCCGATAATCTATTATCTAATACAGCTTCCAAATGGAATTATTAACATACATTTTTAACAGTATTTGTTTTTTAAAATATATTATCAGGATTTTGGAGATAATCTATAATCCCATCTCATTCCAAACATGCCTTTAGGAGAAAGTGGTGGAATGTCTAGTTCCAATTTTCCAAAAAACTGTTGTTTGTAGCATTGGTTATCCTTTATGTCATTGCTGGTAATCCATTGCCTCTAATACTGACTTTACTTTTTGCTTCGTACAAAACTACAAATGTATGATGTTAATTACGGGAATGGGTCATCACATTCAAAACCTAAAGGCATTTGATGTGGACGGGCTCCACATTATATTCTCCTTTTGCTCTCCTGTCTACCTTGGGTTGGATTATCCTAAACATATCCCCTCATGTGCAGGCTGATTTAGGCTCTGCCACGTGGACCAAGGCAAACATGTGATACAGGCTCAAAATACAACAATGGGCTCTGATACCAAACGCCTTAAGGCATTGATGGCGAGGGCTTAGCTACTTTAAATACAATTTTCTTGTCTCCACTTGATGTGGGACTATTCTCAACATGCCCTTCCTGCATAGGCAGATCTGGGCTCTATCATTTTGGCTACGTCACATAGGGTGCATGGCCTATATCACTTTAAAAACATGGTGAATTTATTGGATGGGCTTTTTCTAAGCTATCTTGAGTTTGGAGCCATAATTGGAGGATCAATATTCCCTACTATCATACGTAAAGCAGGGGGAAATTCAACTGCTTTCAATGATCTCATCATGCCAAATTCTTTGAAAACTTATGTGGCAACCTAACTCACAATTCTTGGAAAGTATGGACTTCACTCGCATGATACACACGGTGATAAAATGAAACATGTGTAATACTTTTGGATCAGTTTACGGAAGAAGTCGGTCTTTCTCTATCGGTCTACAACATCAGAATATTTTTCTTTCTTAACATCTAGTACTTGGAAACAACAGCGGCATCTGGCTGTTGCCTGTTTGATCCAAGGTCCTTTTTTAGAATATCTCAAATCACATAATGTTTTGTCATTCAGCATTTGCCTCTGAACACAGTTAAAAAACGTTATATGCTTATTTTGGTTTCTTTATAAAAGCATCGATCCATATGCCCCGTGTTGGTTACCAAGGCGGATCCGAACATTCAGAGTGGTACACAGTGGAACGCATTCTACGGAAATATGCATCCATTTTTGGTATAAAGATCTACGTGTAAGCTCTCAACGACATCTCTTTCACAATGTCTTTTCTCACCATTTGCTTTAACTGGACTAATATTTTGAACCTTATACACAGGTACTATTTCCGGCGCCTATCTCAATAGTGAGCAATGAAATCCTTATTATAAATGGCCGGAGCTGTGCAACGTACATGGAACTTTGTAGGTAGAACTTCGTATCTACATTGTTACAATCTGAAGAAGTTTTTCTTTTGTCGTGTGCTTTTGGATCTGTTCCACAAGATGCAGAAGATCAGTAGATTCCAATGTAGTTTGATGTGTATCCGAAAGTTTGGCATGTCTTTGTGGCTAGAGGTATTTTGAAACAATTGAGAGCTGAAAGAAAAATGTAGATTTGCTATTTTGGTAAAGCGCATTGGATATGTAGTAATCCCCCATGCGGTGGCTGACCTGCTTGCAAGGAATTGTCTTATGCAGCCATAATTGTCGAGTTTGCAAGGAGAAAGGTAGGCTATGGAGTTTTATGGAGATGCACCAGCATGAACATAGGGATCGGTGGCTTCCAATGCCATGGGTGCTTTGTGGGGTCGCGATCTATTTTCCTGGACCTCTTACCACTCATAGCTGTTTCATATCTTACCAGAGAAATGCTTATTAGATGACAACTTAGCCAGTTTGATTTATATATAGTTTATACGGGGATAACTTAAGTATATATCTATATATATATATATATTCCACCCTCTATCTTAAAGTTATCTACTTATCTCCTCTTCATTGATGGGACAGAGTTATCATCTTTTATTGATAGATAATTTTAGTTATTCTAGAAAGTCTATACATCTTTACTAAATCAAAATAATTTTTAACTATGGATTTATCTCTATTTATCTTCCTTTGTCAAAGTGGAAAGATCATGGGATAGCTTTGTTGTTCATCCATACGTCTAGTAACCATTTCTCTATCTTATCAACTACTACCGCTAACTCAACTGGAGTTTTAAACTAGTTACAAATATTCATCCCTTGCGTCACTCCGTCATTTTCTTCTTCCATCTCTCTACCACCTTCTTGTCTCACAAGTGTCACCCCGTGACACCGGCCCATCAGTTGGTCGATAAAATCGCATGCTGCCTTCCGAAACCTTCTTGGCTCGCAAGTTGTTTGGCTTGTGCTGATGGAAGGGACTGTTGCAAACCTTGCAGCGGATTCCAAACTCAATGTGTTAGGTATAGGGGATGTTAGAGTTAGTCAGCCAGTTGAAGGGTTTGGTTTCAAGGTTTTGAGCTCTGTTAGTTTGTAACAGCAGTGTAGTCCTTGAAGAGAACTACCGTAAATAATGTGGTAGTCTCTTCTGTATTAGCCACTATAAATAGGCTTGTGTAGCACTCAAAGGGGATCATGAATGGATAATGGAATTGTTTGTCCAAATCTTGTCTTCTCTGTTTGTCCTCAAGTCTCTTCTTCTTCCTCCCTTTGATCCCCTGTTCTTCCGTTACACATAGACTCTTATTCTTCTGTGTAGTTTAGCAAACCAGCAACACTATTCTAGGAAGATTTCATCCACCGGCGGCTGTGGAGCTTGGAGCAGTCATCCCAACAGCTTGATCCGTAACACAATTGACTCATCAGACCCACCTCCATTATGGCACCTACAACGTCCACTAATGATCGCATTTTTCTGCCTCGCGACCAACCTCTCCTTGTCTTTGAGTTTGTCCACTTTCCCTCTCCTATGCGGGCAATTGATGCCGCTCCACCATTCGTCATGTAACATCTTGCCTTTCTCTAGGGTCTGTTCATTGACCAACAATTAGATGACCCCGTGAGGATTATTACAATAGAAAAGTTCGTATTTCAAACTATGCCTAATCTCTAGGGTCCTCATGTGATGATAGAGGTATCATTCTTTATCTATAGATAATTTAAAGGTAGACTTATCAATTAGTCTCTACTTTTGGAGATTTATTTTTAAGTCTCTGACTCTTTTAAAAAATTAAGTAGTTACATATTTATCTTTTTTAGAAAAGTATGTAAATAAAAAACTTAAAAATAAATTTAATTTCCCCGAAGTTTAACAAACGGACGTGGAGAGTAACAATTGCTCCGCCAAAGGGGATCCCAACCAAAGCACCTCACCCTAAGTGATCATACTAGAGACGGCATATGAGTATACACCGCACAAGACAGGGTGTTTGGAGTAGGATTCACCTTACCTCCAGCAACCATCTCCTCTTCCTAAAGCAATATATCGTATACACCGACCAACAGGGAAATTTGTAGTGCATCTTGATTGCACAACCCCACTAACAGTAACGGAAAATACTCAGTGGTCTGTGTCGCCACGCTCAATTTTGCCACATTTCAGACGTCTATTAGAGGGCACCCGTCACGGGATAATGCACCGCTTGCTCGCAAGTAATTCTCAACAGTAAATATTTATCGTAAAATTTCTCGATATTTAAAGTAAAAAGTACTCTTCGTAATCGAGATGATAGTTTCCGTCGCTTCCCGCCGTAGTAAAAAAATTTTAAAAAAAAATCTGTGATCGCAGCACCCCACTCCGCGTACGCGCGCCCTACCTTGAACCTTCCCAGTGGTCTGCCTTGCCAGAATCGATCCCCCCTCCCCGCTGGCCACTGCGACAGATCAGAGACGTCCACTGGTTGAGGTTTGATGACGATTAGATTGGCCAGCTGATTTGATGGGGATTTCTACTGTTGGGACCCGCCGGTTGGCCCATCGGTCTTCCGCAGCGAGGTCTTTTTCAGTCGGATTTGATGAACCCAGAAGTTGTTCGAAAAATCTTTTTTTTTCTTTTCTTTTTTTGGGGAACCGGGAAATGGTCGTGTCTAGTCGGTAATGAAAAATAATATATATATATATATACGAAGGAGGTGTCGTATTTGTTAGTTATTAGTAAGTGTAGATGTTTAAAAATAACTTTTTATTTTTCAAGTTAAAATATATTCATACTTATTAAGATATAATCATACATATTAAAATATTATTACAAATTATTTAAATTATAAATATATAAATATAATTATACATATTTAAATATAATATTATGTTTATGGTTATATTTTTAATATTATAATTATATTATCATATTTATGATTATATTCTATTATTTATAATTATATTTTGATAAACATTTACTAGAATACAATCATAATACTAAAATATTCAAATCTTTATAGGTATATTTTAATATATATAATTGTATCTTAATATTTATGAGTATATTTTAATCTAAAAAATCAGTTTTCAAATAAAAAATGTTTTTAAAAAAAGACTTGGAACATTTGGCACCCATTCATTGGTGGCTGTTAGAATCTCATCCTCTTTTGCAATTAAAGATCTGCATTCTTCATTCTTAGAAATATAATCTAATTCTTCTTTATTTCTTTTTGCCCATCTTAATTGAAAAATGTGACTGTAATGATTTATCTATAACATAAAACCTAAAAAATAATAAAGTTTATAAGTTGTGTAAAAAAAATAGAACTTGATAAATAAAATGTCTCTGTCGTGCCACATGGACTGTGATGTAATGTGGCAAGTTAAACACCTTAGCCTCAGTTTGGCAATGGGTTGGGGTTAGAGATAACTCCAACCCATGACTAAAGTTATACAGGGTTAACTCATTTTTTAATTTATTTTCTTGTATGTTAACCCAATTTAACTACAGTGAGTTAACTCACTTTCTATTGGGATTACTTTGGCAAGATAAAATGAGTTAACCTACTTTCATATCAAAAAGTGACTTGAAAATAAAAAAGTAGTAATTAATGTTGTGTTGAGAAAAGAGAAAGTAGCAATTAATGTTGTGTACCGTCAAGACAAAAAGGTAGTTAACTCACTTGAGTTAACTCCAATCCACCTCAGAGGTGGGTTGGAAAATTATGAGTTAACTCACATCTGACCCACTTTTAATCTAACCCACTTGCGTTAACTTTTTTTTGTTATCAAACTACATTTTGAGTTAACTCTGAGTTAACTTTGAATTAACTTTAAGTTAACTCGTTACCAAACTGAGGCTAGGGACTGGGTATAAGTTATTCACGTTTAGAGGCTTTTTTTATTTGAGATAGTTTAAATGATGGATAGTTATGTAGGGTATAACTTTTAATGCGATGTGACAAAATGTGTATAATTATCACCATTTTATCTTTATTTTGACACCATTTACTTATGTATAATGAGATTAACATGATTTTTTAGACTGAAATATCAATAAATAATGAGTTATCCTCAGGGATAACTTTTGTAACGTCGCGTGCTTTTCGGACCCTTATGGATCATGTGTGTAATGGTTGTGAAGGCCATTGTGAGGCCAATGTGGTTTGGACGTGTGGTGTGTGCAGGTGTGGTGCAGGTTTGGTCCTGAGATAAAATAGGACCCGCTGCAGTTGAGTAGGGGTTGACGGCCAGGTGTGGTCGTTGACTGATTGGCGTCTATGTATATTGACGTTTACTATATGAACTTGGCGACAAGAGATATGGACGTCTAACCTTGGCGGTCTGATTGGCGACAACCTAGTTGACGCCAACCTGTGCGACCTGCAGAATATAGGTCTGCCCGAGGACAGTTTTCTCAGCTCATTCTCCCTTTCCCTTGCCCTGTTTTCATGCCCCTTGCTTCCCCACTACTCCCAACAGTTGTATAAGGTTAATTGGAGGATTGTGGAACGTGAGGCGGTGACGAATCGGCCAAGGAAACGCCGGACCGTGGTGTAATTGCCGTAGGAGCTTGCGGAGGGTTCGGTGTGGATCGGGAGAATTTAGGAGGTTTAAGTGCGTATTGAGGTAGGGAATGATCCCTTTAGTTCCTTTAGGACGTGATAATGCATCTGGAACGTGTGGATCTGCATATCAATTATGTTTTTGGGTAAGGGTATTCATGCGGGGTAAATGGGTGGTTTGAGCAATTTGAAGAATGAAACATGTTGTTTCAGTTTGATTGGAATGCATGCATGTTAGAGGAAGTGTTTCCTCGTGTTTTCCCGCAGGTTTTAGGGCCGAGGACACTTGTGGAGTCGGCCTAGGGTTTCTGTGAGAACTGGTAGCCGAGGAGCTTGGCGTCAACATCGTTTGACGCCAGGTTCTTCAGCTGGGAATTAGATGGCCAGATCCCTTGCTGTCTATATTCCATCGACGGCAGTCGATGTTGCCGCTAGCATGTGTTTATTTAAATATTGCTATACAGAATGTTTATCAGTAATAAACGGTGTGCTAGTATTTGTGGTGCACTGGGTGCACGTGGTTGCTATGACTAGCATACAGGGTATGCAGTTAGCTAGTACTTTACGTATTTACGTGGTGTTCACGTGTAGTGGACTATTAGTGCACACAGTTTATAAGAGAGTTCACGTGGTTTGTGTGACATGCACGTGGTTTTGTGTATGTGGCAAGTAGTACTATACCTACCGTGGTTACCTCTCCAGTTGGGTGCCCCAGGTTCTTTGTGAGCCAGACTGTTCGCTCGGGGCTTTGTCCCGGTACTTGTGTTGTACCGTCGAGGTCTGTGTCGTCTGACCTGGACACCCTCACTCCTGTGTTTGAGTTGTACGTCTGGCTAAGGGAAAGACGACAGTGGGACAGTGACACTTGTGTTTGTCTTTAGTCACTTGTAGCGCGCTCGTAGTTGGGGGTACGGACACCAGTAGTCGACACTGGTCCCCAGCTAGTCCTTTTCCAGTGCCTCACTCTAGCGAGCCCAGGCCAAGGTCTTTAGAGGTTCTAGGCATGGGCCTGTGACCGTGTGGTCCGCAGGTGGTGGTGTTTAGTTGGTCTCCACAGTTACTTGACCTTTTCACGTGGAGCAGCAGCTGGACCTTTCGTCCGTGGCTGCGAGACTGAGAGGTAGACCTGTGTTAGCTTGTCTGAGTCAGTCACTGGTGTCGCGAACCAGTTCACTTGGCTCGTGTTTGGCGGTCTCTACTTTAGCTCGTACTCTTGTACTAGTTTGCCGTTTAATTATTACAGTTGTTTTTCGTAGTGGGCAGACGGTGAGTACTTTTACAGCTTTCATATCCTGCTTAGCTGTTCTATAAATTGTTGGTACTGTTACTGCTTTTGTATCTGTGGTTTTGGTTTGCTCGATTTTGGGGGAGTTCCCTACTGAGCCGATGACTAGCGAGGCTCACCCCTACCCCCACAGGTGAGAGCGAAGAGGACGTTTCTCGACCGTCTTCCAGTTTAGAGCCGCGTCGTAGCGGTGCAGGGTCAGTACCTCCAGCAGTGTAGTCTCAGTAGTAGTACAGTGTAGCAGTAATAAAGTAGCTAGTTGTTTACTTTCTTCAGTTGTACCTCGGGATATGCCCCTGGCTCTTGTACTTTCTTTCAATTTTGTGGAAATATGGCTATGTAAACTTGTGAAGTATATATATGAATTGGTGTGTTCTTTGTGTTTACACGGACTGTGGTTTGGAATCCCTTGCGAGGCTTCGGTCCGTTCGCGGGAGGCGGACTCGGATCAAGTACGTTATCGATCTAACGGGCTTGGCCGAGGTGTTCCACCACAGTTGGTATCAGAGCTGAGTTCGTGTTAATATAAGGGAACTAGAAAGATACATAGCCTTATTTCGGTCTTTGTACACTGCTGGTAGGGGTCCTGGTTCTTGATAATTTGTTGTTTTGTTTTTGCTTGGTGTTTTGTTTATGTAGAAATTTGAAATGGCTGGTAGAGGAGATTGGGGTGGTGGAGGAGATGATCCAGAGGAGAGCACTGAGCGTATGATAGAGAGGATTTGGGAGAGCCTCACTGATATCCAAAGGAGGATGGATCAGCAGGCGCCGGTACCACCAGTTGCAGTGCCACCTGGGGATGGAGAGACTGTACCTATAGCTCCAGTTCCGCCACCTCCAGGAGTAGAGGTGCCTTTTGTAGCACCTGTGCCACCGCCACCACCAGTGTTATTAGCAGAGGAACCAGTGATGCAAGTGGAGAAGTTTCTGAGATTGCAGCCGCCTACTTACTCAGGAGGGCCGAATCCAGATACAGCAGAACACTTGGTCCATGAGATTGAAAGAGTCTTTGCGACCATGAGATGTCCGGCAGCAGATAAAGTCGTGTTAGCTGCATATCAGTTGCGGGGTTTGCATTGGAATGGTGGCGATTGAAGATGCAGGCCACCTTCGCAGGCAGCACAGAAGAGGCTATCACTTGGTCAGCATTTCTTGATGTATTTAACGATACATTCTTTCCGATTCAAGTACAGTAAGTAAAGAGAGAGCAGTTTCGGACACTCCAGCAAGGTAACTCTTCAGTTTTAGAGTACCAGATGAGGTTTATGGCGCTTAGCCGATATGCGCCTTATGTAGTATCAGATAATAATATGATGGTTGAGTATTTCATTAGAGGTTTGAGAGTGGAATTGCAGGATGCAATAGTACCTCTCATGTGTAAGACAATGGAAGAAGCAGCCCAGAGAGCAGCTACGTTGGAGAGGTCTATTCGGACTCGTCAGGTGGGCGAGTCAGGCTCAGGTAGTTTTCGGCTACCACATCAGTCAATAGGTGCGAGTAAGGGTAAAGCACCAGCAGGACCTTCCTCATCAGGCTTTGGTAAATGGAGTCAGAAATTGAAGCAAGCATTTAAAGGCAAAGGAAGAGGATGGGGAGGTCGTCTGTAATTCCAGCAAGGTCGTGGTAGACCAGAGGTGGAAGAGTCGCAGCAGAGCACTGCCAGGCAGCCCATTATTCCACCAGGGTATAGATGTTATAATTGCAATCAGCGGGGCATTTGATTCGTAATTGCCCCTATCCGAGAGAGTATGGGTATGGAATAGGTGTGCAGCAGCAGCAGCAGCCTCAGCAGTTTCAGCAGCCACAGGCAGGTCGTGGCAGAGGACCACCGCAGCAGCGAGGAAGAGGCCGAGTTATGGCTATCACCCGAGCCCAGGCGGAGGCATCAAATATGATAGAAGGTACTTTACCTCTTTATGATTATTCAGCAAGAGTCTTATTTGATTCGGGTGCTTCTCATTCTTTCATTTCCGAAGAATTTCTGGATTCTATGGCTCATCCTTTAGAGAAAAGTCTTGCGAGTTAGTAGTGGAGGTTCCCTCGGGTGAGTTCCTTCTCACTTCGAGCTATATAGATGAAGCTCCTGTTATGATTGAAGGGAACCAGATGCCGGGTCGGTTATATGCCCTGCAGTTGACAGATTATGATATTATTTTGGGTATGGATTGACTTGAGACTTATGGAGCAATGTTAGATTGCAGAAAGAAAAGGATCAGGTTTTGTCATCCTAATGGTGCAATATTTGAATATCAAGGTATGCATTTTATACTTCTAAGTTTCTAATTTCTGCAATTAGAGCTAGAAAGTTGATAAATGCTGGATGTGTGGCTTATTTAGCCTTGGTAAGTCTGGTAGAAGATAGTCAGTCAGTGGAAGCAATTCCCGTGGTTAGGGAATTTGCTGATATTTTTCCTGAAGATTTGCCTGGTTTAGCTCCACATAGAGAGGTGGACTTTACCATTGAGTTGCTGCAGGTACCATGCCTATCTCTAAAGCTCCATATCGGATGGCACCAGCAGAACTTAAAGAATTGAAAAAGCAATTAGAAGAGCTGTTGCAGAAAGGGTTTATTAGACCGAGTCATTCCCCGTGGGGAGCGCCGGTTTTGTTTGTGAAAAAGAAAGATGGAAGTTTTCGTATGTGTATTGATTATAGAAAGTTGAATGATGTGACCATTAAGAATAAGTACCCGTTGTCAATGATAGATGATCTGTTTGATCAGTTGCAATCAGCAAAGGTATTTTCTAAAATTGATTTAAGGTCCGGGTACCATCAGTTGAGAATTAAAGATGAGGATATAGATAAAACAGCTTTCTGAACCAGATATGGTCACTATGAATTTGTGGTTATGCCATTTGGGCTGATCAATGCTCCTGCAGGTTTTATGGATCTGATGAATAGAATTTTTCATCCGTATTTAGACCAATTCGTTGTGGTCTTTATTGATGATATTCTGATTTATTCAGCATCTGAAGAGGAGCATGCAGCTCATTTGAGGTTTACTCTGTAGTTGTTAAGGGATAACCAGTTGTTTACTAAATTCAATAAGTGTGAATTTTGGTTAAAAGAAATTCAATTTCTGGGTCATACCATCTCAGCCAAAGGAGTGGCAGTGGACCCAAGTAAAGTGGAAGCAGTGATGAGATGGGAAGTGCCTAAGACAATAACTGAGATTAGAAGTTTTCTGGGATTGGCAGGTTATTATAGGCGCTTTATACAAGATTTTTCTAAGATTGCGGCACCTATGACCAAACTGACCAGGAAAGGTGTGCCTTTTGTGTGGTCCGGTGAATGCCAGAAAAGTTTTATGGAGTTGAAGAAGAGGCTTACAACAGCACCCATATTGACATTACCGGCAGGAAGTGGTGGTTTTGTGGTTTATGCAGATGCTTTAAGGAGAGGACTTGGCGCAGTGCTTATGCAGCATAGTAAAGTGATAGCTTATGCGTCCAGGCAATTGAAGCCGGCAGAGGAGAATTACCCCACTCATGATTTGGAGTTGGCAGCAATTGTATTTGCCTTGAAAATGTGGAGGCATTATCTGTATGGCGAGAGATTTGAGATCTTTACAGATCATAAAAGCTTGAAGTATATCTTCTCGCAAAAGGATTTAAATCTTCGTCAGCGTAGATGGATTGAATATTTAAAAGATTATGATTTCAGTTTGACTTACCATCCGGGTAAGGCCAATGTTGTAGAAGATGCATTGACAGAAAGGCATATATAAATTTGATGATGATTAAAGAATGGAAGTTGTATGAAGAGATAGTGGAGAACTCCTTGTATGTGCCCAGTAGTCAGCGACGGGCAGTACTAGCTGCTAGTGATGTAGAACCGTCCTTGTATTGGCAGATTGTTGAGGTTCAGAGAGCAGATGTAAGTTTATCTGAGATTGTAAAAATGGAAGGAGTTACCCTTGATGATAATTGTGTGGTTAGGCTCAGAGGCAGGTTGTTTGTTCCAGCAGAAAGAGAAGTAAAGCAGCGAGTGCTGGAAGAGGCTCATAAATCTAGGTACACTATCCATCCGGGTAGTACTAAAATGTACCACGATTTGAGGAAGTATTTCTGGTGGCCTCATATGAAAAAGGAAATAGCAGAATTTGTTGTAAGATGTGCTATCTGTCAATAGATTAAAGCAAAACATCAGAAGCCTGGAGGTTTATTGCAACTGTTGCCCATTCCACAGTGGAAATGAGATGATATTGCCATGGACTTTGTGGCAGGTTTACCAAGATCGGGTTCCGAACATAGTGGAATATGGGTATTTGTTGACAGATTAACTAAGGTGTGCAGATTAGTGGCAGTAAGTATGTCTTGGATAGTGGATAAATTAGCAAAAGTTTATGTTGAAAGAATTGTTTCATTGCATGGTATTCCGAAGACTATTGTGTCTGACAGAGATCCAAGATTTACTTCTGGTTTTTGGAGAAGTCTGCAAAAAGTAATTGGTACTGAGCTGAGATATAGCTCCGCTTATCATCCCCAGATGGATGGTCAGACAGAGAGGACTATCCAGACAATTGAAGATATGTTGCAGGCTTGTTGTTTAGTTTGGGGAGGTAACTGGGAGCATCATTTGGGAATGGTTGAGTTTGCCTATAATAATAGTTATCATACCAGTTTTGGGATGGCACCGTATGAAGCTTTATATGGAAGGCCATGTAGAACCCCATTGAATTAGCATGAAGTGGGAGAAAGGCAATTAGTGGGTCCTGAATTGATTCAGCAAACCACAGAAGTAGTGAAGCTTATTAAGGAAAAATTGCAGGCAGCTCAAAGTAGGCAAAAGAGTTATGCAGATATCCGGAGGAGACCACTTCAGTTTGAGGTGGGAGATTTTGTTTTCTTAAGAGTTTCCCCGAGTAAATGTATTATAAGATTTGGTAAGACTGGAAAGTTGAGTCCAAGATATGTGGGACCTTTCCAGGTGATTGAGAGAATTGGGGAAACAGCTTATAGAGTGGATTTGCCAGCAGATTTTGCGGATGTTCATGATATATTTCATGTTTCTATGTTAAGAAAGTGTATTGAAGATCCAGCTCAGATAATCAGTTATCAAGGTGGTGACCTGAGGCCGGATATGACTATGCCAGAGTATCTGGTGCAGATCACGGATCGAAAGATAAAGAAGCTGAAAAATAAAGAAATTGAATTAGTTAAAGTGAGACGGGAAAATAGGTTGGGTGGTGAGGATACCTGAGAGTTAGCCGAGGAGATGGCTAAAGGGTATCCCTATCTGTTTGAATAAGCTTTTGTATTTCTTTTTAGATGATAGTACTTGTAAAGGTGTGTATGTTTAAGTTGTTTAAGTTTGGGTGTGTTATGAATTTCGAGGCCGAAATTTTCTTTTTAGATGATAGTAATGTAACGTCGCGTGCTTTTCGGACCCTTATGGATCATGTGTGTAATGGTTGTGAAGGCCATTGTGAGGCCAATGTGGTTTGGACGTGTGGTGTGTGCAGGTGTGGTGTAGGTTTGGTCCTGAGATAAAATAGGACCCGCTGCAGTTGAGTAGGGGTTGACGGCCAGGTGTGGTCGTTGACTGATTGGCATCTATGTATATTGACGTTTACTATATGAACTTGGCGACAAGAGATATGGACATCTAATCTTGGTGGTCTTATTGGCGACAGCCTTGTTGACGCCAACCTGTGCGACTTGCAGAATATAGGTCTGCCCGAGGACAGTTTCCTCAGCTCATTCTCCCTTTCCCTTGCCCTGTTTTCATGCCCATTGCCTCCCCACTACTCCCAACAGTTGTATAAGGTTAATTGGAGGATTGTGGAACGTGAGGCGGTGACGAATCGGCCAAGGAAACGACGGACCGTGGTGTAATTTCCGTAGGAGCTCGCAGAGGGTTTGATGTGGATCGGGAGAATTTAGGAGGTTTAAGTGCATATTGAGGTAGGGAATGATCCCTTTAGTTCCTTTAGGACGTGATAATGCATCTGGAACGTGTGGATCTGCATATCAATTATGTTTTTGGGTAAGGGTATTCATGCAGGGTAAATGGATGGTTTGAGCAATTTGAAGAATGAAACATGTTGTTTCAGTTTGATTGGAATGCATGCATGTTAGAGGAAGTGTTTCCTCGTGTTTTCCTGCAGGTTTTAGGGCCGAGGACACTTGTGGAGTCGGCCTAGGGTTTCTGTGAGAACTGGTAGCCGAGGAGCTTGGCGTCAACATCGATTGACGCCAGGTTCTTCAGCTGGGAATTAGACGGCTAGATCCCTTGCCGTCTATATTCCATCGACGGCAGTCGATGTTGCCGCAAGCATGTGTTTATTTAAATATTGCTATACAGAATGTTTATCAGTAATAAATGGTGTGTTAGTATTTGTGGTGCACTGGGTGCACGTGGTTGCTGTGACTAGCATACAGGGTATGTACTTAGCTAGTACTTTACGTATTTACGTGGTGTTCACGTATAGTTGACTATTAGTGCACGCAGTTTATACGAGAGTTCACGTGGTTTGTGTGACATGCACGTGGTTTTGTGTACGTGGCAAGTAGTACGACGCCTACCGTGGTTACCTCTCCAGTTGGGTGCCCCAGGTTCTTTGTGAGCCAGGCTGTTAGCTCGGGGCTTTGTCCCGGTACTTGTGTTGTACCGTCGAGGTCTGTGTCGTCTGACCTGGACACCCTCACTCCTATGTTTGAGTTGTACGTCCGGCTGAGGGAAAGACGACAGTGGGACAGTGACACTTGTGTTTGTCTTTAGTCACTTGTAGCGCGCTCGTAGTTGGGGGTACGGACACCAGTAGTCGACATTGGTCCCCAGCTAGTCCTTTTTCAGTGCCTCACTCTAGCGAGCCCAGGCCAGGGTCTCTAGAGGTGCTAGGCATGGGCCTGTGACCGTGTGGTCCGCAGGTGGTGGTGTTTAGTTGGTCTCCACAGTTACTTGACCTTTTCACGTGGAGCGGCAGCTAGACCTTTCGTCCGTGGCTGCGAGACTGAGAGGTAGACCTGTGTTAGCTTGTCCGAGTCAGTCACTGGTGTCGCGAACCAGTTCACTTGGCTCGTGTTTGGCGGTCTCTACTTTAGCTCATACTCTTGTACTGGTTTGCCGTTTAATTATTACAGTTGTTTTTCGTAGTCGGCAGACGGTGAGTACTTTTACAACTTTCATATCCTGCTTAGTTGTTCTATAAATTGTTGGTATTGTTACTGCTTTTGTACCTGTGGTTTTGGTTTGCTCGGTTTTGGGGGCGTTCCCTACTGAGCCGGTGACTAGCGAGGCTCACCCCTACCCCCACAGGTGAGAGCGAGGAGGACGTTTCTCGACCGTCGTCCAGTTCAGAGCCGCGTCGTAGCGGTGCAGGGTCAGTACCTCCAGCAGTGTAGTCTCAGTAGTAGTGCAGTGTAGCAGTAATAAAGTAGCTAGTTGTTTACTTTCTTCAGTTGTACCTCGGGGTATGCCCCAGGATCTTGTACTTTCTTTCAATTTTTTGGAATTATGGCTATGTAAACTTGTGAAATATATATATGAATTGGTGTGTTCCTTTGTGTTTACACGGACTGTGGTTTGGTATCCCTTTCGAGGCTTCGGCCCGTTCGCGGGAGGCGAACTCGGATCAAGTACGTTATCGGTCTAACGGGCTTGGCCGAGGTGTTCCGCCACAACTTTTAGCCCCCCCCCCCCCTCCATGGGAGATGTTGCTGCTGGAGCAAGTGGGACCATCCTGAGCCGAGTGGAGGGAGGCCCAAGGGATGACAGGTGATGCGCCGACGTCGGTGTCTGCGAGTTCCGACCTGCAAAAACCACCGAGTGTCCTCGGTGGGGAAACACTCCGATGCTCAAGTCAGATCGGGTGGTCAGATAAACTGAGTATGAGTCCTTGGAATAGCGTACCTCTTTCGCGTGGGGCGTCTCTCCCCTTTATAGGGGCCCAGTGTACAGGGTTCCGTAAGGTGGTTTGTGGGCATGCTCGTGATTTCACCCTTGATTCTCGCAAACGTGAGTGCGTGGAGGGCAGGAAAGGCTGGGGAGGGCCCGGACGATCCGGGCCAGCAGTCGTAGAGCGGCCAGTTAGCCACAATCCAGGGTCCTTCCGTTATAGGAACTTCCCACTATGGGAGTGCGAGATCAATTAGCGCGGGTGTGATCCAAGATTCTCGGGCCCTTCCTCTTAACAGGCGGATCTGGGCTAAGTCCAGCCTAGCATTTCTCCGCTAATGGTAGCGCGCGTGATTAACTTAACCGAACAGGTAGATTGTTCAACAGACTTGATATGCGTAAGATCGACCAGCCAACGACCATATCAAGTTGTAGGTCGTCGGCGCACTTCTCCAAGGAAGGAGATCGGTTTAAACCATGGTCGGATGTTCCCCGATGATTTTCGGTTGTTACGACGGCCGGGAGGTCGGTTGCTAATGACCCGTATCACTGCCCCCCCCCCCCCCCCCCCCCGGGTTCTCTTGGGGACAAGTGCTTGTATCGAGGAGAAGCCATTTTCAACTCGTCGGCTCTTCGACCTATCGGCTGTTTGCAGTCACGCTGGCGGCTCATGTCCCAATGTCGTTCGCGTCGTCAGTCGGTCTGAGCATATCCTATCACAGCAGCGCCGCCCTCGAATCACGTTCCCTTCATGATGGCGCCTACGGTCTCCTCATGTAACGTACCTGCCTGACATTATGGCAGGATTGGGGGCGCCAAACGTCGTGTAACTGCCTCGACTCTCTCGCTAATGATGGCGATCCTCGTCGTTCGCTGGCATTATGAATCCGGGTGATCTTCCTCTGACCGATCGCCTTCTGCCACGTGGAGAGATCTTGACCTTCCGCGACCGTTGAGATCCTAGCGTCTATCCGATCGAACCGGCCCCCCGGGCTTATAAATAGCCTGGGCTGTCGCGACAAAGGCTGCCTTCTACCCTCACACGAGCGATCTTCTGAGTGACCATCCGATGACTTATTGAAGATCCGACGACTTATCGAAGATCTGACGACCTCCGGCTCGTTCTTCTGGGAACGCCCATTCGTCTCTGCTTGCTTCCTTCTGAGGTAAGTAATGAGTCACTCGCCTCCTCGCTCTTCTTCTGGGGGTTCTTCCTCATCTTCTAAATCATCCCCTGACACCGATAGGACTACTAGTGAGAATCCTAATCCCACCAGTGAGAACCCCAGTAGCGAGGTCTTCGGCACGCTGGTGTCAGGCCCTGTCGAGGACTCATTTGTCTTGCGGGTCAGCCCCGGTGGATACATTCCTCAGGCACCGTCGGCTCACACCTCCGGCACTCGTCGTCAGGCTGACAACGTTGTCGATGCTAGGTGTGAGACTTCTTCTGATACATTCTGTTGGATTAGGACCCACTTAGAACTCTCTCTTCCGGTCGACGCCACCATCTTGGCCAACCGACAATTCCGAGCTCATCACGTCATGGAGGGGGGTCTGCATTTATTCTGAAGCACTCTGAGCTGGCTTGCGACTCCCTTTCCACCCTTTTGTTATCTTTCCACTTTTGGAGCTGGGGATCGCTCCTTCGCAATTGACCCCCAATTCTTGGTGCTCCATCGTCAGTTTTCTAGCCGTCTGTATTGCTGCGGGGGTCCCTCCGACCCTGCGTCTTTTCTTTTACTGCTTCTCTGTCAAGCCATTCAGAGACTGGCTGTACTTCTCGGCCAGATCTGTGAAGGATCGAGGACAAGGATGGATAAGATCTAGAAGGGGGGGGGATGAATAGATCTATGCCACTCTATGCGGAAGCTTAAGCAATTTAAAAATACTTTGAGAATCAGAGGCAATTTTAACAGTGAAAAACACAGATCTGATGAGATGTTAAGTGAGTTGATAAAATAGATGAGAAACCAGTTGATTAAGTGAATCTTAAACGATCCTATGCAAGCATCTAACGGATAATAGAATCAAACCATAAATAGACAAGTGCACAGAGATTTTTAGGTGGTTCGGAAATCACCCATATGATTCCTACATCCACCCCTCACACCCAGTGAGGATTCACTAAACAACTTGGGTAACACACCCACTGGAGCCAGACAACTCCAACACTTGAGCTTACAACTCACACAACTCTAGAGTAAGACTACTCTAGATCCCTGAGCAAGACTGCTCAACAAACACTTGAGTTCGACGACGCAAACTGAGCACAGTGGCTCACAAACAACTTGGCTAGACACCAACACAAGACATAGATCTTCTAGCAGCAGATCATGTCGAACATGAGAACATTCATGAGAATTATGCAGAAGCACTTGCACAATCTCAAAATGTCTCAGAAGAACAGAAGTACAATGAGGATTGTATGAAAAGACTTTGTTCTTCAGTGTACTCCCTTGTAGAAGCTCAGATTGGGAAGAGGCTTGGATTCTTGAAGTCCCAAGCGATGCTCTGCACTTTTGAACTTGGGGATCTTCCTTGAAATCTTCTCCAACGGATGCTTCTACTTGATCTGCTTCCTTGAGGCGCTTCAAATGCTTCTTCAACGATCACACCCCAATTCTCACAATCGAATTGATGAGAATTGGTCTTCAAAGTCACCAGGAGAGCAGAGGAGGGAGATGAACTCTTCTCGCCGCCAAAGGGAACTTTCTGGAGGCTCCAAGAGTTCGTTGGGTCTCTTGATGTGATGGATAGCCAATTGGGGGCCTTTTATACCCAAAAGATTCCAAAGATATCCTTTAGGTACAAGGGCACACGATCCTAGGTTGATACACCATCGCCCTAGGCTGACACGTGGCAATCATCCATCTTAAGTCAGAATATTTCCGTAGTGTGTCGACCTGCCCTGGTGGTGGTGTCGACACACTGTCCCAAATCTGACAACAGGCTGTTCTGGGAACGAGGTCCAGTGTCGACCTGCTCTCATATTGCGTCGACCTGCTGTTCCATTCTGCAAACAGGCTGTTCTGGGAATTGATCCAGTGTCGACCTGCCCTGGTGGTGGTGTCGACCTGCTCTCAATTCTGAAAACAGGCTGTTCTGGGAGCGAGGTCCAGTGTCGACCTGCCCTCATCCTGTGTCGACCTGGGTAGACTAATTCCTAGAATCTGCAACTCGTGTCGACCTGCTCTTTGACTAGTGTCGACACAGTCTTAGCATTTCTTCATCTTTTTACCTTTGAGTCTGAGGTGTTGTGTCGACACCATTGTGGGGTGTGTCGACACCATCTTTGCAAAAAGTCTTTGTACCTGAAAATTAAACACTTATATCATTAGTAAATATTTTATTATGAGTACAAATGATAAGTGTGCTTTGAAGCATTTTTTTGAATATGTATTTCAGGTGAAATGTGTTTATCATGTTTCAATTAATTTGTATTCAAATCACATTTGTCATCATCAAAATAAGAGGGGAAATGATATGAAATCACACTCAACCCAACAATCTCCCCCTTTTTGATGATGGCAACATTAAATTCATATGACAATGAGGTTTTGATGAGATGTGATTTTAAGCAATTTTTTGTTTTTCAAAGTTCTTATTTTTCTTTTGTGTTCATGCTTGTCAAAGACCTTTAAATAAAAACTCAGTCACAATTGATGGTTGTACTTCACAAGTACAATGTTACTTGAAGTAAGTTAGTTGCTTGTGCATAGAGAAGGTCAAGCAACTTGACAAGCATTCATACATTCACATTCACATAACAATGTTCAATCACATTGAATTGAAGACACAAATGAGAAATTCATTCAAGCTAAGCAAAAAACATTTCATTTCATTCAAGAGAAACATTACAATCTTTCCAAAAAGATTACAATCATTTCTTGTTCTCTTTCTTTCTTCTCCCCCTTTGACATCATCAAAAGAAATACATTATGTAGAAGGTGGAGGAGGAGTAGGAATGGGAACTAAGATTGTTTCTATATCAGACAGTCTTTTCTCCATGAAAGTCAAGCGGGACTTGATTTGTTCTTGAATGGTTGTGAGTTTTGTGTGCAAGAAATGTTCCATTCTATCTGAATTTTCTATCAAAGTAGCTTGAATTCTAGCTAGATCAGCTGATATGGGTTGTGAAGAGGAAGAGGATCCAGCTGACCAACTAGGCCTTTGCATGATCTTGAATTCCTTTGTCAAATCAGTGATTTGGTTGTCAATGTGTGCATTGAAATTCCTCATGCTCTCCAAATCATCCACAAAATGAGCAAAAGACAGTCTAGTGCTGGTGATCTCATGTAATGTCTGGTTGGTGTTGAAGACATCATCTTGGGAATTTGCCAAAATTCCCTGAAGAACTGTCTCCAACTTTTGCTGGTGCTCCTTCAGCTGAATTGAAGCATCTACCATTGTGCCAATTAATCTGTTGAATCTTTGAGCTGCATAGTCTGAGGCAGCTTTTTGCTCTATGAACTTGGCAGACACAGTGTTCTCCAACCGTTGAATCCTCAACTCAAAAGCTTGTGACATGGTTTGAATAGAGGTGTTCAAGGTGTCAAATTTTTCATTTAAAAAAGAGAACAACTCTGATAGAACAGAAGGTCCACCAGAGGATGTGGATGCTTGAAATGTGGGTTGAGGAGAGGAATGTTGAAACTGAGGTGAGAGTGGGGCATGAAATGGAATGTCACCTTCAGTTGAGACTTGGGGCTGATCCTCATTCAAAGGAGGCTGATCCTCTTGACCTTGGGGCTGGTCCCCTTGAGCTTGAGGGTGTTCCTCTTGACCCTGGGGCTGGTCCCCTTGACCTTGAGGCTGTTCCTCTTCACCCTGGGGCTAGTCCCCTTGATCTTGAGGCTGTTCCTCTTCAGCTTGAGGGGCCTCAACTACAACTGGCCCTCTCCTAACTTGAGTACCCTCCAGTCTAAATCCCATGAATTTCTGAATATTCTTAAAGGTGTAGATGTTGGATTTAGGGATAGACTGGGATTTCTCATTATCTAAAGGCACACCAAAGTGCTGGAACACTGAAGTCAGGTGTTGCAGCATATGGAAGAGATCTCTTGAGGTCTTTCCTGGTTGTTTCAGATATGATTTGATACAATATTACATGGAGATTGATTTTGATGTCTTTTACCATGCAATAGAGAATGAACCTCTGAATATCTGTTAGCCTGTCCCTTCCACCACCTTGAGGGGTAATTATGGTGGTCAACATATGGTGGATGACCCTCAACACAGGGGGAAATGTGTTTGTGTTGAATTTGGTGACAAAGGTTTGTTTGGGATCAGATCTATCAGCAGGAAGGCCTGTCATGATGGTATAGGCTTCATGAAGATCAAATTCGAAATTGTGATAATCTGCCCCTTCATCTGGTGTTGCCCAGCTAGCTAGCCCAGAGGGGGGGTGAATGGGTTATCAAAATTTCGATCTCTGATTAAAACCTGTTTACTGAAAGGATTGCACAACTTAATAACAAGGTTAGAGTTAGAGCAAATAAGATAACAATCACACAAAAGCACATCCACAACACACAAGAATTTTATCCTGGTTCGGAACTCCTCTCCACAGGAGACCTACGTCCAGTCCCTGAGCAATACCTCAGGATTTTACTACCAAGGGTACAATCCCCCTTAAGGATCCTTACACCCAGCCTCAACTGGTCTTCCTTCAACCTGAAGGGAAAAACAACCAACCTGGATACCACCAGGTCTTCCTTCGTCCAGAAGGGAACACAACCAAAGAAGAAAAGGTGTGGAAACAGGCTTCAGACTTTAGCTTGACCAGCTACACACTGAAGCTATCAAGGCCCGGAGAGAAAGAGATTTAACAAGATTTTCTCTCCAAGGACTACACAAGCTCTCACAAACAAAAACTCTTTTTGATCACAGAGAGCTAAGAGCTAAGAACAAGGTTGGAGTGGAAGCTTCGCTCTTGTTTTTCTTCTGAAGACTCGAAGAGATGAATTTCTTGCTTTTTCAATTCAAGCGATGTTCACTATCTACTCACTGTCCTTCTTCTCCGTCTTGAGTCTTTTATTTAAACTACTGATTCAAATTCGAACGTTGAAGTGTCCGTTGTCTCTTATCCTGGTGTACGTTAGACTGGTCACTGAGGAAGCTTCTGCTCGTCAGTCTTTTATCCTTTTGTACACGCCAAAGAAGTGTCATAGAACTTTGTATCTTGTGTCCAACGTTGTACAGATGAGTCTTGTCAGATATCTGTAAGCATATCATCAATAAATAGAGGACAGCTAAGACTGCCGTCGATTGTTAGTGAAGATAGAATAGATATTGCAATATATAGCAAAGCTCCTTTCTGTCTAAAAAAAAGTACGTAGACAGAGTAGCATAGAAATGGAAGATATTGTCTGCATGCATGGGAGATACGATCAGAGAGCATTTAATGCGTAGCAGTCAACATACAAGATATGACTTTGACTTTTCAACGCTATTAAAAAGCATTATACTGATACAGCAAGAAATTCGATAAAAACAATCTCGATGCCTTCATAACTTATGAAATCGTTATGCGATAACATACAAATCGTTATGACAGAGCATTATCAAATTATAACGATGAAATCGTTATGAGTCAAGTCGTTATGAACGCGTTGTTAAGATCTGTAAAAGAAATCGTTATGACTATCAAGTCGTTATGAACGCGTTGTTAAGATCTGTAAAAGAAATCGTTACAAGAAATCTTAACAAATCGTTGCACAAAGCAAAGCGTTATGAACTGTAAAGAAATCGTTATGAACGAGAGTCGTTGCGAGTTCTGAAGAAATTGTTACGAGAAATCTTAACAAATCGTTGCACAAAGCAAAGCGTTATGAACTGTAAAGAAATCGTTATGAACGAGAGTCGTTGCGAGTTCTGAAGAAATCGTTACGAGAAATCTTAACAAATCGTTGCACAAAGCAAAGCGTTATGAACTGTAAAGAAATCGTTATGAACGAGAGTCGTTGCGAGTTCTGAAGAAATCGTTACGAGAAATCTTAAGAAATCGTTATGAACGAAAGTCGTTGCGAGTTCTAAAAGAAATCGTTACGAGGTCTAAAGAAATCGTTGCGACTAGAGAGTCGTTGCGAGTTCTAAAGAAATCGTTACGAGGTCTAAAGAAATCGTTGCGACTAGAAAGTCGTTGCGAGTTCTAAAGAAATCGTTACGAGGTCTAAAGAAATCGTTGCGACTAGAGAGTCGTTGCGAGTTCTAAAGAAATCGTTACGAGGTCTAAAGAAATCGTTGCGACTAGAGAGTCGTTGCGAGTTCTAAAGAAATCGTTACGAGGTCTAAAGAAATCGTTGCGACTAGAAAGTCGTTGCGAGTTCTAAAGAAATTGTTACGAGGTCTAAAGAAATTGTTGCGACTAGAGAGTCGTTGCGAGTTCTAAAGAAATCGTTACGAGGTCTAAAGAAATCGTTGCGACTAGAGAGTCGTTGAGAGTTCTAAAGAAATCGTTGCGATATCGATTTGTTTTGAATTGTCGGTCAAAGAGGAAATCGTTCTGCTTATCAAAGAAGTCGATACAAAGACTTGGACAGAAATGAGTGATGAGACTTACCTGATTGTCTTGAGCTTTCATTTTTCTTTTATTTCCTGTTCTCAAGGCTCAAGTAATCCATTAGTATTATTTTGTTAATCATCAAAATTAATATATAAATAAATGAAATATTTATTATGGGGACAGTTTGGTCATCATCTGGTACTTTGAAAATTGAGGCAGCTATGTCTGTGGGCAAGTCAATAGCAATCCCCTTAACCTGTGATTGAAACCCTTCATCTGTGCATTTCAAGTTCTTATAGAATTCCCTAACAAGTCTTGGATAGATAATTTGAAATTCAGAAATAAAGAGTAACCAAGACTGAAAAGAGAAGTAGGTCTGAATTTCTGGAAAGGTGTTTGCTAGCTGAATATCTGTCAAATCCACTTTTCTGGGCTTCAGAATTAGCTTGGCTTCACTAATGGTGTCTTGAGACTTGGAAGACTCAGACGAAGATGATGAAGATGACTCTGTAGAATCTCCAGAAGAGGAGCCCGGATTCTCAGGTCTAGAAACCCTACCCCTGCCCGAAGAAGAGGGTCTACCTCTCTTGGCTGCTGGCTGAGGTGAAGAGGAGGACCCTGGTTGCTCTGCAGGGTCATTGCGCCTTTTGGTTCTTCTTTTGAATTGAGGAACATCATCCTCTGCCGGAACTGGCCTAGATGAGGCCTGAGATCTTGCTCCACGGCGAGGACCCATTTTTCTCACCATAGTTGCAAGAAAGGAGTGGAATCGGGAGTTGATGAAGGAGAAGAGAGACGATTGAGAAAGGTATGTGATTGAGAGAGAAGATGTGGAATTTCTTGCCGGAAATGAGAGAAGAAGACCGTCGGGTCGACCTGATGCCTAAAAAAGGGTTTGCAGTGGTGCAATACCCCGCAGGAACAACAAGGGCTTATCCGGAACCCACGGTTTAAAAAGGTCTGGCAAGGGGGCAGTGTCGACACTGGAAGACTGTAGTGTCGACCTGACCTAGGGTGTGTGTCGACACGAGATAGGATGGTGTCGACCTGGCCTTGAAGAAAAAATTGAATTTTTTGTGAGATTTTTGAGAAATTTTTGGGACTTCTTTAAAAAGATAATCAATGAGAGAAATAGTCGTTTCAAGGATTTTTAAGAGACTTAAAAATTCATTTGCTATATTTTGCAAGAAATTCATCACAATTCAAGTTTTAAACAATTTCCAATAGGATATGAGCATTCAAAATTTGAGTCACTGAAATGATGATTTGAGGGATATAATATATCTAAAATCAACTATAAGCTACCATATTTCTCAATGTTAAAGAAATAAAGATATTCTCTAGACTGAATGCACTTGTTTTGAAAATAACACAATCTTAAGGAACAACTTGATGATAAATGAAAATGATTCTTTCTAAACAAAACTCCATTAACACACATATTTTGTTTTTGTAATAGACTATCAAATGATATAAATCTTTTTCACTCAAGTACTAGTGCTTTTTACACACCATAGTCCCTGGATACTTAGGATTTATGCATTGTCAAGTCTCAAAGGGGTAAATAATGACCTTTTGACATGAAAATATACGTTTTGTAGACGCCAATATTTCCAGTTACTCAGTCATTATCAAAAAGTATAGCACATTTTTGCTGTATTTTGAATTTATTTTTGAATTTTTATCCCCTTTGAACAGAGATAACATTAGTGCCTCATGACATGCATGACACTTCATTCATTGTGAAGGTGTGCAGTTTCTCAGCACAAATGTCATTGCTCTGTGGAATTTTCAAAATTTTGAGAGTTTTGTAAGATAGAAATCAATTTTATCCAACATCAGTTGCAAACAAAGAGTTGTTTTAATTTCAAGACACAAGTTGTTTTCAATCTTGGAAGAGTTCTGAATTTCTGTGGGTTGAAAAATATAGTTGACAGTTGATTAGTAAAAATATGATAGATCACTCAAAGGATCATTTGGAGACTGTAGATATCTGAATGATGACATCATGCAGGAAATTGATGAAATGCAAGAAAAGTTATGAATTTTGCAAAAGTCATGACTTGAATTTTCTAGCTCCCCCTGAGATGATGATTTCAATCATTTCCTATCAAAATAAAGAGATGCAAGTTTGTTGAAATCAAGAAAGATAATTTTCTTTTAACAATAAAAGCTCCCCCTCAGTATTGCATATTCATTTCTTAGTACTTGGCGGAGACATATACTCTCGCATAGTGAAAGTGTCCAGACAAGCATAACCTGTCCTTCTCCAAGTCACCATTTGATATACCAAGAAATTTCAACACAATAAGAGTTGAAGAATTTATTGTCCAAAGGAAATGGAAGTGGAATTGAGAGAGATATGGACAATGTGACTGAAGGAAGCAAAGGGTTATGATATGAAAAGAACTCCCCCTTAAACAGTGCATAACACTCAACCCAAACTTAAAGAGAGATCAAGAATGTGGACATTTACAAAGACCAAGTTCTCTCCTCAAGGATGAAAATCTGTTTTCAGGAAGGGGTTTAGTGAAAATGTCTGCAACTTGTTTTTCAGTTTCAATGAAATGGAGTTCAAAGGACTTCTTTGCAACCTCATCTCTCAAGAAATGATGCCTAATCTCAATATGCTTGGTTCTAGAATGCTGAATGGGGTTCTTAGACAGATTTATTGCACTTGTGTTATCACATAGGATGGGTACACAACCTAAATCTTGGTTGTAATCGAGAAGTTGATGTTTCACCCAGAGAATCTGAGTTCCACATCTACCTGCTGCAACATATTCAGCCTCTGCAGTTGACAGTGCAACTGAATGTTGCTTCTTGGAAGCCCAAGAAATAAGGCACCCACCTAGAAATAAACACAAGCCACTTGTGCTTTTTCTATCTAATTTACACCCAGCATAGTCAGCATCACAATAGGCAATCAAATCTAGCTTGCAATTAACAGGATACCAAATTCCTAAATCACATGTTCCAACAAGATATTTGAAAATTCTCTTAACAGCTAACATGTGACTTTCCTTAGGATTAGACTGAAATCTAGCACACAAACACACACTAAACTGAATATCTGGTCTAGAAGTTGTAAGATAGAGTAGAGAGCCAATCATACCTCTGTAGGTCTTTGGATCTACTGACTTACCATTTGAGTCTTCTTCTAGCTTAGCATTTATAGCAATAGGTGTGCTTGAATGCTTGAGGTTCTGAAAGTCAAACCTTTTGAGTAGTTCCTTGACATACTTGGCTTGACTGATGAAGATCCCTTCAGATGTTTGGTTAACCTGCAATCCCAAGAAAAATGTTAAATCTCCCATTAGACTCATTTCAAATTCATTCTTCATTTGATTTGAAAATTCAGTGCATAGCCCTTTATTGGTGGAGCCAAATATTATGTCATCAACATAAATTTGGACCACAATTATTTGATTTTTGACTATTTTTGTGAACAAGGTCTGATCAACATTTCCTCTAGAATATCCTTTTTCAAGTAAAAAGGTACTCAAACGGTCATACCAAGCTCTTGGAGCTTGCTTAAGACCATAGAGAGCCTTATTAAGCTTGAAAACATGGTTAGGATGTTTTTCATTTTCAAATCCAGGAGGTTGTTCAACAAAAACATTTTCCTTAATATATCCATTTAAAAATACACTTTTGACATCCATTTGATAAACTTTGAAATTCATGGAGGATGCAAAAGCAAGGAAAATTCTAACTGCTTCTAGTCTAGCTACAGGGGCATATGATTCTTCAAAATCAATTCCAAATTCTTGATTGTACCCCTTTGCAACTAGCCTAGCTTTATTTCTAATGACTTGACCATTTTCATTCAACTTATTTCTGAAAACCCATCTAGTGCCAATGACTGTTTGGTCACTAGGTCTAGGTACTAATTCCCATACTTGATTTCTTTCAAATTGATGAAGTTCATCATGCATGGCATTAATCCAATCTGAACTTGACAAGGCTTCATCAATTGACTTTGGTTCAATTTGGGAAATTAGAGCTAGTGGGTCTTCTTCAATATCATGCAGGAATGAAGATCTAGTCCTAACTCTATCATTTACATTGCCAACCACATTGTCTAATGGGTGATCTTTCAGAAATCTATGTTCAGAAATTACCTGTTGAGAAGTACCCACTTCTGGGACAATATTACCTGAACCACTTGAAGATGGGGTGTTCAGGTTCTCTTCAATGTTTTCAAACTCCTCAACGGTTGGTGAAGAGTCCACAATAAATTCATCCTCTTCAGTGTCTTGTCTTTCCCTGCAAGATTTAGAATTATCAGTTGAAAAGGAATTTTCATCAAAGATAACATGTGGAGATTCTTCAACAGTTTTAGATTTAAGAATGTACACTTTGAAAGCCCTTGACACCTCAGAATAGCCAAGGAAGATAGCTTCCTGGCTTTTAGCATCAAATTTGTCAAGGTTTTCTTTGTTATTGTTGTGTACAAAGCATTTGCACCCAAAAGTTTTAAAATAAGATACATTTGGCTTTTTGTTTTTCAATAATTCATAGGGGGTTTTGCTGATTTTTGGTCTGATCAATGCTCTATTTAGAATGTGATTGGCTGTGTTTACAGCTTCAGCCCAAAAGGATTTGGGCAAATTACTTCCTAAGAGCATGGATCTAGCCATTTCCACAAGAGTTCTATTCTTTCTTTCCACAACTCCATTTTGTTCTGGAGTTCTTGGTGAAGAAAACTTGTGGAATATTTGAAATTCAGCACATAAATCAGAAAAGGATGTGTTCTCAAATTCACCCCCATGATCAGTCAAAATATTTTTGATTTTATATGGATAAGTTGTTAAGACAGTGGTACAGAAGTTCCTGAATTCAAGACAAGTATCACTTTTGTGGGACAAAAAAATAACCCAAGTAAATCTAGTAAAATCATCAATGATTACAAACCCATATCTTTTGCCACTTAGACTTAGAATTCTTGTAGGGCCAAAAAGGTCCATGTGAAGTAATTCTAGTGGCTTAGATGTGAGTACCTCATTGAAGTTTTTAAAAGATTTTCTTGTTTGTTTTCCTTTAGCACAAATCCCACAAACTTGATTTTCAACTTTAGAGAAGGATTCAGGAAGACCCTTAACCAAATTCAATCTTAACAACTTATTCATTGTTCTGAAACTTGCATGGCCAAGTCTTTTGTGCCAAGTCCATGCAATTTCATCTTTATTTGCAACAAAGCAAAGATTTTCAGAAAAGTTTTTATTTAGGTTGATCATGTAGACATTGTTTTCCCTTTTTCCAAAAAATTTGATTTTATCAGTTGATGAGTCAATTATCTTACAGAAATCAGATTCAAACACAACTTTGTGACCTTTGTCACATAGTTGGCTGATACTGAGCAAATTATAATCAAGACCATCAACTAGTAAAACATTATCTACAGAGTTTGAGGAAGTTTGACCAACCTTACCAGATCCTATGATCTTTCCTTTATTTTTACCTCCAAAAGTCACTGACCCTCCCTCCTTTTCAATCAGGAATGAGAATTTGGCTCTGTCTCCCGTCATGTGTCGTGAACACCCACTGTCAAGAAACCACACATTGGTGTTGGGTGCACGACCTTCCTGCACAATAGATCAGTGGAGAGAAGATTTTGGTACCCAAACAGAGTTGGGACCATCAGAATGTTTGAACATTGTTAGTAAATCTTTTCTCACCCAAATTTGACTTGTTTTTTATTTTTGTTTTGTTTCATTGGTGTTTTCAGTCTTTTTCTGTTTGTTCTTTTCCTTAGGAATGAAAGCACCAATATTTTTGTTTTTAGTGGGAGGGGAGTTTTTCATTTGAGCATAGGAGTTCAGATGAGGAGGTGGAATCCATGGATTTTGTTGGTACATCAAAAGGTTTGGGGGAAAGAATTGTGGATGATACCAACAAGGGTTGTCATACCATTGGCTCCAAGGATTGGTCCAATCATCTTGAAATGTTGTCTTGGAGGTACAAGGTTTTTTATAAATGATTTCCTTTGACTTTTTCTTGTTTTTCAAATTTTTATTTGAATTTTTATTTGAGTTGTTTGTAGCTTTTGATGTTGAGCAGGTCGGCCTCTCCATGACTGGTGTCGATCTGTCAGGAGACTGTGTCGACCTGGTTGTCTTCTTTTGTTTTTGAGTTTTTGATTTGTTTTGTGTTTTGTCTGATGTTTGCTTGATTTCTGTGTTCTCAAGATTAGGACCTTTGACAAATTTAATTAATGGTGTTTTGCCCTTTTTCTCACCAGATTTGTCTGTCTTTGTTTTCTGTTTGTTGAATCCTAATCCATGAGAAGTTGTTGTCATATTTGTTCCTAGCAGTGCCTCCAAGTTATCTTTACCTTTTGTGAAGGTTTGGATAACTTCATCCATTTCTTTTAGATGGTTTTGAAGAGTTTTAATTTCTTCAATCTTTTGTTGTTTTTCTTGTTTTTCCATTTTCAGCTTTTCAGATAAGTCTTTGAATTCTTGGGTGGCCTTTTGAGAGGCAAGCTTTAGATCATCAATTAGGTTCATGAGATTTTCTTTTTCTTCATTTAATTCTGTTATCTCATTTTCAAGCTCACAAATTCTGTTGTTTGAAGATTGGTTATGATAAAGGTTTTCAATTTTCTTTTTGAGATATTTATTTTCTTTTCTCATTTCAGAATATTTTTCAACTAATTCAGAATAAACATCCTGCCAATCTTCAACAGTGAAATCTTCAAAAGAGGTGTTTACCTTTTCTTCAGAATTGTTGGCCATGAAGCAGATTTCCTCACTCTCAGAGCTTGAGGATTTTTTGTCTTCTTCTTCTTCACTTGAATCTTCATCAGACCAAGTGGCTACCATGGCCTTTGGCTTCTTGAACTTCTGGAACTTCTTGTGCTTTTCTTTCTTGTTCTCAGGACACTCTCCCTTCATGTGTCCTGGCTTATTACACCTGTAACAAATGACAGTTTCGTCAGATTTTTTATTCTTGTTGAAATTAGAAGAGGAAGTGTTTCTTTTACCTGAGGAAAACTTCTTTTTCCCAGACATTTTTCCTTTTCTATATTTCAAGAATTTTCTGAATTGCCTGGTCATGAGGGCAATTTCATCCTCATTTGACTCAGACTCCTCAGAACTTGTCTTTTCTTGACTTTTGTCTTTGTTACTTGAAGAGGCCTTAAGTGCCATTGGCTTGGTCTTAATTATGTGTTCTTCATTTCTTTTCAAATTGATTTCATATGTCATTAAGGATCCTATCAATTCATCCAAAGAAATTTTGGACAAATCTTTAGAATCTTCAATGACAGTGGCCTTTGTGTGCCAAATAGAAGAGAGTGAACGTAAGATTTTCCTTACCAAGTCTGCATCTGTGTAGTCCTTACCTAAGGCCTTGAGTCCATTGACAATAACCATGAACCTGGCAAACATTTCAGAAATTGTTTCATTAGACTTCATCATAAACAATTCATATTCTGAAACAAGAATATTTGCCTTAGTTTCCTTCACTTGTGATGTTCCCTCATAAAGTAATTCGAGCTTATCCCACATCTCTTTGGCAGATTTGCACATTGAGATTCTCGAATACTCTTTGGGATGAACAGCACATTGAATCATGTTCATGGCACTATAATTCAATGTGGCTTTTCTTATTTGTTCCCTAGTCCAGGTTTCTTCCTCTCCCTGGTTTTCATAGGGACCAACCTCAACCACTTTCCAAATTTCATAGTTCTGGGCTCTTAGAAAGACTTGCATTCTATTTTTCCAGTATGAATAGTCCGTTCCATTAAAGAATGGTGGCCTATTTATGGAATGCCCCTCAGCTATGAAACCTTTGGAATCCATTGACTTAAGAAGAAAGCACAGAAGGAATACTCAGCAAGCAAGCAAACAATCAAGCAATCAGACACACAATACTCAAAAACTGCTCAAATCAAATCAGATCAAGTATAAACCCGCTCTGATACCAATTGAAGGATCGAGGACAAGGATGGATAAGATCTAGAAGGGGGGGGATGAATAGATCTATGCCACTCTATGCGGAAGCTTAAGCAATTTAAAAATACTTTGAGAATCAGAGGCAATTTTAACAGTGAAAAACACAGATCTGATGAGATGTTAAGTGAGTTGATAAAATAGATGAGAAACCAGTTGATTAAGTGAATCTTAAACGATCCTATGCAAGCATCTAACGGATAATAGAATCAAACCACAAATAGACAAGTGCACAGAGATTTTTAGGTGGTTCGGAAATCACCCATGTGATTCCTACATCCACCCCTCACACCCAGTGAGGATTCACTAAACAACTTGGGTAACACACCCACTGGAGCCAGACAACTCCAACACCTGAGCTTACAACTCACACAACTCTAGAGTAAGACTACTCTAGATCCCTGAGCAAGACTGCTCAACAAACACTTGAGTTCGACGACTCAAACTGAGCACAGTGGCTCACAAACAACTTGCTAGACACCAACACAAGACATAGATCTTCTAGCAGCAGATCATGTCGAACATGAGAACATTCATGAGAATTATGCAGAAGCACTTGCACAATCTCAAAATGTCTCAGAAGAACAGAAGTACAATGAGGATTGTATGAAAAGACTTTGTTCTTCAGTGTACTCCCTTGTAGAAGCTCAGATTGGGAAGAGGCTTGGATTCTTGAAGTCCCAAGCGATGCTCTGCACTTTTGAACTTGGGGATCTTCCTTGAAATCTTCTCCAACGGATGCTTCTACTTGATCTGCTTCCTTGAGGCGCTTCAAATGCTTCTTCAACGATCACACCCCAATTCTCACAATCGAATTGATGAGAATTGGTCTTCAGAAGACACCAGGAGAGCAGAGGAGGGAGATGAACTCTTCTCGCCGCCAAAGGGAACTTTCTGGAGGCTCCAAGAGTTCGTTGGGTCTCTTGATGTGATGGATAGCCAATTGGGGGCCTTTTATACCCAAAAGATTCCAAAGATACCCTTTAGGTACAAGGGCACACGATCCTAGGTTGATACACCATCGCCCTAGGCTGACACGTGGCAATCATCCATCTTAAGTTGAATATTTCCGTAGTGTGTCGACCTGCCCTGGTGGTGGTGTCGACACACTGTCCCAAATCTGACAACATGCTGTTCTGGGAACGAGGTCCAGTGTCGACCTGCTCTCATATTGCGTCGACCTGCTGTTCCATTCTGCAAACAGGCTGTTCTGGGAATTGATCCAGTGTCGACCTGCCCTGGTGGTGGTGTCGACCTGCTCTCAATTCTGAAAACAGGCTGTTCTGGGAGCGAGGTCCAGTGTCGACCTGCCCTCATCCTGTGTCGACCTGGGTAGACTAATTCCTGGAATCTGCAACTCGTGTCGACCTGCTCTTTGACTAGTGTCGACACAGTCTTAGCATTTCTTCATCTTTTTGCCTTTGAGTCTGAGGTGTTGTGTCGACACCATTGTGGGGTGTGTCGACACCATCTTTGCAAAAAGTCTTTGTACCTGAAAATTAAACACTTATATCATTAGTAAAATATTTTATTATGAGTACAAATGATAAGTGTGCTTTGAAGCATGTTTTTTGAATATGTATTTCAGGTGAAATGTGTTTATCATGTTTCAATTAATTTGTATTCAAATCACATTTGTCATCATCAAAATAAGAGGGGAAATGATATGAAATCACACTCAACCCAACAATCTGGTCGGCAGATCCTCGGTCGACTTTCGACCTCTGTCCACGATTGGAAGAGGAATTTTGTCTTCATCTACTGCCCCTCGGGATGGCCTTTCCCGACCAAGTGGTCGGAAATTAACGTCCGAGGCAAGGCGTTTGGGTCGCCAAAACTCAGTGCACCCGAGCTCTCGGACTATGCATTTCTAAAGGAGGTGGAGCCACCCGACCTGCTCGAACCCTCTGAGAAGCTGTTCGAGCTGATCGTCGAAGGCACAAAAGGTTGTCGTCCCTTCGTCAGACCCCTCGGCTTGATTATAGGTTGTCTAATGGTCCTAATGCCCTGTCGCTTTCTTCTTTTTTAATAGTCATGGCCGAAAAGAGTGTTCCCTCGGCTCTCTCGCCGCGAAAGAGTCCCTCCCTTTCCGAGCTAGCGCGAGGAAAGGTGCTCCCGAGGGGCAAAAAGGTTGCTTCTCGCCTGGAGAAACGACCCCGTGAAACTGATGAGGCCCTGCCCGTGGACCAGTCGGAGGCGGCTCATGAACATGACTCGGCCCCCGCTCCTCAATCGGAGGGGGAAGAGAGGCCAGCGAAGCGCCCTCATGTGACGGACCGGGGTATTTATGCCCAATAAGGCTCCATATCCAGATCCGCCTCCCGCGAACGGACCGAAGTCTTGTAAGGGATATCTCACGCACGTGTCCAGTAAGAGTATAAAAGGACAAACCACAAGAATATAAGACACAAGAAAGTACATGTGCTCATATCTGCTCACAAATTTGTACAACTGTCTCATTACATTAATACATGTCCAATTTAAAAAGAGTACAACTACCTGGGGCATACCCCGAGGGAGCACAAGTTCACACAACACTAACTATTAAACTACTGCTGGTGGTACAAGTCTGACACAACGCCGCTGCAAGCCAAACACACGGGAAGCCCTGAAAAGAACTGTAGGGGAGTGAGCCTCAACAAGTCACTGGCTCAGTAGGGGCTACCCAAAACCACACTGTAACCACAAACACCTCAACCCCAATGGGTCTCACTGGCAACATCAATAGCCAAACCATTTCATGCTCACATCATTTACAATAAATAACAATTAAACATACTCATGATAATAAACATAAAGTCCTCAGAAGAAAAGTAGGACTACAGGACTAACATAATATCATTAGTCAGCCCAACTATTAAAGTGCCTAAACCACAGTCTCACTGGCACACTGCTACAACAACTGGTTGTCTAAACTATAAGCCACACAGGCAGGTCACTGCCTAAGCTACAAAGTTCACAGGCAAACCTCAAGCACTTGAATAACATGACTGCTAACAAAGAGCTGGTCCTTTATATTCCAAACCACACTACATCGGTTACTACATACAAGGTAATAGAACTGCCTACCACGAGGCCAATCCATAACACACTAAAACTATAATTGGAATCATACCCAGAAGAGTAAAACTCAACAAGTGGAAGGTCTCATACGGCCTCCACGAAGCATAGCTCTACTAAACCACAATATGCCTAAGCCACAAGCCTCATCGGCAAATTACCCACAAAGGTAACGTATTTAATAATCACAAACTAATCCACAATAAAATATAAATAAAGATCTACTTAAAACAGTTAGGATACAACAAGTGGCAGGTCAAACCACAAGACCTCCACAACATACGAGAACCTAAAAAGGTTGGTACACAATGTACCACCACAAAACTACAAAGTAACCCACGAAGGGAACATGTACCTGCTACTCTGAGGTACCACAACACAAACACCCGAACAAAGGGTACAGGAAGGTGGTAAACACCATACTGGATCACAATTATATTATACCTTTATTTAAGCACAATAATATAGGTGAAACCTCAACCGACAAGTCACACAAACCATAACTCAGTCACAACTGTGCCAACACCAGAGCACACCTCGAACGAGTCAAACCTCGACCACGAGTCACAAACTCACGAACCACGACAAATAGCAAAGCACGAGTCGGAAAGGAACGACGCCACCACACGGGAACAGACTACTAGCTGATCAGGCCAGTATCCAACCCGGACAACACAACACAAGAACTACCTCTCAGCCTCATAGTCACGGACGAAAGGTCCAACTGCCGCTCCACAAGGAAGAAGTCAAACAACTGTGGAGACCAACCAACACCACACCTGCAGACACACAGCTGCAGGCCCATGCCTGGCACCTCTAGAGTCTCTGGCCGGAGCACTCTAAAGTGAGGCACTGGAAAACAGGACTAGCTGGGGACCAGTGACGTCTACAGGTGTCCGTACCCCCAACTATGAGCGCGCTACAAGCGACAAAAGAACAAACTCTGGGAAGTCGCTGTCCCACTGCCGTCTTTCCCTCAGCCGGACATACAACTCAAACTCAGAAGTGAGGGTGTCTAGGAAGACGACACAGACCTCAACGGTACCACACTGTACCGGGACAAAACCCCGAGCACAACAAACACACGTGCCTGGCTCACAAAGAACCTGGGGTACCCGACTAGAGAGGCATTCCGGAATAGGCGCCGGACCACCACACTCAGCTAGCACAAACCACAATACTTACACATATAGCCTTTACTTATAATTTACGATATACAAGTGTTAGGATTAGCTTAACATCGGTCGTCATATGACCCCAAAGCTATCCCACACCAACACAGACCTAAACCACAAACTTGCCTATCATTGGTCATCTCATGACCACCGAGGCAACACACACCACTTACTTCATAAATCAATATAATATTATTCAAAAGACAACAACGGACCAGGGCTAGGTCGGTATGGACCTTCACTGCCCAAACACCACAAAGTCATGGCTAGGCTCACACAGGAACCTCACTGCTCAGTTACTACGACAAATCATATGAATTACATTACAACAAAGTGTGTAGTATACACACACTCAAACCACGTAAACAACACGTGTATATTACACCCTGGTTGGTGTACCACACGTCTACCACATAAACCACATGTCCAACATATGGACAACACACTCCAAGAGTGCCACGGGTGCCAACGCACCACACATACTACGTAAAGCAATTACGTACATCACACATCATACACGTAAAACATGCCCATTACATGAGCAGTATGCTCCAAGAGCATAACAAGTGCACTGGCTCACACCGGTCATCGCCATGCACACACAAACACGCAATATTTATAACCAGAAAAGCTACGTAAACCACACTGCATGAGTACATGCACAAGTTGGCAGCAACATCGACTGCCGCTTATAAGAAATAGACGGCAAGCGATCTAGCCGTTTATATCCCGGCTGATGAGCTTGGCGACAAGCGATCTTGACGCCAAGTTCTCCGGCCTTAAACCCTGCAGAAACCCTAATCCAGCTCTACAGGTTTTCCAACCGTTAAAATTACAAGAGAATGTACTGGAACGGTTCTTTAAACATGCATGAACCCAAAACAACCCAACACAGCATGCTACGTACATTAAATTACTCAAACCACCTATTATCCCTTCATGGTGCAATAAAATCCGAAAATACATTAAAACGCTGATTCAAGTGGTTAAGTCGTGTTTTAATGTTTCTAACAAGCTAACAGGGCTCGACCCCTACCTCAGAACACGCTCAAACCTCCCGCAATCTCCTGATTCACACCGAACCCTCCGCGAGCTCCCACGGGAATTGCACTACGCCACGGCGTTTCCTCGCGCGATTCGTCACCGCCACACGTTCCACGGTCCTCCAAGCATCCTTCAGAACCTGTTAGAAGCTCTAGAAACACTGGGATGCGAAGCTAGGGCAAGGGGAAGAGAGAGGCAGGTGGGAAACCTGCTCTCGGGTGACCCTATAACCTGCAGAATTCTCAGGTTGGCGTCAACCCCTCTGCCGCCAAAGACAACCGCCACCCTAAACGTCCACATCTAATGCCGCCAAGATCATGCAGTCAACGGAAACTTACCTGGACGCCAACAAGTCAACGACCACCCCTGGCCGCCAACTCCTACTCAACTGCAGTAGGTCCTATTTCATTTCGGGACCTAACCTGCACCACACCTACACACACCACGCGTCTACACCACACTGGCCTTACAATAGCCATCACAACCACAACACACACGATCCAAAAGGATCCGAAAATAAGCGACGTTACACCTCATGTTCCGACGTCTGCTCTGATGACCATCCCTTCGTCGTCGGCGTAGGCCAGTGTACAACTAGACCCGGTCGAGTGGGGCCGCCATTCTCTTCCAGCCGAGCTGAAAGTGGATGCCTTAAACAAGCCGTCACGCAGGCTGATCCACGACTTTTACTTGACGGTCCTAGGTCAGACGTCCTTTTTTGAGGCATTTGTGCATCGAGCTGAGGTGAAGAGGGTATCATGTGACAAGTTGGTCGCCGAGGCTGAAGAGAAGACTGCCTCCAAGAAGGCCCTTCGACTGAAGGAGGCGGAGCAGGCGAAGAAAGTGGAAACCGAGCTCCGAGCTGCCTTGCAGTCTGAGAAGAACGCACTCCATGCTGAGAAGGACGCGCTCAAGGCTGAGAAGATGGCACTTGTCGAGGAAATCCAGGCCCACAAGAAAACAAAAGAGAGGACAGCGCAGCTTGTAGCCGACGAGTGTGAGAAGGCCATCGACGAATATCGCGAGTCTGAGAAGCTTCAAGAAGAAGTCGTTGGCCTTTTTCGGGAAGGCTATTCCGCATGCCTTGACCGGATAAGGGAGCTATACCCCGGCCTCAACTTGTCGGGTGCAATTCTTCCAATTGGAGGTGACGACGACAAGAACGTCAGAGACGAACCAGTGGCGGTTGTTGTGGACGAGGCCATTGGTGTTGCCATGGACCGGGCTTTGATGAGGTGGCCGAAAAGGTTGTGGCCGAGGACTCGCCAGCTCCTCCCACCTCGTAGATTTCTCCTCCCGAGCTCATTTCTGGGAAGGGTTGTAATTTTTAATCAAGAATATCGCTCTCTTTTACTTCGATCCGTTAGCCGCTCTTCGCGACGTCGTCTACCATGATTTTAGTGTGACGTACTGCTTTAATAACGACTGCGTCTTCTTGGCGACGATTAGAGTGCTAAAGCGACCTCGTATGAGCGTTATCGAAAAAGGATCTTGTCGTCAAGTAGGAGGCCGAAGCGTCCTCGTTTATGAGTGCCAAAACGACCTCGTTTACAAAGAGAGTGCCGAAGCGACCTCATTTACAAAGAGAGTGCCGAAGCGACCTCGTTTACAAAGAGAGTGCCGAAGCGACTTCGTTTACAAGGAGAGTGCCGAAGCGACATCGTTTACATCTCATGGATAATAACCTCGGAGGTTCTCGGCATTCCATGTCCTCGGTATGGCCATTCCACTGAGGTCGGCTAGTCGGTAGGCCCCGTGGCCGAGGTCCTCCACGACTCGGTAAGGACCCTCCCAGTTAGCCGAGAGCTTGCCGTCGGCAACCTTTGGATCGAAGATGGCTAGTTTTCATAAGACGAGGCTCCCCGTGCTGAAGCACCGAGGCTTGACGCATGCATCAAAATTTCTCTTGACCCTTCGCCTATAAGCTTCCATTCTCGCCGACACTTTGCTTCGTCGCTCATCAATTAGGTCCAGCTCGGCGCGAAGCGAGAAATCGTTATTCTCGGGGTTAAACCCAATGACCCTTCCGGATGGAACGAGCATCTCCACAGGCATAACGGCCTCTATGCCAAAAGCTAGTGCGAAAGGAGATTCTTGGGTGGCTTCTCGAGGCGTCGTTCAGTAGGCCCATAGCACATTGAAAAGCTCGTCGGCCCACCGGCCTTTGTGATTCTGCAGCCGCTTCTTGAGCCCGTCCAAGATCATCCAGTTAGTTACCTCGGCCAGCCCATTAGACTGAGGATGAGAGACCAAGGAGAATCGATGGTCAACTCCGAGCCTTTCACAATTACGCCGGAACCTGGCATTGTCAAACTGCTTGCCATTGTCGGTGATGATTGCTCGGGGGAGTCCGAACCTGCATATGATGTTTTTCCACATGAAACCCCATGCGTTAGCGTCAGAAATTTTCACCAACGGCTCGGCCTCGACCCACTTGTGAAATAGTCGACTCCAACGATAATGAACTTTCACTGGCCCAATGCAGAAGGGAACGCCCCGAGGATGTCCATTCCCCATTCTGATGAACTGGTCGGGCCTCGGGATTCATGTTCAGTTGGTGTTGGATAATCCCAAGGTCAATTCCTGGTAGGTCGTCATCCGACCAGGCGAACACGTCGACGCTCCTCCCGAGGAAATCAACTATCTCCTCCTTCAGATCTTTGAGCTCGGCACCGATAACGAGGGCTCCCCTCTCCACTGCTACTTGTTGGTTTGTTCGGCTGGCTCGTGCCTTTCAACATTCTCATCAGGATCAGACTCATACTCTGGAACTACTGGTTCTTTTGCCTTAATTGAATTTACATAACATCGTCAGGCCTCAGTCTGGTTGCCCACGACCATGCCAATCCCGCCAGGGGTCGGGAACTTCAACTTTTTGTGATAAGTTGAAGGAACTCCTCCTAACTTCCCTAACAGGCCCCGACCGAAGATCGCGTTGTAGGCCGACTTCACTTTTACCACAAGGAAGTCGACCTCAACCGTTACATGGCGCGGTCGGATGCCTAATGTCACTTTTAATTTAATAGATCCCTCGGCATTCACAGGCACCCCGTTGAAACCAAACAGTGGAGTGGCGACTGGTTTGAGCTCAGTGCTCAGGTTGGTCATTTTTAAGAAACAATCATAGAAAAGGACGTCGGGCGCCGCTCCATTATCAACAAGGATACGATGTACATCATACCCATCGACGTCGGCATGGATAACCAGTACGTCATCGTGGGGAAGACTCAGGCCGACCACATCCTCATAGAAAAAGGTAATGACTCCCCCCGCCCTTGGCGCTTGTCTGCCTGAGTAGAGGGCCGCGGCCGACGCATAAGCCTTCCGCTTTCTCCCACTGTCGCCACCACCGGTTGAGCCGCCTGCTAAGAACAAGACGGCCCCTTTTGCTTCCACTGCACCGCGGTCGTCTTCTAGGGTGCGCGCCTTCGCCCTTCCATCCACGACATCTTTTCCAATTATCCCCCGCCTCAACATCTCCGCGATCTCCATCTTGAGGCTGCTGCACTGGTCGGTGAGGTGGCCGTACTCCTTGTGGTAGTCGCAGTAGAGGTTGGCCGCACGGCCGGACGGCGGCCTTGTCATTGGTTCAGGTCACCGGAACTCCGGCAGCTTCTTGATAATGGGGAGGATTTCGGAGGGCAGCCTCCCGAAGCGGGGGAGGTCCCTGACACGGCGAGATTCATCAAGACGATGATCGTGGTCTGAGTCTCACCGGTGCTCTGATTCTCGTCGCCTTTCTCCATGCGATGGTTCCTCCCTCCTCGGCTTCTTAATCGCCGACTCCGTGCTCGCGGCTCCTCGCTCGGACGGTCTCGCTCGGACGGTCGCCCGAGCCTTCCAGTAGCGCCGAGCATCGACTCAAGCCTCACATATTTCTGTATTCTAGAGAGGAGGTCGGAGAGACTTACTGGCGGGTTCTTGGCGATGGAAGACACGAATGCAACGTCGGAGCACACCCTCGTCAGGATGTTAACCGCCGTCCTCAGGTCCAGGTCTACCACCTTCATCACCTCGAGCTGGAATTGCTTGGCGTAGTCACGGAACATCTCGCCCTCCTTCTGAGCAACGAGCCACAAGTCGTCGGTGCACAAGGAGTGCTGCACCATGTTGTAAAAATGATCCAGGAACCGCTGGGCCAGGTCGGAAAAGCTGACGACTGACCAGGCAGGGAGCGCCTTGAACCACTGTAATGCTGCATCGTCTAAGCTAGACATAAAAGCACGACACTTCAAAGCGTCAGTAACATTTACCATCTCTACTTGCCCCTGGAAGTGGTCGAGGTGATGAACATGATTGGTTGTCGCGTTATAGCGCCTGAACTTCGGTAGTTGCAATTTTGTTGGTACAGGTGCCAAGGTGATCTCTTCGACGAAAGGCGAGGTGGTTAGGAGTGTCGCTACAGACGGTGCACGGGTGCCGCGCTGCAATGCTTCTATCTTCCTGTTCATTTCTTGTAGGTCGTCCTTCCACCGAGGATCGACGTGCAACACGCTTGCCGAGGTTGGTGTTGACTCGGCCGAGAAGTGGTCAGCGACGTCGGTCCGCGTTACCCCATGTTCCGCAGCCACCGCCGGTGCCACTGGATGGGTGACGGCCTGCTGAGGGGCTAGCGCGGACATTATAGGTGCTACTCGCTGGATGTCGGCGTGGCTTGTCGACATAGCCGGTGGGGCTGGCTGATGGTCGGGGACCCCTACGTCCTCCGGGGCACCCGGAGCTTGGGTCACCGGACGAGCCAGGGCCTCGCCCTGGGCCGGGGACGTCTGTTGGTTCGGCTCCATTCTCATCAACACTTGCTGGAGACTCGCGAGCATCTACTCGACGCAGTCGAGGCGCGAAGATGTCGTCGAGTCTTGCTCTCGTGCTCCGGAAACACCTCCGGCAAATTCCTCAATCACAGTAGTGGGGGTGACCTCATCACTGGACGAACGAGCGACCACCTTTCCCTTGGGTGCCATGGAGAGAAGCTTTTTGTCAAATGCTTCTCACAGACGGCGCCAAATGTTGCTACTGGAGCAAGTGGGACCGGCCTGAGCCGAGTGGAGGGAGGCCCAAGGGATGACAGGTGATGCGCCGACGTCGGTGTCTGCGAGTTCCGACCTACAAAAACCATCGAGTGTCCTCGGTGGGGAAACACTCCGACGCTCAAGTCAGATCGGGTGGTCGGATAAACTGAGTATGAGTCCTTGGAATAGCGTACCTCTTTCACGTGGGGCGTCTCTCCCCTTTATAGGGGCCCAGCGTACAGGGTTCCGTAAGGTGGTTCGTGGGCAGGCCCGTGATTTCGCCCTTGATTCTCGCAATCGTGAGGTCGTGGAGGGCAGGAACGTCTAGAGAGGGCCCGGACGATCCGGACCAGATGTCGTGGAGCGGCTAGTTATCCACGATCCAGGGTCCTTCCGTTATAGGAACTTCCCACTATGGGAGTGCGAGATCAATTAGCGTGGGTGTGATCCGAGATTCTCGGGCCCTTCCTCTTAACAGGCAAATCTAGGCTAAATTTAGCCTGGCATTTCTCCGCTAATGGTAGCGCACGTGATTAACCTAACCGAATAGGTAGATCGTTCAACAGACTTGATATGCGTGAGATCGACCAGCCGACGACCATATCAAGTTGTAGGTCGTCGACACACTTCTCCAAGGAAGGAGGTCGGTTTAAACCATGGTCGGATGTTCCCCGATGATTTTCGATTGTTACGACGGCCGGGAGGTCGACTGCTAATGACCCGTATCAGGAGAGATAAGTTATCACCACTTTATCCACCCTTTATCATATTTAAGTTTTATCATCCCAACTTATCTTATTTCAGTTATCAAACTACTTGTTGACTTAAAACTAATGCTAAAAAGGGGATAAACCCGCTTATTTCATTATCAAATCCACCCCCAAAAATGCACTTAATCACGCTTCAAGTGAAATAAGATATCACAATGACCCAAGCCCCGGTCACTTAACTAGTGTAAAGAAGGCCACTTCAATGTCTACAAGCATAACGCGAGTTTGAGATCAAGATCTGAGGAAGAAGGGCATCACGTTCCATCCCAAGCTAAACATCATGGAAGCACGACCTAACACGTACGACGTCATCTGAGCCGAGATCACAAACAACTATTACTATCAAACATATATACTACTCTCGCAAGTACATGATCTGTCTGCCCCGACAAGATCACAAAAAAGGAAAGACGCTGCGGTGAGACGACGACTTATTGGGGGAGTGGGGTGGTGGGATCGTGATAGCACGAGCCCACGATATCACATGGAGGCGGCGAGGCCGCCTCGGTTGCCGACGACGAAGGGCTTGCCGGGCTCCCGGGCCAGCGCGCGCTCGCAGCCGTCGATGTAGGCGTAGAGCTGGTAGGGAGGGGCGTCGTTGGCGAGCCACTGGCGGATGTAGAAGAGGGACTGGTGGCAGCGGCTGTGCGGCCCCGTGGCGGTCAGCTCCACGTACTCGCAATACCAGCCGTGGTGGGGGCCGGACCCGTCGGAGGTGAGGTTGAGGCTGCACAGCGGCGTGGACAGCCCGCAGGGTACGCGGCCGCTGAAGACGTCGAGGTTGCCGCGCTCGTAGTAGTCGTGGCCGCTGCCCATCAGGCCGCCCCACTTCTCCAGGTCGTCGATGCGCACCTGGCGCCCCTCGGAGTCGCCCAGCGTCAGCCCGATCTTGGAGTCCGTCCCGCCCTTGATCACCGACCCCGTCCGCACGTACAGCGTGTACACGCACTCCTCCGCATCCGCCCCCTTCTTCTGCTGCTGCTGCTGCTACACAACCCCCACACAACTTAACTGTCAGACCAGATCACGGGGCCACTAGCTTGCATTAATTTCTTTTTTCTTCTTTTAAACTCTTTTCGTTGATCGAATGATGAGATCGAACCAGAGAGGGAAGTGATGATGGTGGAAGGAGAGGAGATGGATCTTTTCTTGAGGTGATCAGGTGGTGAGGATCACTTACCGAGTCGGCAGCAGCGGCGCAGGCGAGGATGACGACGAGCAGCGTAGAGGAGAGGAGGATGCGGCGAGCAAACGCCATGGTGTAGACGGCCTTCTGATCAGCTCACAGATCTGGTCTTTCTCCTATGCCTGCCACAGTTAGTGGTACTGCGATGATGGGATGTATTTATTGCAGAGTTGAGGGGATGGGGTTGGTGCTTCTTAAAATAGTGAGGACACCGTGATGAGGGCGGGGGCGCATGCTTCCGCGGCCACGTGTTGTGCAGATCAATATTTATTACATTTGACACTTATACTTTTTAAATATATTTTTTATTTTTTATTAAATAAACATAATAATTGTGTATCTATATGACATCTTACGGGACACTACACCATAGAGAAAGATTTAGCGCATTTTTTTATTATACTTAAGTACAATATGACTAGACACTAAGTCCATGTGACACCTCTCATATGTGGAGTGATAAAGTGACAATTTAATTATTAGGTGCCACATAGATTTAGTACCTAGTCATATTGCACTTAAGTGCAATAAGAAAGTGCACTGCCACGTCATAATATCATGTAAGATGTCACATAAATCGACATATTATTTGACAAGTGCAATAATTAGAAAGTGTTGTGATTCTTTATCAACGCAAGTTGTTTAATCATCTCTTAAGTTCCATAGTTGTACAATATAACCACTACTTAAATAACTTAAAATTTAAAAGATAAAATATTACATCTTAATCAATGTAGATTGTCTTCTCAATTATTTCAGACCAATAAAAGATTAGATGTTTTTATTTTTCATACATCTATAATGATTAATAGGAAAAATATTTATTATAAATAAATTGTGTATTAAAGGTAAATACACAATGAGAAAAGTTTATTGCACTTGTGCAAAGTGCACGTGCAATCCATGGCACCAACTTTTATGGAGATGTCACATGGGCAAAATACATTTTGCACAAGTGCAATAAACTTTTCTCATTGTGTATTTACCTTTAATACATAATTTACTTGTAATAAATATTTTTCCTATTAATCATTATAGATGTATGAAAAATAAAAACATCTAATCTTTTATTAGTCTGAAATAATTGAGAAGACAATCTACATTGATTAAGATGTAATATTTTTATCTTTTAAATTTTAAGTTATTTAAGTAGTGGTTATATTGTACAACTATGGAACTTAATAGATGATTAAGCAACTTGCGTTGATAAAGAATCAAGGCACTTTTTAATTATTGAACTTGTCAAATAATATATCGATTTATGTGACATCTTACATGATATTATGACGTGACAGTGCACTTTCTTATTGCACTTAAGTGTAATATGACTAGGCACTAAGTCTATGTGGCACCCAATAATTAAATTGTCACTTTATCACTCCCCATATGAGAGGTGTCACATGGGCTTAGTGCCTAGTCATATTGTACTTAAGTGCAATAAAAAAGTGCACTAAGTCTTTCTCTATGATGTAGTTTCACGTAAGATGTCATATAGATTATCAAATATTGACATGATAGCAATAAATAACGATGGACAATGGTGGGGGATGGCAAGTGATGGTCGACAATTGTTACTCTTAATGTAAAATCATCATTTTTAATCTAAAATTAGTATTATTTAGTTTAAACTAAGTATAAAAAAATTAATTTATAATTTTTAAACTCAAGTAAATATTTTTGAGTTCAAAGTTAATATTTATGAGTTTAAATTTATTACTATAAAAAATTAATTAATTAATTTTAATATTAAGATATATATTTTTAGCCTAAAATTTATATTTATGAGTATAAATTGTTATTAAATTTTAATTAATATTTTTAAACTTTAAAGATAATATTTTAAAATCTAAAAATTATATTTAACTTAAGAATTTCATTTATAAACACACTACAACTTATTATTGTCAGCTCTAATTGCTACTACTCTGCCAACTATTGTTACCTATCGTCCGCACTAATGATCTGATATGTTAACTTATGTAGTTGTTATTTATGGCACTATATAGATTACTACATCACTTAACATATGTACTAAATATACTTGTCAAAAACATAATAAATATTTGTCATTTTTATGGAACATGTATACCTACCACCACTTTCAAGTGTCGCGGACATCCTTGAACCTTGAAATAGTTTTTATTAATTGGTTTAAAATAACTATTAAAAATCTAATCTATAATTTTTAAATTCAAGTAAATATTTTTGAGTTCAAAGTTAATATTTATGAGTTCAAATTTATTATTATAAAATTTTAATTAATAAATTTTAATCTTAAGAATTAAATTTTAGAGTCTAAAATTTATATTATGAGTATAAATTACAATTAAAAGTTTAATTAATATTTTTACATTTTAATTTAATATTTTAAAATCTAAAATTTATATTTAACATAAGATTTCCATTTATGAACACACTGCCACTTATCATCGTCGCCTTTAATTGTTGCCAATCTATCCACCGTTGTTAGCCGCCATCCACACCAACGATGTGGTATGTCAACTTGTGTGGTTGCTATTTATGACATTATATAGACTATTACATCACTTAATAAATATACTTATCAAAAAAATAAAATATTTGTCATTTTTTTGGAACATGTATACCTACCACCACTTTCAAGTGTCGCGGACATCCTGAACCTTGCAATATATCTAGTGATGCGGAGGGTTCTGGGCCGACGTTGAATAACCGTCGAGCTAGTGCTCGGCCAGTCCGACCTCAGGTCATCTCAGCAGCCCCAGCGGCCTAGTGCGAGAAGTCATTTAAGGCAAGAGCCCTATCAGCATCTGGCACGACAGCGTAATTCCCAGGGAACAGCTCACTAGATCGCGAGAGCCACGTCTTCTCGACCCCGCATGTTCGGTAATCACGGCCATGAAGAACGCAATCCCTATGATCTTGCTAGCCATTTTTGGTCATACGCCAGCAAGGATAGCAGCGACTCCGGCGGGAGTTATGAGGATGCCCAGCTGTCAGATAAACATCCTGGTCTTATAAAAGAAGCAGAGGCACTCTATCATAAGGTACGCAATTTCTAGCACCTAAACTCTGGTCTTTGATCTCCCGAGCTAACTTGATCGTCGGAGTGTCTGCCCACTGAGGAGCTTCGGTGGTCTTTGCAGGTTGGGAGCTCGGCAGCACCAACTTCGTCATTCGCGCCATCCTCTCTTGGGTCTTCTCAGCTCGAGCTGACCTCGTCGCTCCAGCAGTAACATTTTGGCGCCATCTATGGGAAACTTACAAAAAATGTTTATGGCACCCAAGGGAAAGATGGTGGCACATTCATCAGGTGACGAGATCATCCCGCCACCACAGTTGAAGAGGTCTTCGGAGGCGGTTCCGGCACTGGAGAGCAGGATTCGACTACCTCCTCTCGTCTTGACCGCGTCGAGCAGATGATCGCGGGCCTTCATCAAATCTTGGCTCGGATGGAGCAAAACCAATAGGCGGTAGTGGCTCAAGGGGAGGCCGCGAGTCGCCCAGTCGCCCCTGTTGCAGTCGTTCCTGATGACGTTGGACCCGCTGAGGTCCGTGCCGCTCCCCCGGCGATGTCAACCAGCCATGCTGACATCCAAGCGACGGCACCCGTGCTCTCGGTGCCGATTCCACCTCAGATCACGATGTTGCCTGTGACTCCTACCATGGCGACGGAGCACGGCATGCCTAGAGCAACTAAAGTCGACCACTTCTCGACAGAATCGATACCCACCCCGGCGAATCTGCTGCCTATGGAGCCTCGATGGAGGAATGACATCCAGGAGATGAACCGGAAGATCGAGGCCCTGCAGCGCGGCTCTCGTGTCCCTTCAGTGGCGACGTTGCTGTCCACCTCACCATTCGTCGAGGAGATTACATCGGCACCATTCCCATGAAGCTGCAGCTCCCTAAGTTCAGACGTTACAACGGGACGACCAATCCCGTGCACCACCTCGACAACTTCCATGGGCAGGTCGAGATGGTAAATATTTCGGATGCTTTGAAATGTTGTGCTTTGATGTCTACTCTCGACGACGTGGCATTGCAATGGTTAAAGGCGCTGCTAGCCTGATTGGTGGCCAGCTTCCCCGACCTTGGGCAATGCTTTCTAGATCACTTCTACAACATGGTGAAGCACTCTCTATGCACCGACGACCTATGGCTGGTCACACAGAAGGAGGCCGAGCTCTTCCACGATTATGCTAAAAGATTCCAGCTGGAGGTCATGAAGGTGGTAGACCTCAACCTGAGGACGACGGTCAACATCCTGACGAGGGTTTGCTCTAATGCACCATTCGTGGCCTCTATCGCCAAAAAACCTCCTGTAAGTCTCTCCGACCTCCTGTCTCATATGCATAAGTACGTGAGGTTGGAGTCCACCCTTGGCGCAGTAGGCATGCTCGGGCGTCCGTTCGAGTTGGGATCCACAAGCGGGGCGCCAGCCCAGAAGAAGTTGAGAAGAGAGGAGCCCGCAGCGTGCGTGGAAAGGTGACCGGATCCAAGCCGATGACCAGACGAAGCTCACCGGATCAGGGATCTACCCCAATTCGGTAGGCTTCCTTCCAAGATCCTGCCCACCATCAAGAAACTGCCAGAATGTCGGCAGCCCGAGCCGATGGTAAGGCCCCCGTCGGGGCGAGGAGCCAATCTATACTGCGAGTGCCACAAGGAGTTCGGGCACACGACAGACCAGTACCGAAGCCTCAAGGTGGAGATCTCAGAGATGCTGCGGCGCGGCATCATCGGGAAGGACGTCGTGGATGTGTGACCTAAGGCGCGCACCCCCGAAGAAGAGCGAGGAATGCATGGAGGCAAGGGGGCCCTCCTAGTACTGGCAGGCAGTTCGGCGGGCGGAGGCGACAACGGAAGGCGTACACATCGGCCGCAGGTTCGGGCTCGAGCAGATCGGCACCGGGGGCTTGAGGAATTATTACTTTTCCGAGGAGGATGTAGCCGGCCTCAGCCTCCCCCATGATGACGCGATGGTTATACATGCTGACGTCAATGGGTATGATGTACATCGCATTTTAGTTGATAATGGAGCCGCACCAGATGTCCTTTTTTTTTACTGTTTTGTAAAAATGACCAACCTGAGCTCCGAGCTAAAGCCGGTCGCTACGCCCCTCTTTGGGTTTAGCGGGACCCCCGTGAGCGCCGAGGGTTCGATCAAGTTAAAGGTCACACTTGGCACCCGACCACGTCATGTAACGGTTGAGGTCAACTTCCTTGTGGTAAAAGTGAAGTCGGCCTACAATGCGATCTTTGGTCGGGGTCTCTTGGGGAAGTTGGGAGGAGTCCCCTCAACCTATCACTAGAAGCTGAAATTTCCCAACAACGAACGGGATAGGCAAGGTCGTGGGGAACCAGACCGAGGCCCGTCGGTGCTATGTAAACTCTATAAAAGCAAAAGAGCCAGTTGTTTTTTAGTATAAGCATGTCCCTGATGAAAGCCCTGAAAGGCATGAGCCCGCCGAGCAGACAAAGCAGGTTGAAGTCTCGGGAGGGTCACTGGTGGTCGACACCTGAGCTTCAAGAGCTGGAGAAGAAGGTGGTATATTTTATTAAAGAAAATGGTGACGTCTTCGCGTGGGTAGAAGGTGACCTTTCGGGGATCGACCCGGATGTCATCCAGCATTGCCTGAACATAGACCCCAAGATCCGACCTGTGCGGCAAAAGAAGCAGCCATTGTTGGCCGACCGGCAGGATGCAGTGGATGACAACCTCGCAAAGTAACTACGCGCTGGGATGGTTCGCGACGCTTTCTACCCCGAGTGGGTTGTGAACGTCATCCTCGTGAAAAAGGCGAATGGAAAATGGAGCATGTGCGTGGACTTCACCGACCTGAATAAGGCGTGCCCGAAGGACACTTTTCCACTTCCTCGCATCGACAACCTCGTCGATTCTACTGCGGGACACGAGCTTCTTAGTTTCCTCGAAGCCTACTCAGGGTATCATCAGATCAGGATGGCCCCCGAAGATGAGGAGAAGACATCCTTCACAACGGAAAAAGGTCTGTATTGCTTCACTCGAATGCCTTTCGGCCTGAAGAATGCAGGGGCAACGTACCAAAGGCTCGTCAACATGATGTTCGAGCGCCTGATCGGGAAGACGATGGAGATATACATTGATGACATGCTAGTGAAGAGTCGGCGAGCCGAGGACCATGTTCAGGACCTAACCGAGATCTTCGAGGTACTGCGACAGTACGGGATGAAGTTGAACCCCGAGAAGTGTGTTTTCGGCGTGCGAGCAGGAAAGTTTCTCGGTTACCTTGTCTCAATCCGAGGTATCGACGTCAACCCCGACAAAGTACAGGAGATCATCGACATGACGGCCCCGAGAACCTTCAAAGAAGTGCAGAGGCTCAACGGCCAGATTACCGCCCTGAGCAGGTTTATGTCCAGATCAGTTGAGCAGTGCAGGCCATTCTTCGACTTACTGAGGAAAGGACGGTTCGAATGGTTCGACGAGTGTCAGAAGGCCTTTGACGAGCTCAAGGCATATCTGGCCAATGTCCCCACGCTGAGCAAGCCTGTGGCAGGGGAGGAGCTGCTGTTGTACATCTCTATAATAGCCCACTCAATCAACTCGGTGCTCATACGAGAAGAGGAGCGGAAGCACCTCCCAGTGTACTACATAAGTAAAGCCTTACGAGGAGCTGAACAACACTACTCTGACCTGGAAAAGGCAGGTTACGTGCTGGTGATGGCCGCACGGTGACTCCGACCATACTTTTAGGCCCACAAGATCGTTGTCCTCACCGACGTCCCCATCAAGTAGGTGCTCTGTCGTCCCAAGGCATCGGGGAGGTTGGCAAAGTGGGCTATTGAGCTTGACGAGTTCGACATCACCTATAGGCCTTGGGTCGCCATCAAATCTCAGGCTCTTTCCGACTTCATCTCGGAAGGAACGGCAAGGTCGTCTGAGTCAGAAGAGATCGTAGAAAGTTGGAAAGTCTTTGTGGACGGAGCATCCAACTCACAAGGCAATGGGGCGGGTGTCATCTTGCATTCTCCCGAGGGCCTCATCTTAAGGTACGCTATTCGGTTTGGCTTCACTGCTTCTAATAATGCAGCCGAGTATGAGGCTATCATCTCAGGGCTTAAAATGGCAAGATCACTGGGAGCGGCAAGAGTCCTCATCTACAGCGACTCCCAGTTAGTCGTCAGCCAAGTTTCCAAGGAGTTCGAAGCAAGAGAAGAGAAGCTCGTATCAGACATGGCCAAGGTCCTAAGAATGATGGGCGACTTTGAGTCAGCAGAGCTGCAAAATATTCCGAGGGTCGAGAACTCCCAAGCGGACGCCTTGTCTAAGTACACAGCCACCTCGGAGAATCACCCAGAGTCCTCGGTACTCGTAGAAGAACTTCACGAGCCTTCTGTGGGGTCTACAGAAGTCCTATGTGCCAAGGCCAAGCAAACATGGATGACTTCGATTGTGGAGTTCATCCGAAGTGGGCGGCTTCTAGAAGATCGAGAAGAAGAAACGAAGACGAGGAGGCGAGCACCAAGATTCTTCATGATCGGTGACGTCATATACAGAAAAGGCTTCAGTTTCCCACACCCACGTTGTGTAAATCCAAGTCAAGCTGAGGAGATCATTCAGGAGGTGCATGAAGGCATATGCGGGAGTCATGCGGGTCCTCGGTCGTTGGTTCGAAGAGTGACCCGATAGGGTTACTGGTGGCCAACCATGCTGAAGGATGTCGAAGGTTACATCAAAAGATGTCAGCAATGTCAGCTCTTTGGTAGAATTGATCCACAGCCACCCTCGGGCCTCACTCCGATAACAACCCCATGGCCTTTCGTGTGGCGGAATGCCTCGGCCAAGCCTGTTAAACCGATAACGTACTTGATCCGAGTCCGCCTCCCGCGAACGGGCCGAAGCCTCGCAAGGGAAACCAAACCACAGTCCGTGTAAACACAAAGGAACACACCATTTTATATAAATAATTCACAAGTTACATAGCCAAATTTTCACAAAACTGAAAAGAAGTACAAGAGCCTGGGGCATACCCCGAGGTACAACTGAAGAAAGTAAACAACTAACTAAACTACACTTCTGGAGTACTACACAGCTGGAACTACACCGCTGGAGGTACTGACCCTGCACCGCTGCGGCGCGGCTCTGAGCTGGACCACGGTCGTGAAACGTCCTCCTCGCTCTCACTTGTGGGGGTAGGGGTGAGCCTCGCTAGTCACTGGCTCAGTAGGGAACTCCCCCAACACTGAGCAAACCAAAGCCACAGGTACGAAAGCAGTAAACAATACCAACAATTTATAGAACATCTAAACAGAATATTAAAGCTGTAAAAGTACTCACCGTCTGCCGACTACGTAAAACAACTTAAATAATTAAACAGCAAACCAGTACAGGTGTACAAGCTAAAGTAGAGACAGCCAACACGAGCCACGTGAACTGGTTCGCGACACCAGAAACTGACTCGGACAAACTAACACAGGTCTACCTCTCAGTCTCGCAGCCACGGACGAAAGGTCCAGCTGCCACTCCACGTGAAAAGGTCAAGCAACTGTGGAGACCAACTAAACACCACCACCTGCGGACCACACGGTCGCAGGCCCATGCCTGACACCTTAGGAGACCCTGGCCCGGGCTCTCTAGAGTGAGGCACTGGAAAGGACTAGCTGGGGACCATGTCGACTACTGGTGTCCGTACCCCCAACTACGAGCGCGCTACAAGTGACTAAAGTCAAACACAAGTGTCACTATCCCACTATCGTCTTTCCCTCAGCCGGACGTGCAACTCAAACACAAGAGTGAGGGTGTCCAGGTCAGACGACACAGACCTCGACGGTACAATACAAGTACTGGGACAAAGCCCCGAGCTAACAGCCTGGCTCACAAAGAACCTGGGGCACCCAACTGGAGAGGTAACCACGGTAGGCGTCGTACTACTAGCCACGTACACAGAACCACGTGCACGTTACACACAAACCACGTGAAACCTCACGTAAACCACAAATAACAATGGTTCACTACACGTGAACCCAACTGACTTGCGTAATACTACGCGCAGCACGAAAGTAAGTAACTAACAGCATACCTTGTATGCTAAACACGAGAGCCACGTGCACTCAGTGCACCTCATGTACCAATACACACGCATCATCGATAAATACCGTAACTTAGTCATTTCTGTTCATAACCAGTAGGCGGCAACATCGACTGCCGCTTACAAGAAGTCAACAGCAAGGGATCCAGCCGTCTACATCCTGGCTGAAGAGCTTGGCGACAAGCGATGTTGACGCCAAGTTCTTCGGCCTCAAACCCTGCAGAAACCCTAATCCGGCTCTACAGGTTTTCCAACTATTTAAACTACAGAAAAATATACTGAAACGGTTCTTTAAACATGCATGAACCCAAAACAACCCAACACAGCATGCTTTGTTCACTAAATTACTCAAACCACCCATTATCCCCGTATGGTGTAACTTAATCTGAAAATACATTATCATGCTGATTCAGGTGGTTACGATGTGTTTTAATGTTTCTATGGAGCTAAACGGGTTCGTCCCCTACCTCAGAACACGCTAGAACCTCCCGCAATTTCCCAGTTCACGCCGAACCCTCTGCGAGTTCCCACAAGAATTGCACCACGCCACGACGTTTCCTCGCACAATTCGGCGACGCCACGCGTTCCACGATCCTCCAAGCACCCTTCAATACCTGTTGGAAGCTTTAGGAACACTGGGGCAACAAGCTGGGGCAAGAGGGGAAGAGAACCAGGTAAGAAACTGCCCTCGGGTGAGCCTATAACCTGCAGAATTCTCAGGTCGGCGTCAACCCTATGCCGCCAAGAACAACCGCCACCATAAACGTCCACATCCTAAGCCGCCAAGTTCATGCAGTCAACGTCCACTTACCTGGACGCCAACAAGTCAACGGCCACCCCTGGCCGCCAACTCCAACTGAACTGCAGCAGATCCTATTTCATTTCAGGACCAACCCTGCACTTTACCTGCTCAAGCCACACATCCACACCATACATTCCACACAACCAACTCACATTGGCCTCACAACGGCCTACACAACCCACACACACATGATCCGTAAGGATCCGAAAAGCACGCGACGTTACATTACTATCATCTAAAAAGAAAATTTCGACCTCGAAATTCATAACACAATTCAAAGTTAAACAAGTTAAACATACACATCTTTACAAGCACTATCATCTAAAAAGAAATACAAAAGCTTATTCAAACAAATAGGGATACCCTTTAGCCATTTCCTCGGCTAACTCCCAGGTATCCTCACCTCCCAACCTATTTTCCCATCTCACTTTAACTAGCTCAATTTCTTTATTTCTCAGTTTCTTTATCTTTCGATCTGTGATCTACACCGGATATTCTGGCATAGTCATGTCCGGCCTCAGGTCACCACCTTGATATCTAATTATTTGAGCTGGATCTTCAATACATTTTCTCAACATGGAGACATGGAAAATATCATGCACATCTGCAAAATCTGCTGGCAAATCTAGCCTATAAGTTGCTTCCCCAATCCTTTCTAACAAATAGGGATACCCTTCGCCAAACCTTATAATACCTTTACTCGGGGAAACCCTTAGGAAAACAAAATCTCCCACTTCAAACTGAAGTGGTCTCCTCCGAACATCCGCATAACTTTTCTGCCGACTTTGAGCTGCCTGCAATTTCTCTTTAATAAGCTTCACCACCTCTGTGGTTTGCTGGATCAATTCAGGACCCACTAACTGCCTTTCTCCCACTTCAGGCCAGTTCAATCGGGTTCTACATGGCCTTCCATATAAAGCTTCATACGGTGTCATCCCAAGACTGGTATGATAACTATTATTGTAGGCAAACTCAACCATTCCCAAATGATGCTCCCAGCTACCTCCCCAAACTAAACAACAAGCCCGCAACATATCTTCAATTGTCTGGATAGTCCTCTCTGTCTGACCATCTGTCTGAGGATGATAAGCGGAGCTATACCTCAACTCAATTCCAATCACCTTCTGCAAACTTCTCCAAAAACCAGAAGTAAATCTTGGATCTCTATCAGACACAATTGTCTTCGGGATACCATGCAGTGGAACAATCTTTTCAACATAAATATTTGCCAACCTGTCCACTGTCCAAGACATACTCACTGCCACTAATCTGCATACATTGGTCAATCTGTCAACAAATACCCATATTCCATTATGCCCTGAACTCGACCTTGGTAAACCTGCCACAAAGTCCATAGCAATATCATCTCACTTCCACTGTGGAATGGGTAACGGTTGCAATAGACCTCCAGGCTTCTGATGCTCTGCTTTAATCTGCTGACAGATAGCACATCTTGAAACAAATTCTGCTATTTCCTTTTTCATAAGAGGCCACCAGAAATGATTTCTCAAATCATGGTACATTTTAGTACTACCCGGATGAATAGTGTACCTAGATTTATGAGCCTCTTCCAATACTCGCTGCTTCACCTCTCTCTCTGCAGGAACAAACAACCTGCCCCTGAGCCTGACCACACAATTATCATCAATAGTAACTCCTTCCATTTTTACAATTTCAGCCAAACTGGCATCTGCTCTCTGAGCTTCAACTATCTGCCAATACAAAGACGGCTCTACAGCACTAGCAGCTAGCACTGCCCGTCGCTGACTACTGGGCACATATAAGGAGTTCTCCGCTACTTCTTCATACAACTTCCACTCTTTAATCATCATCAAATTCATATATGCCTTTCTGCTCAAGGCATCTGCTACAACATTGGCCTTACCCGGATGGTAAGCCAAACTGAAATCATAATCCTTTAAATATTCAATCCATCTGCGCTGACGAAGGTTTAAATCCTTCTGCGAGAAGATATACTTCAAGCTTTTATGATCTATAAAGATCTCAAATCTCTCGCCATACAGATAATGTCTCCACATTTTCAAGGCAAATACAACTGCTGCTAACTCCAAATCATGAGTGGGGTAATTCTCCTCTGCTGGCTTCAATTGTTTGGACGCATACGCTATCACTTTACCATGCTGCATAAGTACTGCTCCAAGACCTCTCCTTGAAGCATCAGTATACAACACAAAACCTCCTCTCCCTGCCGATAATGTCAATATAGGTGCTGAAGTAAGTTTCTTCTTTAATTCCATAAAACTTTTCTGACATTCACCGGACCACACAAAAGGCACCCCATTCCTGGTCAATTTAGTCATAGGTGCCGCAATCTTAGAAAAATCTTGAATGAAGCGCCTGTAATAACCTGCTAATCACAGAAAACTTCTAATCTCAGTTATTATCCTAGGCACTTCCCATCTCATCACTGCTTCCACTTTACTTGGGTCCACTGCCACTCCTCTAGCAGAGATAACATGACCCAGGAACTGAATTTCTTTCAGCCAAAATTCACACTTACTGAATTTGGCAAACAACTGGTTATCCCTTAACAATTGCAGGGTAAACCTCAAATGAGCCGCATGCTCCTCTTCAGATGTTGAGTAAATCAGAATATCATCGATAAAGACCACAATGAATTGATCTAAATATGGATGAAAAATTCTATTCATCAGATCCATAAAACCTACAGGAGCATTAGTCAACCCAAAAGGCATAACCACAAACTCAAAGTGACCGTATCTAGTTCTGAATTTTGTCTTGTCTATATCTTCTTCTTTAATTCTTAACTGATGGTACCGGACCTCAAATCAATTTTGGAAAACACCTTTGCTGATTGCAATTGATCAAATAGATCATCTATTCTCGGCAACGGGTATTTATTCTTGATGGTCACATCATTTAACTTTCTATAATCAATACACATCCGAAAACTTCCATCTTTCTTTTTCACAAATAAAACCGGCGCTCCCCACGGGGAATGACTCGGTCTAATAAACCCTTTCTGCAACAGCTCTTCTAACTGCTTTTTCAATTCTTTAAGTTCTGCTGGTGCCATCCGATATGGAGCTTTAGAAATCGGCATGGTACCTGGCAGCACCTCAATGGTAAAGTCCACCTCTCTATGTGGAGCTAAACCAGGCAAATCCTCAGGAAAAATATCAGCAAATTCCCTAACCACGGGAACTGCTTCTACTGGCTGACTAGCTTCTACCAGACTTACGGAGGCTAAATAAGCCACACACCCAGCATTTATCAACTTTCTAGCTTTAATTGCAGAAATTAGAAACTTAGAGGTATAAAAAGGCATACCTTGATATTCAAATACTGCACCATTAGGATAACAAAATCTGATCCTTTTCTTTCTGCAATCTAACATTGCTCCATACATTTCAAGCCAATCCATATCCAGAATAATATCATAATCTGACACTTGCAAGGCATATAACCGACCCGGCATCTGGTTCCCTTCAATCATAACAGGAGCTTCATCTATATAGCTCGAAGTGAGTAAAAACTCACCTAAAGGAACCTCCACTACCAACTCACAAGATTTCTCTTCTAAAGGATGAGCTATACAATCCAGAAATTCTTCAGAAATAAAAGAATGTGAGGCACCCGAATCAAATAAAACTCTTGTTGAATATTCATAAAGAGGTAAGGTACCTTCTATCATATTCGATGCCTCCGCCTGGGCTCGGGTGATAGCCATAACCCGGCCTCTTCCTCACTGCTGCGGTGCTCCTCTGCCACGACCTGATTGTGGCTGCTGAAACTGCTGAGGCTGATGCTGCTGCACACCTCTACCATATCCATACTCCCTCGGATAGGGACAATTGCGGATCAAATGTCCCGGCTGATTACAATTATAGCATCTATATCCCGGTGGAGTAACAGGCTGCCTGGCAGTACTCTGTTGTGACTCCTCCACCTCAGGCCTACCTCGGCCCTGCTGGAACTGCGGACGGCCTCCCCATCCTCTTCCTTTTCCTTTAAATGCTTGCTTTAATTTTTGACCCCATTTACCTGAAGCCTGATGAAGAAGGTCCTGCTGGTGCTTTACCCTGCTTGCACCCACTGACTGCTGCGGTAACCGGAAACTACCTGAACCTGACTCGCCCACCTGACGAGTCCGAATAGATCTCTCCAAAGTAGCTGCTCTCTGAGCTGCCTCTTCCACTGTCTTGCACATAAGAGGTACTATCGCATCCTGCAATTCCACTCTCAAGCCTCTAATAAAGTACTCAACCATCATATTATTATCAGAAACAACATAAGGTGCATAACGGCTGAGTGCCATAAACCTCATCTAGTACTCTAGAACTGAAGAGTTACCTTACTGAAGAGTTCGGAATTGTTCCCTTTTCACCTGCTGCACTTGAATCGGAAAGAATGTATCGTTAAATACATCAAGAAATTCCGACCAAATGATGGCCTCCTCTGTCCTACCTGCGAAGGTGGTCTGCATCTTCAGTCGCCACCATTCCAAGGCAAAGCCCCTCAACTGATAAGCAGATAATACAACTCTATCTGCTGTCGGACATCTCATAGTTGCAAAGACCCTCTCAATTTCATGAGCCCAATGCTCAGCTGTATCTGGATTCGGCCCTCCTGAATAAGTAGGTGGCTGCAATCTCAGAAACTTCTCCACCTGCATCACTGGTTCTTCTGCTATCAACACTGGTGGTGGTGGTGGCACAGGTGCTGCAAAAGGTACCTCCACTCTCGGCGGGACTGGAGCTACAGGTACAGCCTCTCCATCCCCAGGTGGCACTGCAACTGGTGGTACCGGCGCCTGCTGATCCATCCTCGCCCGAATATCCGTGAGGTTTTCCTAGATCCTCTCTATCATACGCTGGGTGCTTTCTTCCGGATCATCTCCTCCACCACCCCAATCTCTTCTATCAGCCATTCCAGAAATTTTTCTACATAAACAAAATACCAAACAAAAATCAAAACAACAAGTTATCAAAAACCAGGGTCCCTACCAGCAGTGTACAAAGACTGAAATAAGGCTATGTATCTTTCTAGTTCCCTTATATTAACACGGACCTTGCTCTGATACCAACTGTGGCGGAATGCCTCGGCCAAGCCCGTTAAACCGATAACGTACTTGATCCGAGTCCGCCTCCCACGAACGGGCCGAAGCCTCGCAAGGGAAACCAAACCACAGTCCGTGTAAACACAAAGGAACACACCATTTTATATAAATAATTCACAAGTTACATAGCCAAATTTCCACAAAACTGAAAAGAAGTACAAGAGCCTGGGGCATACCCCGAGGTACAACTGAAGAAAGTAAACAACTAACTAAACTACACTGCTGGAGTACTACACAGCTGGAACTACACCGCTAGAGGTACTGACCCTGCACCGCTGCGGTGCGGCTCTGAGCTGGACGACGGTCGTGAAACGTCCTCCTCGCTCTCACCTGTGGGGGTAGGGGTGAGCCTCGCTAGTCATTGGCTCAGTAGGGAACTCCCCCAACACCGAGCAAACCAAAGCCACAGGTACGAAAGCAGTAAACAATACCAACAATTTATAGAACAGCTAAACAGAATATTAAAGCTGTAAAAGTACTCACGTCACCCGACTACGTAAAACAACTTAAATAATTAAACGGTAGAGACAGCCAACACGAGCCACGTGAACTGGTTCGCGACACCAGAAACTGACTCGGACAAACTAACACAGGTCTACCTCTCAGTCTCGCAGCCACGGACGAAAGGTCCAGCTGCCGCTCCACGTGAAAAGGTCAAGCAACTGTGGAGACCAACTAAACACCACCACCTGCGGACCACACGGTCGCAGGCCCATGCCTGACACCTCAGGAGACCCTGGCCCGGGCTCTCTAGAGTGAGGCACTGGAAAAGGACTAGCTGGGGACCAGTGTCGACTACTGGTGTCCGTACCCCCAACTACGAGCGCGCTACAAGTGACTAAAGTCAAACACAAGTGTCACTGTCCCACTGTCGTCTTTCCCTCAGCCGGACGTGCAACTCAAACACAAGAGTGAGGGTGTCCAGGTCAGATGACACAGACCTCGACGGTACAACACAAGTACCGGGACAAAGCCCCGAGCTAACAGCCTGGCTCACAAAGAACCTGGGGCACCCAACTGGAGAGGTAACCACGGTAGGCGTCGTACTACTAGCCACGTACACAGAACCACGTGCACGTTACACACAAACCACGTGAAACCTCACGTAAACCACAAATAACAATGGTTCACTACACGTGAACCCAACTGACTTGCATAATACTATGCGCAGCACGAAAGTAAGTAACTAACAGCATACCTTGTATGCTAAACACGAGAGCCACGTGCACTCAGTGCACCTCATGTACCAATACACACGCATCATCGATAAATACCGTAACTTAGTCATTTCTGTTCATAACCAATAGGCGGCAACATCGACTGTCGCTTACAAGAAGTCAACGGCAAGGGATCTGGCCGTCTACATCCTGGCTGAAGAGCTTGGCGACAAGCGATGTTGACGCCAAGTTCTTCGGCCTCAAACCCTGCAGAAACCCTAATCCGGCTCTACAGGTTTTCCAACCGTTTAAACTACAGAAAAATATACTGAAATGGTTCTTTAAACATGCATGAACCCAAAACAACCCAACACAGCATGCTTTGTTCACTAAATTACTCAAACCACCCATTATCCCCGTATGGTGTAACTTAATCCGAAAATACATTATCATGCTGATTCAGGTGGTTACGATGTGTTTTAATGTTTCTATGGAGCTAAACGGGTTCGTCCCCTACCTCAGAACACGCTAGAACCTCCCGCAATTTCCCGGTTCACGCCGAACCCTCCGCGAGTTCCTACGAGAATTGCACCACGCCACGACGTTTCCTCGCACAATTCGGCGACGCCACGCGTTCCACGATCCTCCAAGCACCCTTCAATACCTGTTGGAAGCTTTAGGAACACTGGGGCAACAAGCTGGGGCAAGAGGGGAAGAGAACCAGGTAAGAAACTTGCCCTCGGGTGAGCCTATAACCTGTAGAATTCTCAGGTCGGCGTCAACCCCTATGCCGCCAAGAACAACCGCCACCATAAACGTCCACATCCTAAGCCGCCAAGTTCATGCAGTCAACGTCCACTTACCTGGACGCCAACAAGTCAACGGCCACCCCTGGCCGCCAACTCCAACTGAACTGCAGCAGATCCTATTTCATTTCAGGACCAACCCTGCACTTTACCTGCTCAAGCCACACATCCACACCATACATTCCACACAACCAACTCACATTGGCCTCACAACGGCCTACACAACCCACACACACATGATCCGTATGGATCCGAAAAGCACGCGACGTTACATTTCGCCCAGTGGGGAATGGACATCCTCGGCCTATTCCCGCCTATGTCGGGATAGTGGAAGTTCGTCATCGTCGGGGTTGACTACTTCACCAAATAGGTCGAGGCCGAGCCATTGGCAAAAATAACTGACGCTAACTCTTGGGGGTTTGTCTGGAAGAATATCATCTGCAGGTTCGGGCTACCAAGAATGATCGTCACCAACAACAACAAGCAATTTGATAATACCAGGTTCCGTCGCAACTGCGAGAAGCTCGAAATCGATCATCGATTCACCTCGGTCGTTCATCCTCAATCTAATGGGCAGGCCGAGGTGACCAACCGAACACTCCTTGACGGATTGAAGAGGAGGCTGGACAACCATAAAGGCGGTGGGCCGAGGAGCTCTCCCACATGCTCTAGGCTTACCAGGCGACGCCCCGAGAAGCTACTCGAGAATCTCCTTTCGTGCTTGCCTTCAGAGTAGAAGCAGTGACCCTTCAGGAAGAGTCCTCGACTTCGAGCGCGATGAAAATGATCGCTCGCTACGTGACGAGCTGGATCTAATCGAAGAGTGGAGGGACGAGGCGACAGCGAGGGTAGAAGCCTATACCAACACAAGATGAAGTGGAAGTTCGATGCAGGTGTCAAGCCTCAGCACTTCAGTGCAAGCAGCCTCGTCCTACGGAAACTCCCCGTCTCAGATCCTAAGTTGACAGGAGGAAAGCTTTCCCCTAATTGGGAGGGCCGTACCGTGTGGTCGAGGACCTCGGCCATGGAGCATACCGACTAGCAAACTTGAGCGGGTCGGCCATTCCGAGGACATGGAATGCTGAGCACCTCCGATGTTTTTATCCTTGAAATATCAATAAACGAGGTCGCTTCGGCACTCTAAACTCATAAACAAGGTCGCTTCGGCACTCTAAATTCATAAATGAGGTCGCTTCGGCACTCTAAATTCATAAACGAGGTCGCTTCGGCACTCAATTCATAAATGAGGTCACTTCGGCACTCTAAATTCTCAAATGAGGTCACAACGGCACTCGACTCATAATCAAGGTCGCTTCGGCACTCTAAATTAACAAACGAGGTCACTTGGGGACTCGACTTGTTAACTCCACTCGGCACTAAATCGATAGATAGGGTCGCTTCGGCGTTATTCCAACAAGCGAGTCGATTTGGCAAGTAGTGCTATGTAAAGACGAAACATTGCGAATTCATGACCGGTAGCAACCAAGCAGACGAGGCAAGTTCTAAAGGAAATTAATATTAACGAGGAGAAGATACAATAGCATCCTCAACACTGTGCTGAGGAGAATACAAAAAATGTCTCTGACTAAGCCGACCTAATTCTCATGGTCTGTCGAATTCTCGGCAATAACAGCGTCGGCAAAAGCACTGAGGGTCTCTTCAACTGCAGTAGCCAATGATTCGTCAACCACTGTAGCGATCTCTTCATCGTCCTCACCGCCAGCTTTGCCGTCTCTGGCCGAGAGTGCTAACTTGGACAAGTCGAGGTCAGCGTGTAAACCCTTGACGCAGTCAAGGCAGTAGTTATAGCCTTCCCTGAAAAGGCCGATGACTTCGGCCTTAAGCTCGGCAGACTCGCGGTATTCGTCCATTGCCTTCTCCCGCTCGTCGGCTATGAGCTATGCATTGTCGGCTTTAGCCTTCTTATGAGCCAGGATCTCGGCCTGGAGCACTTCCTTCTTAGCTTGAAGAGACGACTGGAGCTCGTCTTTGACTTTTTTCTCCCGCTCCGCCTCTTTTGCTCGGAGCTCCTTCTCGGCGGTAATTTTCTTGTCGGCGTCCGCCAGACGCGCCTCGACCGACAACTGGGACGCCTCAACTCGATGTAGGAGCACCTCGAATGATGACATCTGGCAAATCACCGACAAATAGAACTCCTCGATGATTTGGCGAGGCCACTTGGTCAGGGCATTCGCCTCGGCTGGAAGGGCATGGCGCCCCCAGTCAGTGGCATTGATACCAGATTGGTCGAATCCTCGGGGTAGAGTGCAATCCGAAGGGGCGGCCGTCGGGGATGTCGGTGTAAGCCGAGGGCGTTTTGGCAAGGCATCCTTCTCCGGTTGATCTTCCTGGGACTCAAGGGCCGTTAGGCGGGCGACCTTCGAAACATCCTCCATGGCACGAGCATGTTTGGCTGATCGAGTAGCACCTTTCTTACCCCTCGTCATGACCTCGTTCCTTTCCAGTTTGGAGAGAGAAGGCCCCTTCCTCGCCTTCAGAGCCAATACAGTCCCTTTGTCAGCCATAACTACGGAAAAAGATGACAACTATCAGGCTTCAGAAGCAATTGATTTGCAGAAATCGTCAGCAAGGTGATGACCTTCAGCAGCCTCGGCAAGTAGCTTGAACAGCTTCTCGGATGGCTCGAATAGGTCAGGAGGCTCCACCGCCTGCAGAGACTCGAACTCCAAGAGCTCGGAAGCGATGAGCTTTGGTGATCCGAAGACTTTGTCTCAGATGTTGACCACTGACCAGACGGTCAGGAAGGGCCACCCAAAGGAGCTATGAATGAAGACGAAGTTCCTCTTCCAATTGTGGATAGAGGAAGGCATTCGGCCGAGAATCTGCCGACCTGACCGAGCCACGAAATACAGCTAATCTCCAAAGGCTTTTACGAAGAAGCAGTAGAAGAAGAGGCGTGTCATCGGAAGGACCTCGGCCATGACACATACCGCAAGGAAGCCGACAATCAACCTCCAGGAGTTGGGAGTCAATTGCGAGGGAGCGACTCCTAGCTTAAGAAGAAGAAAAATGATGAAGGGGTGAAGAGGGAGCCGAGGGCCGACCCGAACGGCCTCGGAATAAATACAGACGCCCCCCCCCCCCCCCTCCATAGTATAATGAGCTCGGAGTTGTTTGTTAGAGTAAATGGTGGAATCACTAGGAAGGACCATACCCAGGTGAGTTTCCAGCCACCAGAAAGTGTCGAGGTCAATCTCGCATCTAGCGTCGGCTACGGTGTCAGCCTGACGACGAGAACTCGATGTATGGGAAGAGGGCATCCGAGGAACATAATTCCCCGGACTAACCTCCAATACTGAGGATCCCTCGGTGGGACCCGACACGAGAACGTCGGGTTGAGGAGTTCTAGTGGGTGTCTTATCGGAGCGAAAAGGCGAAGACGCAGTCGACGCCGAAGAAGAAAAGCTCTCGGAAGGAGAACCTTCAGGGGCATCCCCCTTTGGACGAGGTTCTGAAGAAGAAGAGCTAGATGAGGAGGGACTCATCGCTTATCTCAGAAGGAAGCAAGCGGAGAACGAGCAGACAGGGCTCGGCTCGTCAAAACGAAAATCATCGGGGAGTCGGCAGATCATCGGCTGGTCGTCTGAGGAATGCTCACGTGCGGAAACAAGGGTGGTCTTTTGAACAGCAATCCCCGCTATTTATAGGCACAGAGTGTAAGCTTGATCAGACGGTCGACAGACATCAGCACTATCGACGGTTGCGATCTCGCCACATGTTGGAACACGATCGGCCGCCGAGCGACCACTCGGATTCCCAACGCACGCGACCATCGAGAAGCGTCATTATTAAGCTAGGGAATCGAGGCGACGATACGACGTCTGGCGTAACCGTACTGCGATTATGACATAGAGTGGTACGGCACATGGCAGGGCGGTGCTGACGGCATCAGAATACGATCAGCCTCAACCGGCACCGACAGAAGCGATGATGGGTCACTAGGGGATCCGTATGATCTTTGGTAGCCACGTGGCAAGACGACGTTATATTGAACAGATTCACCTCGGAATGCATCTTGACTCCGATGTGAACCTGGGAGGCTAGTGATGCAGAGGGTTCTGGGCCGACGTTGAATAACCTCTGAGCTAGTGCTCGGCCAGTCCGACCTCAGGTCATCCCAACGGCCCAGTGCGAGAAGTCATTTAAGGCAAGAGCCCTGTCAGCATCTGGCACGACGGAGTAATTTCCGGGGAACAGCTCACTAGATCGCAAGAGCCACATCTTCTCGACCCCGCGTGTTCGGAAATCACGGCCATGAAGAACGCAATCCCTCTGATCTTGCTAACCATTTTTAGTCATATGCCAACAAGGATAGCAGCGACTCCGGAGGGAGTTATGAGGATGCCCAGCTGTCAGATAAGCATCCTGGTCTTATAAAAGAACCAGAGACACTCTATCACAAGGTACGTAATTTCTAGCACCTAAACTCTGGTCTTTGATCTCCCGAGCTGACTTGATCGCCGGAGTGTCTACCCATCGAGGAGCTTCAGTGGTCTTTGCAGGTCGGGAGCTCGGCAGCACCATCTTCGTCATTCGCGCCATCCTCTCTTAGGTCTTCTCGACTCGAGCTGACCTCATCGCTCCAACAGTAACATCTAGGAACCAACATCTGATAGATCACACCTAGCCTGAACCTACAGTAACTTTCAAATTGGTTGGTTCCTGAGATATATGATAAGATCGAAGTCAGAAATTGTGGAGGGGACTGATTTATTTTGGTATAAGCAAATTGTATTTGATATGTAATATTATTTTGGTACGAAGAAATATTACTGGTCACAGTTTTTGGTAACAATTTATCAATCTCTTTCTATATCATCTGATTTGTAATAAAGAGATAAAAAATGGTTTGAATTCAAATTGGTTGCTTCCACACACAAGATTATTAATTTAAAGTTTTGTACCAATTATCTATGTTTTCTAATTATGTGTAGTAGTCTGATCACGCAATTGGATGGTTAAAATGAGAACACGAAATGTGATGCACACGAGACTGTCAATGTAGTCATTACTAATTTCCTACTACCGTTTATCTCGATATTAATTTTCTGTATGTCTAGAAATGGGTGGATATTATCCATCTCAAATATACTTATATGTGTACTATGTCGGATAATACATGTCCCTCTCAAAGTGTGTGAAAAATATTTTTAAGATGACAAATTCAAAAAAGAGTCGCATTTATCGATCAGGGGCCCAGCAGCAACACTTTTACTCATTTTTCACCGATAGTAAGTGTTTTCCGATTTACCAAAAAAAAATGATGGAGAATTCAACAGTAGTACTGACTGTGGTGTGTTTTTCAACTGTCGGCTGGCTTCGCATCAAAACGTATGATGGAAAACCCAATTGGCTTATAATCATAAGTAGCAAGTGGTATAGCGACATATGTAAAATTTATAAAACATTAAGAATGGAGGACAACATGCATGGGACGATAATTCATGATATTTTCCATGTTAGAGGATGTCATAATTAGAGAGGTTTGCCGATTTGTAGCTGCAGTGAGTAAGATATCTATTTTCATATGATTGTCCTGAATACAATTTTACCTAATTAGGCCTGTCTTCTCTCGTGGTTTTATTAATGGCTGGCATGCAGGTACAATGGCCAACAAATACACAAACAAGGCAGTTTCATTCAGAAAATACGATTTCATGAAAGGTCTCTTCTTTTTTTTTATGTCTGTCACTATCAGGTACTTAATATCTCATCCAAATGAGAGAAAGCAAATAAGAGCTAGATCCAAGTGCAAGATATTAAGGAAAAACAAAAGCTAATATTTCATATTCTTCCTAAAGCTTCCAGAATAGAAACATTAATCGTATAGTACTCACTTGACGTCCCTTGAATAAGCTTTGAAGTCTAAACTTACCAGTCATACGAGATTGCGAAAGGTTGTAACTTCGTATTTTGTTGGCCTAGCGTTCAACTGGGTTTGATTAGACAGCGATTCGATGCACGTCCAACACGAGTTCCTATGAACAGCGAGATGCACTTGGAAGGCTTTATGGTGCTGTAACAGATGTCGGCAAGGGAGTAATGATTTCAGATGCTCCTAAAAAATTGCAGATCAAAAAGCAATTTTATATATATATAATATATATATATATACTTGTTTATACAGACAAATAAATGTGCAGCCAGTCCTACTCTAGATCTTCGAAAAATTGTTCCCCTCTTTTCGACGAGGAGTTTAATCTCCGGACAAAATTACCAACCATAACGTTTATTTTTTAACCATACGAGAAGTGTAGCTTTTACTTTCAAGGGAAAATTAATTGGGGTCTCTGTCAGACCTTCTACTTTTTTCTTGGTCCCTGTCAGAATACCGGTAGACGTAAAGTTCCTCCTTTTCTCAATGTTTAATTTTCAGTCTCTACTTTTCGCACGTCACCATTTACGACCCTCTACGCACGGTTTCCGTCTCCTTCGCTTCCGTCTCTTTTTCCCATTCTCGTCTTACCCTTCCCTCCTTTTTTCCATCGCATGTTCCCCAAACGACGTTCTGACGCTTCGATCCTTTCCAAGGCTCGTGAACTCTAATTGATGGGAAGTTACTCTTACATAACGTGCCAAGAACTGATACAGCAACCATTGACATCACTAATTACACAGCTCCTTTCGAAGGCCCGTGAACTGTTCTTCACAACTATAAAAGGAACACAGGGCCCCATACTTATCCTTCACAAGCTTCTAACGCTTTTGTTCTTCCTATCTTTCTTGCTCGTCTTCTTCATCTTTATTTGCAGATGTCTTCATCTAACCGTGCTCCCCAGAGGGATGGCAAGGCACCTGCCTCACCGGTGCCACCGTCGCCCCCGGCTCCCCCGTTGCGACAGTCCACCTTCAGCGCCGACTACTGGGACGGTTTTTACATGGGCTGGAAGATGGCTTTACAGAAAGCCTCCCGGCATTACGGCGACAAGGGCCTCAATAACATCCTCCCAGACATCGGCCCTAGGGTAGAACACATCCCTTCCTCCCCTTCCTCCCCTGACCGTTTCGGCACCTCCGCTTCCTCCCCTGACCGTTCCGGCACCTCCCCTTCCTCCCATCCCTCCCCTGACCGTTCCGCCTCCTCCCCTCCGTGCTCTACCGAGTGGTCGGTAGAGTAGAGGTAGAGAGTTATTGTAACATGGCTTGTTTATGATAAGCATTTTCGTTTGATGCAGTCTTCTGTGTGCTTATGTATGTGCTCTGTATCATGCAAACTCAACATGTTACCAATAACACACTGTAACATCCCCTCATATATACTATAATCAACATGACCAACGACTGTAAGAGATTATAACATATAATGTAAAACTGTATGTTAGACTGTAGTGCTTGAACTGTAAGAGAGTAGTGCTCAAACTGTAACAGGGCTGTTCTTTAGGTGTAACACTGTAGTGCTCGAACTGTAACAGTCTAGTACTTAAACTGTAACATTTTATTACGTATAATATAACAGAATACGTAAGTGCTGGAACTGTAAGAGTGTAGTGCGCGAACTGTAAGAGTGTAGTGCTGAAAATGTAAGAGTCTAGTGCTTAAACTGCAACATCTTATTACATATACTGTAATAGAAATCGTGAGGAGACAGTGCTCTTCTTCCTCCTATCTTTCTTACTCGTCTTCTTCCTCTTTATTCGCAGATGTCTTCATCTAACATACGGTACACAGGTCAAACTGTAAGAGTATTAGAGTTAAACTGTAACACTTCATTACGTAAACTGTAATAGCGTAGTAGTGTAATTGTAACCGCGTAGTGCATAGACTGTAATAATGTATTACATACACTGTAATATTGGAATATCAGGACGACCTTCTGTTGTAAGTAATATACAACATTTAAAATCCATCAGGATTGTGGGGTGGGTTGCTACAAGTTCTTCAGTTGTGACCTATCTGCTTGCACCTAGAACAAATATACGCATGATCTACTTCTCCTCTTGAATGTATTCTCCTCTTTCTCGGTCTTCCTGGCAACCTTTTTGTTGTCGGTGGCTTGATTAGAACTTCTGATGGTTGAGGCGGATCCGGCATGTCAAATGTTGGGATAGGTTGAATGTTTCTTTCATATTCAGCCCTATACACATCTGTGCTGTAAAATGCCGAAACATATTGAGTAACGGCCTCCTTGTTACTGCCAATTGTTGCGCATGCATGCTTGTAAGGAATCTTGACAAGTTGCCAGTGTCCACAGGAGCATGTTTGTAGATGGAGGTCTACGGCGTACGTCTTCATACTTTCAACAACCTCAAATTTGATTCCATCTGAATGACGGATTGCTAAGCTTCTCTTTTCTTGAAGGTTTTTTTCGATGATTTTTTGTACTTTAGGACAGTATGGTGTATCCCACAAGGCAGCATCAATTTTCCTCTTTGCAGCCATTTCCATCATTTGCACTCTAATTTTGTCAACCATCTGTAGTATTGGTAGACTTCGCGCGTCATGTATCCAATTGTTGAATGACTCTGCCAAATTAGAGTATAACTCCCCAAACCTGTATGGCAATGTGAAGGAAATTAGGTTAACATCAAATATCTGTAACAACTGTCCGCTACATACTGTAACCTTATTTAACACGTTCTGTAATACAGTATCCCTATAACTGTAAGCCCATAAATGGCAGAATGTAATAGAACATATCGCTTGTGTATTTAAAGAGCCGAACCTTTGTCCCGGGAAACGAGCATAGGACCAATGTTCGACATCATTTCAGAGCACCCATTCTTTGGCATCAGCAGAATTAAGCTCCATTGCCATCATTGCGTCTTCATACTCATGTTCAGTAACAGCATAGGAAATGCGGTGGAGAATTTTTCTAAGTAATTTTTTGAAAGGGGCGGCATATTTCCCCGCACATTGGTCGTTGAAGTTCTGCATGATGTGCTGGAAACAGTAGTCGTGATCATCATTCGGAAATATGTCAGGAATCGCTTCCTTCAGACCTCTCCCTCTGTCTGATAGGAACGCCATCCTTCTATCTGATAGCAATGCCTTTTTCAAATTTTGTAGAAACCAGACCCAGTTGTCATATGTTTCCGAATCTGCGATGGAGTATGCTACAGTGAATAGCTCATTGTTACCGTTTAAGGCACTTGCAGCAAGTATAACCCCTTGCACTCTATGCTGTTTGATATGAGTTCCGTCCAAAAAGAGCATAGGTCGACAACCAACTTCGAACCCATATGCAGACGCCTCGAAGCATATGAAAAAATGTTTGAAACGTTGAGTCTCCGGGTCCACTTCTAGAGACAAGATCGATCCCGGGTTTGTCTGTAATGCACGTTCGTTGTACCAGTTCAACATATGATAGCTTGTTCTGAAATCACCGTATAGTGAACTGACAGCAACCTCTTTGCCCCACCATGCCTATTCAAATGATTATACATGTTATGTAAGATTGTTACAGTACTTGTCCTTATACCTTACAGTAGCCATGTTAAGTTGTTACAGTATACGCTCAAATGATTACAGTTGTTACAATACATATCCTTACAGTATATGAGTACAGTTGCTACAATACAGACCCTTACAGTATATGATGACAGTGGTTACAGTGGCCTGCCGGGATTGTTACAGTATTCGTCGAAATGATTACAGTTATTAATTCTTACATATCCTTACAGTATATGATTACAGTTGTTACATGTGGCCAGGAGGTATTGTTACAGTATACGTGGAAATGATTACAGTTATTACAATGATAGTCTTACCTGATGATAAGGGATGCAGATACCGTATTCCCGACGGATGTCACTCATCATTTCACTTGCTCTGTAGGTGGGTTTATCAACTAGTTTCCCCTTCACAGCATTTGCTACCCACTTCTTAGATGTCCGTGGATGTCCGTCGCTCATAATGTCACATCCACAGGTGTGTTTGTTGTTCAGACTTTTGATTGCAAATTGTGGACCTCCACGAACGACGGACGCATGCAGGCGCCATGGGCAAACAGAGAGATTGCAACGTACAGTTAATCGTACAGAGTCGTTCTTCAAATATTTCCAATTAAATCCTCGTGCGATCGCGTAATTTGTCAGTTCCATCTGCAATAGCTCTTTGTTATGAAGACTTGTCCTACTGAGTGTATTCTGCCTACGGAATATTGCGTCAACACTGGTACTACACCTTCCGCTCCTTTCTCCTCGGTCGTACAACTCCAAACTGCTTCCTGGTAATTGAAGGGGTTCGGTGGTTTCCAAAGAACCGCCATGCGTGTTTGAAGTACTTCTGCAAGTTATGTACATACATACGTACAAGATGCATGGGATAAGACGAAGGCTTTTTAAGAATGCATGGGACAACATGAAGGCTGGTGAAGAATGCATGGAGTACGTACCTATCAAGTGGTTGCCGATCACCTGACTGACGACTAGCATGCGTACTAAGGCAACGAGTTTCCACCGCATGAATTTGTAGATTTATGAATGATGTTCCTTGACACTTGTGAAGATCAAACATAGCTTGGACATCCCCATCGTCAAGCAACACCTGTTCAACGTCGGTATCCATGGGAAGACGATACTTCAGTATGTTCTCCTGCATGTTTACACCCAACCTTTGGGAAACCCTGCTATGAATGGACGCCAAATCCGCGTCCCTCCCTATGAAAAGAACGAAACTTTGATCTCCAAATGAACATCTTCCAGGGAGCTGCTCCATTGGGTCGTAGAGGAAGACGAACGTTTCGTGGACGACGAACGAAATAGGGTGCGTAAATAGCATGTATGAGTGGTTTGGACTGGGGGTCAAATTGGCGGGAGTGCGTATAAGGCTAGCATAAATGGCGGGAAACCTCTATACGAACGGCTGTGATATCCTTAACGTCCCATCGTCCGTCGTACCGACTATTTTCAGCCGCCCGATGGTCATCATTCCATGGCACCGCCATCCCTTGGGTCCACCGAATCCATCCCTTCATATATCATGACTTTTCCCCTTCCCTTACTCCCTTACTCCTACACCGCCATTCCTGCACTAGACGTCTTCTCTCTTACAGTTTCCCATTCTTCAGTTACATCTCCAGACGAAGCAATCCCTCTCTCCCCTCTAAGATGGCACCACGTCGATCTCCTACGAGCGCTGACATTGAGAGCATCGCGGCGGATGCGGTGCAACAAGCGCTGATGTCCGTGGAAGTTGAGGAAACCAGACTCCAAGTCGTCCGAAATAGTAATTTCTTTTACCCTAAGACGGATCTTTGTCGAATGCATGTTCTGTTTTTTTTTAAGATCCGATCTTTTCTTTGCAGAAAAGAATGAATTTAATACGCGATGCTCGCTTTCGTGGTACTGCTCCGTTATGCAAGATTTGCAATTTAGGAGCGCGCATCTGAAGTTCATGAGAAATTCCCCATTTCACGCGTATGTGAAATGCGAAATGGTCACCTACCCGATTTCACTCCTTGTCGATCTTATGAGACGTTTCGATGGAGAGCGTTTTAAGATTGGCCCATGCAGCCTGCCTTTTCGCCCTTCGGACATAGCAATAGTTATGGGTATACCGAATGTTGGTTCACCTATCGACCTGAAGACGGATGGGACAAAAGCTAGTTTGCGCCGCATCCTTGGATCCAAACAAACGATGGACAGGCACAATATCCATCTGAAACTTAAGGAGTACGTTCCACAGGAGGGTGCGCTAGCTGTTGAAATTTCGGTAAAGCTTTGGGTTGCGCTCCTATGTTCCTGTTTCTTCTTCCCCACAAGTGGGAGGTCGGGGTTGCTGTCCATTCTGCCATACCTGGACGACCTCCATGAGATGAAGAACGCCAACTGGGCTGCTGCCATCCACGAGTACCTGATATCGGGGGTGAAGGCATTCAGAACAGCAGCTGGTTCCAGCAAAACCATCTTCCTAACCGGCTGCGTTCCCGCTCTCGGTGTGAGTATGCTTTTACATACCTCATAAGTACTGTTACAGTACCCTTAGTTGTCCGTGACAATACCAAACGGTCTTTATTACAGTACGCGAAGACTTCTTTTACAGAGGACATATGTATCTGTTACATACGTTTACAGATGTCCTCTGTTGCAGTACCTGACGGTGTCTATTACAGAAGACATACGTACCTATTACAATACGCGTAGACTCCTTTTACAGAGGACATATGTATCTGTTCCATACGTTTACGATACACTTCTCATACGCATTATCTATTTTTAATGATGTAGGCATGGTTTTTGATGCACCAATTAAAATGGAAACCAGATCATCCCCAAAGAGATCCCCCATTTTTCCGTTGGGATTGCCGGGGTAAGGGACCGGAGTTATCCGCCCTACTACGGGGGTTGCGACGATCTGATGTAAGTGTAACTTACCCATGGAAGTGTGTTATCTTCGTATATCACTTATACCTGTACCTGCGTTAATTCAGGTCTATTTGGAGGTTAATGTGAGGGATGAGCAACCTACAGCTTCGCGACGATTGACGGCATCGACGTCAACCACTTCCCGAGCCCCTCCATCAGATAACTCTATACATGGCATTCTTATCCAGTTACAGCGGCAGAATGACCAGTTATTGCGGCAGAATGACCAGTTAAAGCGGCAGAATGACCAGTTACACCGGCAGAACAATATCCTCCAGTCAATGGACCGAAGGCTACATAGACTGGAGGAACAATTTGAGCGGCAGCCTCAGTGGCAACATCCCCCCCCAGAGACAGAATCTGCAATGTTAGCCCTACCGCCACCGGAGCTCCCAACAGCTTCTGTACGATCACATGCCGTGGCAGAGAAGAGTTCCCAACGTCAAGGTAAACGTTTTGTGTACTTACAGTGTTTCATTTTCTTATTACAGAATATGCTTTCTACGTTTACAGTTCGATTCCTTCACTCTTACAGTCATTCGTATACCTAGTAATACTCATGTAGTCTACGTTTACAGTTGGATTCCTAATTTGTTACAGTCTTTCATATACGAAGTTACAGAAATTGTTTTCTACGTTTACAGCTGTCTTTCATAGACGTTTACAGACTTTCGTATTCTCAGTTACAGGAAGGAGAACCGTCCAAACAAGGTCGCGGCGGAAATTTTCGGAGTTTCACATCCCGGAGTTGAAGGAGGGGAAAAAGAGGGGGCGAAAGGAGGGGGAGGCGGCGGAGAGGAAGGAGGAGGCGAAGAAGAGGAAGGTGGATGAAGAGCAGAGAAAGAGGAAGGAGGAGGAGGAGGAGGCGGAAAGGAAGAGGGAGGAGGAGGAGGCGGAGAGGAGGAAGGAGGCGGAGGAGGAAGCGAAGAGGAGGAAGGAGGCGGAGAAGAAGAAGGAGGAGGAGGAGGCGGAGAGGAAGAGGAAGAAGGAGGAGGCGCAGAGGAAGAAGGAGGCGGAGAAGAAGAAGGAGGAGGAGGAGGCGGAGAGGAAGAGGGAGGAGGAGAAGGAAGCGAAGAGAAAGAAGAAGGAGAAGGAGGAGGCGGAGAGGAAGAAGAAGGAGGAGGAGGCGGAGAGGAAGAGGGAGGAGGAGGAGGACCAGAGGAAGGAGGAGGCGGAGAGGAAGAAGCAGGAGGAGGAGGAGGAGAGGAAGAGGGAGGAGGAGAAGGAAGCGAAGAGAAAGAAGAAGGAGAAGGAGGAGGCGGAGAGGAAGAAGAAGGAGGAGGAGGCGGAGAGGAAGAGGGAGGAGGAGGAGGAGAGGAAGGAGGAGGCGGAGAGGAAGAAGAGGAGGAGGAGGCGGGAGGAGAAGAAGAGGAGAGGAGAAGGAAGCGAAGAGGAAGAAGAAGGAGAAGGAGGAGGCAGAGAGGAGAGGGAGGAGGAGGAGGAAGGAAGAGGGAGGAGGAGAAGGAAGAAGAGGAAGAAGAAGGAGAAGGAGGAGGAGAGAGGAAGAGGGAGGAGGAGGAGGAAGAAGAAGAAAAGAAGAGGAAGCGGCGTCACATATCACCATCATCATTGTCCCGACGTGTTTCAGCTGGGACGAGGATAAGACGACAACCAGAGTGTTATACGGTATGGTTTCCCCTTACAGAATATACATAAGTTGAGCATTCGGTTACAGAACCCTTCATGACACATAACAGTATTATTCAGAGTCCGTTACAATTACATTCTAATCATTTTACAGAATATTCTTTTTTACTTACTCTATCGCAGCCAGACGATTTTCGGGACCACAAAGCCACGAAAGTGAATGTGTCCACTTCCGAACCGATATTTGTTGACTCTCAAGAGAGTACAGGCACACTTCCAAGGGGCAAGAAAGAGGAGAGACGTGATTACGTCGCCCGGGAAGCATTAGGAGTGGCCGAAAAGTCATTGATTGAACGATTTCTTAATGAGTGCATCATTAGTGAGTACGTGTTACAGTATATGTCTACCATGTTTACAGTATATGTCTATCATGTTTACAGTATATGTCTACCATCGTTACAGTATATGTCTACCATCTTTACAGTATATGTCTACCATCTTTACAGTTTCGTCTATTACTGATGACAGTCTTAATTCTTGCCAAACATGTTTTCTTACATGTAGAGAGTTCATGTTCAACGGCTCTGAGGAAGGACACGACAATTTCCTCTCGTTTCATGACATCCGGGAGCTATTGTTCGCGAGGGAAAGCGAATCGGTCGTAATTGACTGCTACGTCAACGCTTACTTGTTTCGCCCCCGTGAAGAGAACCCGGACATTTTTTGGAATTTTGGATATTTGGGAGCCGTTTTAAAGGGTTATGTCCAATCTTGCAGAGACGACAAGAGCAAGAAAGAACATTTCGAATACGCTTTCAGGACATTGGACCGCGCCCCAAATGAATTCGACCTCATCTTCTCCCCCATGCACGTTGGAACGAACCATTGGGCTCTTTTGGTAATCCACATCAAGGAAAAAGAGTTCCACGTGTACGACTCATTACGAAGCAAACATCGTGCTGAATTCCACAATATGTAAGTGACGCATGTTACATACAATGCTTACATTCTTACAGTGCGAGAGCACTTGTGTTACAGACGTAACAGTAACATTAAATCTACATTAAGTTGCGGGAACTCTTTTGTTCATTCTCTCATGTAGGTGGAGGAACTGAAAAGATACCTGAAGGGCAAGCACATAGATGCAGATAAATGGCCGCTACGCTACCCCGACCCATGCCCACAACAAGGATCGGGAGACGACTGCGGAATTTTTACTTGCAAATACATGGAATGTCTAGCACGTAGGGACATTCAAGATTTGCCCTTCAGTCAGGATGACATGCCTTTAGTGCGAGCAAAAATGGCCCTCCACTTCATCAAAGCGTACTTCAATGGACAAGGGCGTTCATAGCGTCTACAACTGAGGGAGAACTGCCGCACGTACTAATTCCTAACCATTGTAATGATACTTGTTGTACAGTCTTTACCTATTGTTGTTACGGTATAAATGATACTATGTTACAGTTGAAGAAGTACAGTCTTACTGCTTGAGGGCGCAGCTACGCGTACCTCATTACAGTGTATGTAGAATCCTGTTACAGTCTTTACCTATACTTTTATAGTATACATGATAGGCGGTTACAGTTCCAGAACACATTATTACAGTATAAGTTGAAATCTGTTACAGTACTTACCTATTGTCATTATAGTATACATGCTATGAGGTTACAGTTCGAGCAGTACATCGTTCCTTTAGCTTTGACCGCACACCTACAACTACATATTACAGTATACGTACAAACCTGTTACAATAGCTGCATATTATCATTACAGTATGCATGATAGGAGGTTACAGTTCGAGAACTAAACCTACAACTACATTATTATATTAATAGTTTCCTGTGTTACAGTATGTGCCCTTCTTCATTACAGTGTCCATGCTATGGGGTTACAGTTCCAGCAGTACAGCTTGACCGCTTCGGAGGAACTTGTTAGTATTACAGTACACGCATCATAGAGAGCACATACAAGCCCACAGAAGACTGCATAAAAGGAAAATATATGTATATTCCATAAACAAGCACTGTTACATGTAGAGAGTTCTTGTTCAACAGCTTGACCGCTTCGGAGGAACCTGTTAGTATTACAGTACACGCATCATAGAGAGCACATACAAGCCCACAGAAGACTGCATAAAAGGAAAATATATGTATATTCCATAAACAAGCACTGTTACAATCTAAACTCCGTATCCCGATAGCATGGACACTGGAATGAAATGGAGGGGAGGGGACAAATAAGGACAGCAGAGATAGGAGGGGAGGGGAGGAATAAGAAGGACAGCAGAGAAGGGAGGGGAGGGGAGGGAGGAATAAGGACAGCTACAGAGAAGGGAGGGGAGGAATAAGGACAGCAGAGAAGGGAGGGGAGGGGAGGAGAAGGAAGTGACCGGGGATGGGAGGGGGGGGAGGGGAGGAGGAGGAACGGGTCGGGGAGGGAGACATTCTAAACTCCCTAACCCGATTACTCGGTGGACGAGGGAGGGGAGGAATAGGCCGGGGAAGAACGAGAGGAAGGTGAGGAACAGATGTGTTCTGCCCTAGGGCCGATGTCAGGGAGGATGTTGGTGAGGCCCTTGTGGTGGTACAGCCGAGAGGCTTTCTGTAAAGCCATCGTCCACCCAACGTAAAAACCGTTCCAGTAGTCGGGACTGTACGTCTCCGGGAAAGGTAGAGTCGGGGGAGCCGGGGGCGACGGTGGCACCGGTGAGGCAGGTGCCTTGCCATACCTCTGGGGAGCACGGTTAGATGAAGACATCTACGAATGAAGAGGAAGAAGACGAGCAAGAAAGATAGGAAGAACAAGAGCGTTAGAAGCTTGTGATGAAGGATAGGTATGACCCTGGATTCCTTTTATAGTGTAAAGAACGGTCCTCCGAACGCTCTTTGTAAGTGCTGTTATTGATTGTTGTAACACTTATCCACACGCTATGTAACTTCCCATCGATCAGAGTTCACGAGCCATCGAAGCGTCAGCGTCGTTTGGGGAACATGCGATGGAAAAAAGGAGGGAAGGGTAAGACGGGAATGAAAAAGAGATGGAAGCGAAGGAGACGGAAATCGTGCGTGGAGGGTCGTAAATGGTGACGTGCGAAAAGCAGGGACTGGAAATTAAACCTTGAGAAAAGGAGGGACTTTACGTTTACCGGTATTCTGATAGGGACCAGGAAAAAAGTAGAAGGCTCTGACAGGGATCCCCAATTAATTTGCCCTACTTTCAATACCAAAAACGTTGAACGATGGAATCGTGGTTGACTTTAGACCTTTACCCCTTATCAAAAGTAAAAAAAATAACTACAAGAAAAGAAAAGAAAATGTACACAAAGTGACTTTAAATGATCAATATTCAAAGAAAAATAATTATTATCAAATCGAGCTGATAATAAAATTTAAGTAGATTATTTATCAAACAACACTATTAACAAAAAGTCATGTAAATCTTTTGTAGAGGGAGATTTTAGTTATCAAGGCTCAAGAAGCCCAAATTAGGCCCAAAAGGATAGGGTGACCCAAATAAAGTGGCGGTCCGGTCTCCTCACCGATAGCCCATGACCCTAGTGTCGTGCTTAAGAATCGCCGCCTAGTTAGGGATTACTTGAACAGAAGAGGTCCCGATCAAAAGATCAGGGAACGACATCCCTTAGGTAAGATCTTAAGCCTGCGGGGCCCACCTCGAAAGACGGGAGCAAGCGAAAGTCCTGGGCGGCCACCTACATCTCTTGGACCACCCAGTTCAGCATTAGGGGGGACCCACAGTGCTAGCGATCAAGATGGAACATCGCCCAGGTCTCTGGATTACAGTATTCCCCGATGAGAGATTAGTAGTGGGGAATTAAGGAGATGTGACATCCTTGACAAGCTTGATTGGCGCTTCTCTTTGTCAAGATCTACCCCCAAAAAGATTTATCATTATACATCAATAAACTTAGGGCCGCACCAGAGACAAAGACCCCTACATTAGGCGCCCAACCCGAGGAGGGACATCTGTCACCATCGTCTCCCCCCGCACCTCCCAATTGGCTCACCTCAAGAGACACGTGAGCCAATAAGGGAGGATGCATGCCTATAAAATGAGAGGCAGATCCTTCAAGAACGGTAAGCTATGAAGACAACGGAGAGAGCTAGTCGTCCTTGGTAAAGAGTAGTCTTGAGCTGTCTAGCGGCCTACTCCTTACGTCTATCTATGTCTTTGACTTAAGCGTCATAGGGGGACCCCCAAGGAACATTCTCTGGGCCCCTTTTTTGACCTCGTATTCTATCTTCCAAGGAAGAGAGAATCTTGACGAGCACGCGATCCCCCACTGTCAAGAGCCTATCCAACAGTTGATGGTCTAGGACCTCCCCTTTTTATCTGGCGTCGCTTGTGAAAAATGCATGCAAAAAGTCCTATGGCATGAAGGAGCAGCAACAATAACAGACATAGCGACAAGGGGCCCCTGCTGAAGGCGAGCCAACGAACGCATTGCACTAAGTTGTTGGCATCCACACCAATGCTAGTGTCGAAGCTAACGTCGGTTACGCCACTCTAGAGTGTGCTCGGCTCCACTCAAGTCACTGTGTCTCCCACCAAGTTTGGCTCGAGAGGAGAGTGGAGGTTCTCTATGTGATAGGGGATTTAACCCCACATTGGAGAGTGAAAATAAATGTGTTTAAAAAAGACACTTGAACCACTTCCTCAAGAGGGCCGTTTTAGGAAAAAGACAAAACCCTAAAAAGAAGACGATACTTCTTGGGGACGTGCACGTGAAAATTTCACACCTCTTTAATGACACCATTTGTAGGAAACAAGACAAAAAATCATAAGCCATATTGAATGCTTGAGTGACCAATCAACCGAACATTCAAGTGAAATTGCGGGCCATATATCCTCGTTACACCCTCATCCTCGTTGAAGGAGGGGCTGTGTACATGTGGGATTTATAAGGTGTTTGGTTGTACTTTTTTCTCAATTTTCTCTCTTAAATTTAAAAAAAAAAAGAGGACAAATATAATGACATGTTTGGTAAAAAAAAAATTTATTTTAGAGAACAACTTTTATCTAATGTAAATCTCTCTCAAAATAAAAATAAAGAGAAACCAGTTTTTAAAACAAAAGCACACTCACTCTTCTCTCAAATAAACACCCCCCCCCCCCACATCGCCCCCTCCTCCCCTCCCCCCACCGCCCCCTCTTCCTCCCTGCGCAGTCCCCTCCTCCTCACCTACCCCCTCCTCCCCCTCCTCCCCCTCCCACCCCCGCCCTCACCCCAGCCCTCGCCGCCGAAACCCCCCCTCCCGCCCCCCCCCGACCTCCCCCAACCCCCCCCCCCTCCCTTGCCCCCACCCTCCCCCAAACACCCCCCTCCCTTGCGCCCTAGGCCCCCCCCCCTCGCCCCGAAACCCCCCCTACCCCCCCCCCTCCCCCCCCCCCCCACATGTGAGATTTATAGGTGTTTGGTTGCACTTTTTCTCAATTTTCTCTCTTAAATTTAAAAAAGAAAGATGACAAATATAATGACATGTTTGGTAAATAATTTTTTATTTTAAAAAACAACTTTTATCTAATGTAAATCTCTCTCAAAATAAAAATAAATAGGAAACAGTTTTTAAAACAAAAGCACATTCACTCTTCTCTCAAATCAACACCCCCCCCCAACATCGCCCCTCCTCCTCCCCTCCCCCCACCGCCCCTCTTCCTCCCTGCGCAGCCCCCTCCTCCTCCCCTACCCCCATCGCCCCCTCCTCCCCCACCCCAACCCTCGCCGCCAGAACCCCTCCCCCCCCCCATCGAAACCCCCAGCCCCAACCGCCCTTCACCCCCAAACACATCAATATTAATTTTAAAATTTTTGATATTTTTACCAAACAGATAATATCATATTTTTACAATTTAAAATTTAAAGTTAAAAATGAAACAACATGATTTTTAGGTAGAAATAAAATTTTTTAATTGCTCCAAACACCGCATTAATCCCCATCTGAAAGAGCGAGAATAAATATGTACTTAAAAGGACACTTGAACCCCTGCAACATGACTTTTTTCAAAAGGAAAAGATAAAATCCCAAAAAAAAGACTACTTCTTAGAGGGCACGCAAACAAAAATTTCACACCTCTTCACCTTTTTCTCTCTTTTTTCAAGCCAATAAAATTATTTGACAAACAATTTACCTAAGCCCCATCTGATAACATTTCTCAAATTCAAATACTTACCCCTGCATAAGATACCAAAAAACAAAAACTTGAGGCCTAAGATTTAAAACTATGGCTTCAAAAATAAACTAGCTGAAAGGTGCCACTGTGCCGCATTTCAGATCCAAACCAACTTCAGCCTACTAATTTCAATGAAATAATATGTATAATATGGCAGCCTAACAATCACAACCTGCAAACTAAAATTTACCGGAATATATAGGTCTGGGCTTGTTAACAGACTTTGATTATTTTGTTACACAAAAAACAGTCATCACGGCTCTTCATTGGAAGCAAAAATCAGAAGCAGCTTCTAACCAAACGTTCTGCCAGACACCCTAAACATCTTTCTTAGGAATTTCTATTATCTAATAAAACAGGAGCTTCTAGAAAGTTCGAGATGACGGACAACCTAACTTTGTTGAAGAGTTACACTTCTCGGACTACCATACTCGAGTTTGTCCTTGAGTACTCTTCCCCAGCATTAAAAGCTTAAGCATATCCCAGCGTGAAAAAACGATCAGGGTTGAAGAACAAATAACACACGGTGAATGCCAAAACAATCAAAAGTGCATGTAGTGCGGTAAACAAATCAACGAGGGAATAGGAAAAGAACATTAAACAAAACCTCTTCCCCTTTTTTCTTCACTTTACCTGTGCATGCATTGCTGTACACATCCAAGAATCTGAGAGAAACAAGCTGATCGCCTATACATCTTCTATCAACATTAGGAAAGCAAGCCCTTAAGCCTGCGGCAACACAAGCACGGAAGACCTGCCAACAGTCTTTCTCAGTATTGTGACAATGGCATAGACAAGCAACACCAGCACAAATTTCTTGGACGCAAGTGGCCTAAGGTTTATCCTAATCCCGCGTTCCCTCATGAACTCCACCAGGGTGTGACATATGGAACCCAGCCAAGACCCAACAAGCGCTAACAACATCCACAGTGCTTCCTTAGGGCGACCTGCAGTGACAACGTCATTAGGTGACAATTTGATGTAAACTGGGCCATCAGAAATACCGCTGATGCTTTGGTGGAGGCCGAGAACTGCATTTAACCGATCAGACAGTTTGACAAGAAGCCTGGCCAGCCATGCAACTTCGCTGTCAGAGATGGGCCTCCTCATCCACTCCCCTCTATACTTAACATCTGCCCATCTAGATTTGCCAACACCAGGATGCTTGGGGGTGAAGCCTTCACCACTTGTGCTCCCACGACTACCAGCCACCTTGGACATGGCTGGTGAAGGGGATATCCTCACTGGGCCGCCGAAGAGAGTACTCATCTGAGATCTGAGAGCATCCAAGTTCTGAAGATTTTGAGCCGTATTACCCCTGGGAAGTGATTGAATCTCAGACTCTGCACGCAGAATAAACAACTGCAGGGTGCATACACAACCATTAATCTAAGAATAAAATAAAGCCACGATCTCAATGCAACACAAGAAAAATATCAGCTTTAATCACTATATCTGACGGTAATTTCTATTCTGTTTACTAGGCACTGAAACACAAAATTGGAAAGATTTATCCTTAATAAGTGCCAAAAGAGTGACTGCAACCAAAGCACGAGAGTTCTATCATCATTTACAAGAAATGTATTTAGGAAATGGAACTTGGTGACTGCAACCAAACAAGAAGAATTATAACATTTACAATATATGGAGGAAATAACAATCAGAATAAATGACAGATTGCAATCAAACCACAGGAATCTTATCATCATTTACAATTAATAAATGGGGAAATAACTGCAAGTATGAGTTAAAATGGGGGCAGTAGTGCTCTACCAGCAGCTGAAAACAAAAGTAAAATTACCTGAAGCAAGCGATGTGCCCCATCCTCATTGTCACTGAAAAGTCTCAGATCACGATTCCAGTTCTCGCACAGGAAAGACCCATCTGCATCACTTTCACATAAGCCATTCTCCCAGTCCTGATGATGTGAACAGAGAGCTTTACATCCCAAGTATACTCGATGAAAATGATCTCATTCAGAAAGAAAGAACATAGAAGGTAACTCTAGCAGAAGAGATAATAGCATGCCTCAAACTGCAGAATGCACAATCCATAATTATCACGCCACTTACAAATCTAATGTGCACGAAAAGACTTAAATTTTGGTGACTAAACTCAGAACTAATAACATACATACACACACACAGAAATCTCTTTCATGATCATTCTTAAAACTAAGCTTTGTCCTCAGATCACCTGAAGACTAAAGATTCTTCTTTATTTCTTTAGAAAAACTGCATAAACCATATCAACTAATGAGAACACTGAGGCCAACATTTTATCTAAACAAGAGGTCAAGAGGTCAGAAGTTTTATTGTTTGACCATCCAATAAACATCAAGGATGCATATCGTCAAACTTAGCTGAAGAATCATGGCTACCCTTTCAACATGAAAAATATCGGAGAGTTGAATTAGTTGGGAAAATTGAAATAGAGAATGCAGCTTCAAGTTGGAGTTTTGATGAAGAGAAAAGCCACATAAACAGCTTCTATAAAGGCAATGTTATCTCCCCAAAATGACTAAAGCTGAGGGCTATGGAAGCCAAAAGTTCCTCTAGTAAGTCTTAGTTGCATAAAACTCCTAACGACTTGGACTTGATCATTTCAATTTTGAGCAATAACTCTGAGAAGATCATCAGCAAATTAACATTCCGTTAACCAGAGAGCTGCTGTCTCTCAAATCTTTTCCTTTTTACTAGGTCACTCCCCTACAATGCAAATAAAAACTTTACAAGACAACAATGCAATTTCATACCTGCAACTGCTGACGTATGGAGGGAATGCACTTATACACAGCACTATCAGAGGTAGCCAAAGAAGGGCCGGCATATTTAGAGTGATATGCAGCATCTATCTTTCTTAGAAGATCCGTCAGCTCTCTGGATGATGTTAAGACATTCAAAACCTGCGAGATGACAAAGTGCCTGAGTTAGTGGATAACGAATAAAAATCACACTACAGCATTCATCCGGAATCATTGATAACAAGTTATTGCCCTAAGCACTTGTTGACACCAAAAATATTCATTAAATTCTTTTGAATATTTTGGTGATAAATAAATTACACATGGATAAATTTTCTAATCATGGCGTAAAATGGTATAAAATCATGGCCATCTGATAAGGGCAAAAAAGTCCAAACAGCACCCAAAAAAACTAAAATTCCTGAAATATCAAATTTTCAGGAATTATCTCGAATTTCAGAATTTCCAAGCTTCCTGAAAAAAAAAATATCCAGAAATATCCAAAACCAGAAATTCCTGAGATATTCACCCTTCCAGAAAATCTGAAAACCCACATTACCCAATTTCTTGAATTTTCAGAACTCAAAACCTATGAAGTCAGAGGCGACTGAGACGATCAAGGGGTCGCCTCAGCCTCAAAGGCCTAGACGATTGAGGCAATATATTATAAAATAATATATGTAGTTAAAAATATGAATATATCTATAAATATCACCTAAATATGTGCATGAAACTAGTATATTTCATAAAATTAATCATTCATATATGTCAAATTATTGTATGACTTACTGAATCTATTCATTTCTATATGTAAAGTAACTAAAATTTAAGAAATTAAATTGCAAGTAAATAAATAGGCCAAGTGGGCCTCTTTATGGGCCAATATATGGGCTGGACATGAGCAAAAAAACTGAAATTGGTGGCTTGAAATCGCCGAGGCGAAATGGGCCGGGGTGAGGCGATCTGAGGTCGCCTCGCCTCACCTCATGGCCTAGGCGATTGCCTCGATCGCCTTTGATAACATAGCTCAAAGCCCATTTTCCTAAAATATCAGGAATTTTCAGAACCCAAAAATCCATTTTTCTGAATTTTCGGAGTTTAATAACTCATTTCTGAAATATTCAGAAATTGTTCAAAACCTAGAAAACCCGCAGAAATGCCATTTCTGGAATTTCCAGAAATTCCTAAATTCTCAAATTCCTAAAATATCCAATTTCTGAAAATACAGAAAATATCAAAACCCCTGAAATTCCAGAAAATCCCAAATTTCTAGAAATCCCTGAAATACCTCATTTCTGAAATTCCAGAAATCCCCAAAACCCAGAAAATCCAAAAATATTAAATTCCCAGAAAACCCCAAAATTCCTGAAATATCTAAATTCCAAAAATATCCAAACTGCCAGCAAATCCTGAAAACCCAAAATCTCAGAAATTTCAAAATAAAAAAAGGCCAAAAAAGCGCCCCATCGGAACCCGGGCTCCGATGGGCGCCCCATCAGACCCGACCCCCCCCCCACCCAGGTGGGATGCTTCAGTGGGCTTCCCACGGGAGCCCACCCACAGTGGGCCCCATCCTCCGATGGGGGGTTCCATCAGAGCCCAGGTGGGTCCCACCCACAGTGGGTTGGGCTCCGATGGGAGCCCCATCGGAGTCCACCCAATGGGGGCTCCGATGGGGTTCCCCTCCCTCTTTCTCTCTCTTAAATAAATCAAGAGGGAGAATGAGAGGCATTTAATGTCATTGAATAGGGCTCCGATGGGGTGGGGGTTCCAAAGGGGGATCCGATAGGCCTCTTCCTCCTCCCAACTCCTGTAAAAGGAGGCCAATAACAAGAGGGAGAGGAGGACTTGAAGACTTGGGGAACGGAGAGATTCTTTTGAAGACTTGGAAGAAACCAAGTCTAGAGGAGGAGCCTCCGCTCCTGTCGTTTGTTTGGCTTCTAAAAGTGAATTGGAAGTCCTCGTGTCTGCGCTGGCTTTGGGCAATTTTCTGTAAAAGACCCTCAAAGGGGATGCATTTGCAATGTTGGTCAAAGTTTTGTACAAGCCTCTATGTCAAAGGCTAGTCTGTATTATTCGGAAGCTTAAGGAGTGAAAGAAGTCAATTTTTTTTACTAATATTTCTGGATCAAGTTAAACTTTTTACATGAAATGACAAATTGCAATTATACTCAAAAACTTTATATAATTGCATGTATACCCCAGAAAAAGTCATAAAATTCAGATAGATGGCATGTTCTGAATGGTGTGATATTAAGTACATGTTGTGTATTGCAAATAAATCCCTGTATAGGGAAATAATGCAAATATACTCCTGTTCAACGGAAAATTGCATAAATGCCCCCAAAGGTTGGAAATTTCAGAAATGTCCTCAAAAAGTCTGAATGTCCTTCAAAGGACTGAAATTTGCAGAAATTTTCTTTGAATAGAAAATTGAAGAAACATCCTCAAACGATGGAAAATTACAGAAATATCTCCGGAGGGCAGAAAATTGCAAATCAGTCCCTCTGCAGTCCGGAATTGCAGAAATACCCATGTGTGATAGAGAAAATTGCAGAAATACTCCTGTTTAGGGGAAAAAATACACAAAAACCTCTGGAGTTCAGAAATTACGTCAAAGTCCTGTTCAATTCAAGAAACGGCACAAGGCCCCTGGCAAGCTTTAGAGGGTAACATAGCTCACGCTCAGTGGAGTGGTACCCACATCACTTCTCTGAAGCGGCATGCACTCTCCTGAATACGGCTTAAGATAGATCATACTTGGTAAAACTGACCCGGTGGAGCGGGATCTACGTCACTTCCCTAGAGCGACGTGTGCTCTCCTAGGTAGACCCCTAGCCTGATCATACTCGAGACTGCTTGGAAAAGCCAAGCAATGGTGGAAATCTCCGAGAAGGTCAAGAAATGACAGAAAAGACATAAAATTCTAAGAGAAATGCAAAAGCACCACCCAGGAAATCAACCAATGACGGAAATCCCTGGGACTGCTCGAAAACAAACCAAGAAATGGTGGAAATCTCCAGAAGGTCAAGAAAGATTAGAAAAGACATAAAATGCTAAGAAATGGCAAAGCACCTAGGGGAAGTCAACCAATGACAGAAATTTCGAGATGCTCGAGAAAGTGAAGAAATGACGGAAAGGGCTCGAGGACATCAATCTATGGCAGGAGGTTTAAAAATGCCAAGAAATGGGAAATGTTAGAAAATGGCAAGGAGCTCTTGAACAGTCATGGACATAATGTTGTCCAAATCTCCTCCAGCTTTCTTCTTCAAAACACAACATCGGCCAAGTTTTCAACTCTCTGATCATAGTGGCTGATACTTGCAGAAATACCCTGAAGTAGGAAGACTATAGAAATCCTAGAAAGAGTGGAAGATTGCAACAAAACTCCAAAAAGAGTACAAACTTGCAGAAACCTGACAACACCACTTAAAGGTCCCATCACAATCAAATGGTGGCGATGACCACGGAGCAAACACAATGGACTGACAGTGAGCGATCCAACGGTCTGATCGCTATCAAATTCAAATCCAATGGTTTGATTGTGATGAAGATTCAAGTCAACGGTCCGATCATGATGAAGATCCCAAGTCAATGATATGATCGTGGCAGAAGCAAATTCAAAAGGGTCCGATCGTGACCAAATGTAATTCTGAAGACCCGATTATATAATCGGGACCACTTGTACAGGTCTTAAAAGAACAATCATTGTAATTCAAATGACATATATACAAGCAATGAAGACTTTAAATTTCTTTGCAAGAGTACGAATCCATAAAGGATGATCATTAAGATCAATATCGTCACAACGAATAGAAACAAAATGCGTTCTTTGACAGAGAATCAAAGGTGTTTGAGGTCATCTCAATGTAAATTAACATTAACTTCGGTCGGTGGAGAAAGGTCCAATACACGACACCTAAATCATCTGATAAAATAAATAATTTTTTTCTGTTTTAACAGACTGTCATGCCCGCAAAATAAATAAACATCAACTAAATTATCTTTTCTTCTAAAAGATAAGAAAATTCTGCGTGTTAAACAGCACTTTAGTTTCTCAGATATAACAAGGCCCTTGTGCATTTCATATCATCTATCATGACATGAATAATTCCACTCAGCAAGAAGATCAGGACAGTAATGTTGCCACTTGTGAATAGTTTATACATGGCGAATACTAGATACTTGATTGAATTCCCAAGCAAACATCTAGCTTCCAATGTCTTGTACACACAACTACAGAGGATAATAAGACATTTCTGCAGGGTAGTAATGCTGCCAATTGTAAATAGTTTATAAATGGCAAACACTAAATACTTGATTGAATTCCTAAGCAAACGTCTAGCTTTCAATGACTTGTACACACAAGAACGACAAAGAGGAAACAAGATATTTCTTCATAAATTATAAGTAATTTTAACAATAGCAAAACTAAATATTCAGCATATAAACATACTTCTCAGGTAGAAATTCGATAGTAGCACTTGCACAAGGGAAAGAACATGTTTCATGCAATATTTTCTGGATGGCCGATTGGTTTCATATAGGGCAATGACGACCTCATTTAATGTGGAAATCCAACCCTGATTTTTAATTAGAAGAACAGAGAGAAAGCAGACTGTAATTGCATTGGAATGGCCAAACTAAAAAATTCTAGGCTGACCCTTGTCAGCGTCAGATAAGGCCCATTCACAGGACCCCAAGCAGTTCTAATCCTTTGTGTTATGCAGAGCATTATCACAATGGGTTTTATGCAACGACACCTGCCAACTGAATGACACGGGCGTCATGAAGTTTAAAAAATGAAGAATCATGGTGTTGGGCCATGATAGATACCTAGGACTTGTAAACTCCTCTGCATCATAGATTTCTTCATAAATGAGTTAAACAATAGTTAAAAACCAAAAGAAAAGGGTAAGTATGTGAAATGTATGTTTTAGAAAGAGAATTTGGTTGTACAGATCCTTGTTAAGCAATGAATATCTAAGATTTCATTAAAACAAACACATGCTGATGTTAAGCAGCCCATCTTGGTGCTTAGGCCGCATTTGGGAAGGATGTGGGAGAGCGAATTCCAATCATTTGATTGAGAATCCACTTCTTCTCCCTCTTGTTACCAAGCATAAAAAGATGTCCTTCGATTTTCAAAAAGTAGCTTTTCAAAAAGTGAAGAGTGAGAGGAGAGAGGAGAGAGAGAGAGAGAAGAGAGGTCATTATGAGGCTTTGGATTTGAGCCTCAAAGTTGGAGGGATTTGACTATTAAAAAAGCAAAATCTCTTTTTGGTCTTCCAAAACGATGCCTTAGATGCGCCAACCCTCCTGATTAGGCAGAAGAGATCTGAGCTGGAACCTGTGTCATTAAGATGGTGCCAGCATGGATTCACCTCCCCAAATTTTTACCCTTGGGCACTACTTGAAAAGTTGTTCAGTTCATGTCTTATCTTTACCTTTATTGTTGCCAACCACATTTGATAGAGCTATTCATTCATAATTTTGAATTTTATTTTAAGAAGTTTGTTGCTTCCCATTTTTCCAATTGCCCACTTTCCTTTCTTTCACTCTGTACCTGGTCACTCAGTTTCCCTCTCTCCTTGTTGGTGCCGTAGTTGCAAACCTAGGTTGTACAGTAGTGACATCCAACTACCCCTTAGCAGCACAGCATTATGACTATGTGATTTTCCCCCTCATTTTTCCTGATTTTTCCATTTTTTCTGATTTTCACAATTTTCCTTTTTTTTAAATTGGCCGATCCTAGATCGGCCAAGTTCCTGAGAATCACGGATCCTCAGGTCTGATCTGACTCGGATCGGGATTGGGTGGGTCCGATCCAACACCCTGATCCGATTCTGCCATCCATGATTGGATCTGGAATCATATGGAAAACAGACATGCCAACTTATGTAATGCCTAACATCTATCTTCCTCACAATTCCACCATTGCATATTTGATATTTTATACTAGTTTTTGTATTTCAGTACTACAGAAGAGACACACTCCAACTTAAGTATTGGCCCATTATGACTACTCAATATTTAAATTGCTCCATCACTAAAATTCATGTACAAGGAAACCACAATGCTGTTTCAGTTTTTCTTTGGTTTTATGTTCCTTAAAATCTACAGGGATTGATTGCTTCCTTACACAATTTCCCGCTTTATTCTTGACCAAAAAGCAGCTCATTTTTCTTCAGTCGGTTAGCAACAGTTAGCCATGCATTTTTGGCTAGAATGTAAACAGTAAGGAAAGTTGCGATACTGCTCAATCAATTTGATACATATGTAAAGTGTAAACAAGTGACGACTAGTTGCAGTATCTGCTACTGCTATCTGTGGCAACTAGAATAAGAAGCAAAAATACAAAGGAAATTACAAATAAATTAAAAAAGAAGACAGAATGTAATTAAAATCTAAAAGCAGTTGTCATAAAGCAAGAAAGAGAGTTAACCGTACCTTTAATACCATTTGAGTCATTGTCTCCACATTGGCATGCAGAAATTTGTGAGCAAATCCCAGAAAATGCACAACCAAGGAACTGTAGAACAGATAATTCGATGTTATATAACCTTCCCAGGCAGAGGTGTATCCCAGCTCTGATCTGCATCTCTCCTTCCCTTCGTTACTTCTATCCTGAAAATGGTTTCTATTCTTTCCCGATGTTTCACTCTTCTCAATCACTGGCGCTTCAAACTCCAAGAAATCTTCTGGAGATATTTTCCATGGTTCCATGTAGCTTGTCCACAGTGAGAATACCTGACCAGAATTCCTCATAGAGGATCCAATCGGACAAAACAGGAACGACCTCAGTATAAACCTGTAGAGCGGTCTCCGAATCAAGGAATTCCAAGAGTCAACAAAACCATCCGAGGAAACCATCACACTACTTGATTTCCCCACATTATATGAGGGTGATGAATTCCATCCAGAGTCTTCACCATATTCCACCCGGAGACTCCCATCTGAAGGAGAAACCAGAGTGCTATTAAGGTATCTCACCAGCAACAACAGTACCTCACCCAAACCAGGAGTAGGAGGAGTCTCACCCAAGACCGCTTGGAAGGGGAAAGACAAGCCAAATGATGAGCATAAGCTTACAGGCAATGGAGAAAAGTCATTATCCACCATCCAGAACTGAATGAACGTATAAACCAGAAACTCGGCTTGAAGGATCACTGAGCCATCATAGTTGGAAGAGTAATGGAAAAGAGAACTACGGTAAGGCTGGCAAACACCTAAACCCCGCTTCGGCACAAAAGCTCGTAGGTACGCATAGAGGAGCCGCAGGTACAAGCTACAGCCCCTCTTCTGACCGGATTGAGAGCTGCTGCTGGACAGAGTCGGCCAAGAAGATGTCCAGTTCTCCAACCTGAACCGCCGGCTCTTCCTCACCACCATCGCGTCGGAGTTCTCGGACTTACCTCTACAGATGGGATAATACGCAAACCAAAACATGTAATACTCGAAAACGTTCAGCTGGATCTGGCAGGAGCCCTGAACGGGATCCTCCTTAACCCTAGACCTGAACAGAGGGCAGAGATCAGGCAGCACGGAGCAGAGCCTCTCGTTCTGAAGCGCGAACCTCATCCACTCCGGCAGCCGCTCGACGGGGAACACGAACTTGACCAGCGAGTGCCTGTCGACCACCGACACCGACGACATGAGGACTCCGCGAGGGGACAGCAGGTCGAAGACCCTCGCCGCAACGTCGGGATCGGTCTGGTCGACCCACGCGCCCGAAGGCGGCGAGCGGGAAGCGGGAGGGGGAGGGCAGGAGCCATCGAAGCCGAAGAGCCTGCAGATGAGGACGGGAAAGGAGACGGAGAAGAAGGGGCGGGCCTGGTCGCCGGGGTGTCTGAGGAGGAAGGCGTCGACGGCGGAGCAGGCGGCGGCGATCTGGGGAGGGGAGGCAGCGGATAGGATGGAGGCGGCGAGGTCCTGGGCCTGGTTCTGGGAGTGCATGGCGTACGCATGGGTGATCATCGAGGGAGTGGCGGGTGGGCGCCGCGGCCGCTGCGGGCGGGAAGGAGCTACGCGGGTTGCGGTGGTGGTGGCGGAGGAGAACGAGGTAGTTAGGGCAGCGAGGAAGAGTGTGGGGGAAGGGTACCTTGTGACGAGTCCGTCTTTGCCTTTTGGTTTTTGAAGTTTAAATGGGCGTGGCGCTCGACGTCCGGCGGCAGCTGGAGTCAGATTCGAGCGAGGAGTGCGTCCGGGGGGGGGGGGGGGGGGGGGGGGGGTGGGGGTGGGGGGCCGGAAACGTCTATGTATGTGGACCGTGGACCAAATGTGGGCCCATCTGCCTAGACCGACCGGTGCTGCGTACGCCCCAGCGCAAAGTCTTGTAAACAGGTTTCTTTGGTAATATGTTAGATTAAAGTTAACTCAGAATTAATTTAAAATTAATTAAAAATAATTTAAAAAGGTTATAAAATTAGCTCAAGTAAATTAGATTAAAGATGGGTCAAATGTGAGTTAACTCACAATTTTTCAACCCACTCTGGAGGTGGGTTGGAGTTAATTCACTGAGTTAACTATCTTTTTGTCCTCACGGTACACAATATTAATTGCTACTTTTTTTTTCAATATAAATTAACTCATTTTATTTTATCAAAGTATATTTGAAAAAAATAAGTTAACTCACTATAGTCAAATAAATTAACAAAGTAAAAGTAAGTTAAAAATAGGTTAACTTTAATTCTGGGTTAAAGTTAGAGAGGGGTACACCTTTTTTATTTTGGCAACTAAGTTAGCCAGGGGCGTTTGGTTATGTTTTGGGTTAAGATACCTTAGCCAAAAGACTTGAGTAACATAATAAGCATTTTATCTAGGTTTTTAAAAAATGGCGCCAAATCTATTTGAGTTAAAAATTAGACGACACAATCTCTGGTTAAAATAATTAGGGATTATTTAACTTTGTAATCAAAGCGGATAGAGTTAAATAACATGACATAAGGATATTATTATAATATCATATGTCAAGAGGTGGCAAATTTCATTAAATTTGTAACATTTGTTGCAAATCAATGATTTGCACCAAATTTTTCTCTTTATTTAAATGGCTCGTTAATCTGTGGAATAGATTGGTTGAACTTTCTTAAACGAGTAATATTTATTGGTCATCATGATTTATCCATTTATTTTACTTGTTAAGTCAAAAAAAAAAGAAGTCATCTCATACTTATATGTCACATGATATGAATTGGATAGTAATTGTCGTCATTTGTGGGAACTGGAGATCGCCTGTTGAAATTGTTAAACGGTATTGATTATTAGAGAAATATTTATTATTCTTCATATTTTACAAATAAAAATGATATAAATTATTAGATAAATAATTTTATTAGTTAAATTATGCACTTTCTACAGTCAAGGACTTCTTTGATTATTTTACCATAGAAAGGAACGTAGGGCCTTCATCAACCGAAGTACTATGAAATATGAAGAAGACAGTTTCCCCGGTGAAACCTTATTGCTCCGGTGCAATACGCCCTCTATATCACGCTAATCTTTGGTTTGGACACTCGTCGCAAGGCTTCTCCGCGTGGATAAGTCACGTGCCTTACCAGAAACTAAGGCCTTCACCAGGGCGGCAGATTACGCGCCGGTTGAGCTGCGGAGGTCGTTGCGGGGGGGGTCAAACGGTGCTGCTCCCGAGATTCGTACGTAGGTAACACGTCCCACGTGCCGCCGGAAGGGTGATGAAAGCATGGCCCTGTCAATATCCGTAGCATGTCCGTCACAAATAAACGTGTACTTAGGGTCGAAGCAATGTTATATGGTATTGAGTAATAATATTTACAGAAAATTAATTGGAAATCTTTGTCAGATGGTGATACTTTTTTTCTCGTCTCTATCAGAATATTGATAGACATAAAATTTTTATTTTTCACCCGATTTAATTTTTAGTCCCTATTTTTCGACGTCATCATTTACGACCCTCGACTCACGATTTCTGTCTCATTGGCGTCCGTCTCTTTTTCCCCTTCTCGTCTTATCCTTCCGTCTTTTCCAATACTTTTTTCCAACGACACTGACGCTTCTATCCTTTAGAAGATCCGTGAACTCTGATCGATGGGAAGTTATATTTACATAGCGTGCCGAGCACACTTACAACCATTGACATCACTACAGGTCCTTTGCCCGTAAACTGTTCTTCACAACTATAAAAGGAACCCGGGTCGCATACTTATCCTTCACAAGCTTCTCTGAGTCTTCTTCTTTCTATCTTTCTTGCTCGTCTTCTTCCTCTTTATTTGCAGATGTCTTCATCTAACCGTGCTCCGCAGAGGGATGGCAAGGCACCTGCCTCACCGGTGCCACCGTCGCCCCCGGCTCCCCTGGCGCCACAGGCTCCAGCTTGGCCACCAACCTACAGCCCCGACTATTGGAACAGTTTTTACATCGGCCGGAAGATAGCTTTACAGAGAGCCTCTCGGCTGTACGACCACAATGGTCTCACCAACATCCTCCCTAACATCGGCCCTAGGGCAGAACACATCTGTTCCTCCTCCCCTCCCTCCCCTGCCCGTTCCTCCTCCTCCCCTCCTCCTCCACCGAGTGCTCGGGTTACGGAGTTTAGATTGTAACAGGACTTCTTTATGCAATATACCTATTTTCCTTTTATACAGTCTTCTACGGGCTTGTATGTGCTCTCTATCATGCAAACTCAAATGTATACTGTAACATGCTTTCATGTATTGTAACAGGTTTAGGGAGTTATTGTAACAAGTTATTACGTATACTGTAATAATGTAGGTTAGAGTGTATAGTGTTCCAACTGTAACCTGCTATCATGTATACTATAATAAAAATAAGTAAATACTGTAACAGGTTTCTACGTATTCTGTAATAGTGTAAGTTAGAGTGTGGTCCTCGAACTGTAAGACTGTAGTGCTTGAAGTGTAACATGTTGTTATATATATTATAATCAAAATAACTAAATACTGTAACAGGTTTCTACATATACTGTAATAGTGTAGGTTAGAGTGTGGTGCTCGAACGAACTGTAAGAACTGTAGTGCTCGAAGTGTAACATGTTGTTATTATATAACTATAATCAAAATAACTAAATACTGAAACAGGTTAGTACGTATAATGTAATAGTGTAGGTTAGGTGTAGTGGTCCACTACTATAAGAGTGTAGTGCTCCAACTGTAACATGCCATTATATCTACTATAATCAAAATAACTTAATATTGTAACAGGTTACTATATATACTGTAATATTGTAGGTTAGAGTGTAGTGCTCCAACTGTAAGAGTGTAGTGCTCCAACTGTAACATGCCATTATATCTACTATAATCAAAATAACTAAATATTGTAACAGGTTACTACGTATACTGTAATAGTGTAGGTTAGAGTGTAGTGCTCCAAGTGTAAGAGTGTAGTGCTCCAACTGTAACATGCCATTATATCTACTATAATCAAAATAATTAATACTGTAACAGGTTACTACGTATAATGTAATAGTGCAGGTTAGAGTGTAGTGCTCCAAGTGTAAGAGTGTAGTGCTCCAACTGTAACATGCTATTATCTATACTATAATAACAGTAACTAAAGACTATAACAGTAGACAATGTCCTCATTGTAATAAATAAACAAGTGTTTCCTCAAATAATTGTACAATACCAATACAATGGCTAGGAAATTGTACGTGCGGCAAGTATGGTTCTTCTCCTCCAGTTATATATGCTCTGAGCGTTCTTGTGCATTGAAGTACGCTTTGATGAAGTGGAGGGCGAACTTTGCTCGCACGATTGGCATGTCATCCTGACTGAAGGGGAAACCTTGAGTGTCCCTACGTGACAGACACTCCATGTATTTACAAGTGAAAATGACGCAGTCGTCTCCCGATCCTTATTGTGGGCATGGGTCGGGGTAGCATAGGAACCAATTTTCTGAATCTATGTGGTTTCCCTTCATGTATGTTCTCAGTTCCTCCACCTGCATGAAAGAATTAACAAAAGAGATCCAATTAGTTGATGTGCATTTACTATAACATATGTAACATAAGTGTGCATGCTCTGTAACAGATGTAAGCCTTGTATGTAACACTTGGCACTTACGTATTGTGGAATGTCACGACGATCTTTGTTTCGTAATGAGTCGTACACGTGGAACTCTTTTTCATTAATGTTGATGACCAAAAGAGCCCAATGGTTGGTTCCAACGTGCATGGGGGAGAAGAGGAGGTCGAATTCAGTTGGGGCGCGGTCCAATCTTCTGAAAGAGTAATCGAAATGTTGTTTCTTGCTCTTATCGTCTCTGCTCAATTGGACATAACCCTTTAAAGCGGCTCCCAGATATCCAAATGTCTTAAAAATATACGGGTTCTCTTGACGGGGGAGAAACAAGCAAGTGTTGACATAGCAGTCAATGATGACCGGTTCGCTCTCCCTCGTGAACAAAAGATTCCGGATGTCCTTAAATGAGAGGAAATTATCGTACCCTTCCAGAGTGCCGTCGAACATCAAATCACTACATGTAAGAAAAGTCTACATCTTTGTTAAGAATGAAGATGTCATACAATAATAGACTAACTAATATAATGTAACAGAAAAGCTCCAAACTATAAACAGGATACACATGTACTGTAACATGTACTCATTAATGATGCACTAATTCAGAAATCATTCAATCAAAGACTTTTCATCCACTCCTAATACTTTCCGAGCGACGTAATCTCGTCTCCCCTCTTTCTGCCTGTTAGAAGTGTGTATGTACTCTCTTGAGAGTCAACAAAGATCAGTTCGGAAGTGGACACATTGACTTTCGTAGCTTTGTGGTACCGATAATCCTTTGGTTGCGATAGAGTAAATAATAAAAGAATGTTCTGTAAGAGGACTGTAATGTTAGTGTAACAGACTCTTAATATTACTATTATGTATCATCAAGGTTACTGTAACAGAAAGTTAACTTATGTATCTTTGTTGTAACTGTTAAGGGGAAACCATACTGTATATATCTCTGGTTGCCGTCTTTTTCTCGTCCCAGCTGTAACTCGTCGAGACAATGAGGATGGGAAAATATGACACATCTTCCTCTTCTTCTCTTCCTCTTCTGCCTTTCTGTTCTCCTCCTCCTTCCTCTTCTTCTCTTCCTCCTCCTCCTTTCTCCTCTTCTCCGCCTCCTCCACTGCCTTCCTCTTCTCCTCTTCCTCCTCCTCCTTCCTCCTCTTCTCCGCCTCATCCGCTGCCTTCCTCTTATCCTCTTCTTCTCTGCCTCCTCCTCCTTCCTCTTCATCTGCTCCTCCTCCTCCTCCTTCCTCTTCTTCTCTTCTGCCTCCTCCTTCTCTCCTCTGCTCCTCCTCCTCCTTCCTCTTCCTCTCCGCCCCCCTCTTCCTCCGTTCCTTCGGCTCCGATGTCTGCCACTCTGACATTGATCGTCGCGACCTTGTCAAGAGGGTTCTCCTTGCTGTAACTGAGTATATGAAATACTGTAAGTGTATATGAAGCATATTGTAAACGTATAAAACATATACTGTAACGGAGTATATGAAATACTGTAAGAGTATATGAAGCATACTATAAACGTATAAAACATATACTGTAACAGAGTATATGAAATACTGTAAGAGTATATGAAGCATACTGTCAACCTATAAAACATATACTGTAACGGAGTATATGAAATATTGTAAGTATATATGAAGCATACTGTAAACGTATAAAATATATACTGTAACGGAGTATATGAAATACTGTAAGTGTATATGAAGCATACTGTAAACGTATAAAACATATACTGTAACGGAGTATATGAAATACTGTAAGTGTATATGAAGCATACTGTAAATGTATAAAATATATACTGTAACGGAGTATATGAAATACTGTAAGTGTATATGAAGCATATTGTAAACGTATAAAACATATATTGTAACAGAGTATATGAAATACTGTAACTGTATATGAAGCATATTGTAAATGTATAAAACATATATTGTAATGGAGTAAAACATTACCTTGGCGTCGGGTACTCGGCTTTTCTACGTCGTGTGATGGTACTGAAGCCGTAGGGAGCTCCGGTGGCGGTAGGACTAAGACTGCATATTGTGGCTCTGTGAGTGGATGTTGCCACTGAGGCTGACGCTCAAATTGTTCCTCCAGTCTATGTAGCCTTTGGTCCATTGATTGGAGGATGTTGGTCTGCCGTTGTAAGAGGTCGCTCTGCAACTCGATGACCTCCCTCTGTTGTTTGGACACTCTTAACAGCTCCTGAAGAATGCCAACAACATGTGTAGCTGATGGAGGGGTTCGGGAACTGGTGGACGTGGAGGCCGTCAATTGTCGCAACACCTTAGGGAGCTCATCTCTCACATTAACCTCCAAATATACCTGAAATAAAGTCATAGGAAGATATCATAAACGAAGATAACACAGGTCCAGGGGTAAGTCACACTTACATCAGAGCGTCGCAATCCCCATAGTAGGGCGGATAACTCCTGTCCCTTACCCCAGAAATCCCAACGGAAAAATGGGGGATCTCTTTAGGGACGCTCTGGTTTCAATTTTAACTGGTGCGTCAAAAACCATGCCTACATCATTAATATATAGATAATGCATATCAGATAGATGGGACTACAAATTACTTCGGGTACTGTAACAGATACATATGTTGTATGTAAAAGAGAACTTCGCATACTATAACAGAACGGTGTATGGTATGTAAAAGAGTACTTCGCGTACTGTAACAGATATATATGTCGTATGTAAAAGAGAACTTCGCATACTGTAACAGAACAGTGTATGGTATGTAAAAGAGTAATTCGCGTACTGTAACAGATACATATGTCATATGTAAAAGAGAACTTCGCATGCTGTAACAGAACAGTGTATGGTATGTAAAAGAGTACTTCGCGTACTGTAACAATACATATGTCGTATGTAAAAGAGAACTTCGCATACTGTAACAGAACGGTGTATGGTATGTAAAAGAGTACTTTGCGTACTGTAACAGAGCGATGTACGGTATGTAAAATACTAATTCCAATACTGTAACAAACACATATGTCATATGTAAAAGAATAATTCGCGTACTGTAATAGATACATATGTGAAAGCCTACTTACACTGAGAGCGGGAACACAACCGGTTAGGAAGGTGGTTTTGCCAAACGCAGCACCTGTGACGTATGCCTTCACATGCTCCTGGCACTGTTGCACTGCCAATATCAGGTACTCGTGGATGGCAGCAGCCCAATTGGCGTTCTTCATCTCATGGAGGTCGTCCAAATATGGCAGAATGGACAGCAACCCCGACCTCCCACTTATGGGGAAGAAGAAACTGGAATATAGAAGCGCAAACCAAAGCTTCACGGAAATTTCAACAGCTAGCTCATCCTCTTGTGGAACGTACTCCGTAAGCTTTTGCAAAATATTGTGCTTGTTCATCATTTTTTTGCATCCAAGGATGCGGCGCAAACTAGCTTTTGTCCCATACGCCTTTAGATTGATAGGTGAACCATTATTGGGTATACCCATAATGGTTGCCAGGTCTGAAGGGCGAAAAGGCAAGGTGCAGAGACCAATCTTAAAACGATATTTTCCTTCGAAACGTGTTATAAGATCGACTATCATGGAAATAGGGTAGGTCACCACTTCGCATTTGACATACGCGTGAAATGGTGAATTTCTCATTAACTTGAGATGCGCACTTCTAAATTGCAAATCTTGCATAACGGTACAGTACCAAGAAAGCGAACATCGCGTATTAAATCGATTCTTGTTTGCAAAAAGAAGATTGGAACTTAAAAAAAAAAAAAAAACATTCCGTCGAGAAAGATCAGACACAGGGTTAGAAGAAAGATTACTACTTCGGATGACTTGGAGGCTGGTTTCATCCACTTCCATCGCCATCAACGCTTGTTGCTCCGCATCTGCCGCAATGCGGCCAATCTCATCGCTCGTAGGAGATCGACAGCTTGCCATCGTTAGCAGGGACAAAGAGATCACTTCGGCTGCAGATGTAACTAAAAGAATGGAAAACTATAACAGAGAAGAGGGCTGGTGCAGGAATGGCAGTGTAGGTGTATGGGCTTCGAAAAAGGCGCTATATATGCAGGGATGGGCTCGGTGGACCCGACGGAAAGGCGGTGCACTGCAATGATGAACATCGGGCGGCTGAAAGTAATCGGTATTCCCGACGATGGGACGTGAAACCTATCACGTCCATTTTTCTGGCGCTTTCCCGCCATTTATGCTTGCATGATATGCACTCCCCGCCAAATTGACCCACAGCAGCTCATACATGCCATTTACATTACAGACATTGCGCGCCACATTTCCATCGCCTTCCTCTGCGACGCAATGGAACAGCTCCCTGCAAGATGTGCATTTGGAGATCAAAGTTTCGTTCTTTTCATAGGGAGGGACATGGAATTGGCGTCCATACATACCAGGTTTTCCGAAAGGTTGGGTATAAACATGCAGGAGAACATGATGAAGTATCTTCTTCCCATTGATGGCTACGTTGAACAGGTGCTGCTTAATGATGGGGATGTCCAAGCTATGTTTGATCTTCACAAGTGTCAAGTAACATCATTCATAAATCTACAAATTCATGCGGTGGACACTTGTTGCCTCAGTACGCATGCTAGTCGTCAGTCAGGTGATCCGCCACCACTTGACATGTACGTACTCCATGCATTCTTCAACAGCCTTCATGTTATCCCATGCATTCTTCAAAAGCCTTCATCTTATCCCATGCATCATGTACGTATGTATGTACATTTTTTACAGAAGTACTTTAAACATGCATGGCGCTTCTTTGGAAACCACAGAACCGTCCCACTTATTAGGAAGCAGTCTGGAATTGTTCGACCGAGGAAAAGGAGCGGAAGGTGAAGTACCAGTCTTGACGCAATATTGTGTAGGTAGAATATATTCAGTAGGACAAGTCTTCATAAGCAAAGAGCAAATGCAGATGGAACTAACAAATTATGCGATCGCACGAGGATTTAATTGGAAATATTTGAAGAACGACTCTGTACGATTAACTGTACGGTGCTATGTAGATGTTTACCCATGGCGCCTTCATGCGTCCGTCGTTCGTGAAGGTCCAGAATTTGCAATAAAGAGTCTCAACAACATACACAGCTGTGGGTGTGACATTATGAGCGACAGACAGCCAAGGACATCTAAGAAGTGGGTTGCAAATGCTGTGAAGGGGAAACTAGTTGATAAACCCACTTATAGAGCATGTGAAATGATAAGAGACATACGTCGGGATTACGGTATCTCCATCCCTTATCATCAGGTATGCCATGATTTTAATTCTAACACATCACGACCTCTACTGTAATGTATACAACGATAACTGTAAGTCTCTGACCCTTGTATTGTAACAACTATAATCATATAATGTAAGGGTCCGTATTGTAACAACTGTAATCATTTCAAAGTATACTGTAACAATACATGCATGCCACTGTAAGGTATAAGCACAAGTACTGTAACAATCTAACATACCATGTATCATCATATCAATAGGCATGGTGGGGCAAAGAAGTTGCTGTCAGTTCTCTATACGGAGATTTTAGAACAAGCTATCATATGTTGAACTGGTACAGCGAACGTGCATTACAGTTAAACCCGGGATCGATTTTGTCACTAGAATTGGACCCGGAGACACAACGTTTCAAACGCTTTTTCATATGCTTCCAGGCATCTGCATATGGGTTCGAAGTTGGTTGCCGACCTATGCTCTTTTTGGACGGAACTCATATCAAACAACATAGAGTACAAGGGGTAATACTTGCAGCAAGTGCCTTAAACGGTAACAATGAGCTATTCACTGTAGCGTACTTCATCGCAGATTCAGAAACATATGACAACTGGGTCTGGTTTCTAAAAATTTGAAAAAGGCATTCCTCTCAGATAGAAGGATCACCTTCCTATCAAACAGGGGGAAAGGTCTGATGGAAGTGATTCCTGCCATATTTCCAAATGATCATCATGGCTACTGTTTCCAGCACATCATGCAGAACTTCAACAACCAATGTGCAGGGAAATATGCCGCCCCTTTCAAGAAATTACTTAGAAAAATCCTCCAGCGCATTGCCTATGTTGTTACTGAACAAGAGTACCAAGAGGCAATGATGGCAATGGAGCATAATTCTGCTGATGCCAAAGAATGGGTGCTCCGAAATGATGTCGACCACTGGTCCCATGCTCGTTTCCCGGGACAAAGGTTCGCCTCTTCAAATACACAAGCGATATGTTCTATTACATTCTGCCATTTATGTTCTTACAGTTGGGCATTGGATGTATTATAGTAGCATATATAAGCTATTACAGTAAGCATTATCTTACAGTTACAGATATAAGTTATTACAGAACGTGTTAAATATGGTTACAGTATGTAGTGGACATGTGTTACAGATATATGATGTTAACCTAATTTCCTTTACATTGTCTAACAGATTTGGCGAGTTATACTCTAATTTGGCAGAGTCATTCAACAATTGGATACATGATGTGCGAAGTCTACCAATACTACAGATGATTGACAAAATTAGAGTTCAAATGATAGAAATGGCTGCAAAGAGGAAAATTGATGTAGCCTTGTGGGATACACCATACTGTCCTAAAGTACAAAAAATCATCGAAAAAAACCTTCAAGAAAGGAAAAGCTTAGCAATACGTCATTCAGATGGAATCAAATTTGAGGTTATTGAAAGTATGAAGACGTACGCCGTAGACCTCTATCTACAAACATGTTCATGTGGACACTGGCAACTTGTCAAGATTCCTTACAAGCATGCATGCGCAGCAATTGGCAGTAATAAGGAGGCCGTTTCAATATATGTTTCAGCATTTTATAGCACAGAAGTGTACATGGTTGCATACGAAAGAAACATTCAACCTATCCCAACATTTGACATGCCGGATCCGCCTCAACCATCAGATGTTCTCATCAAGCCACCAACAATAAAGAGGTTGTCAGGAAGACCGAGAAAGAGGAGAATACATTCAAGAGGAGAAGTAGATCATGCGTATATTTGTTCAAGGTGCAAACAAATAGGTCACAACCGAAGAACTTGTAGCAACCCACCCCCACAATCCTGAATGAATTTAAATCTTATATATTTGTTATAACAGAAGATCGTCATGATATTCCACAATACGCAAGTGCCAAGTGTTACATACAAGGCTTACGTTTGTTACAGTTCGAGCACTGTCTACTAACATTTTCTGTTACAGTATATGTAATAATCTGTTACAGCTCATGCACTACACTGTTACAGTTTGAGCACTACACTCTTACAGTTCAAGCACTATACTCTTAGCACGTTACAGTTCGAGCACTACAGTGTTACAGTTAGAGTTCTATACTGTTATAGTTTGAGCACTATACTGTTACAATTCGAGCACTATAGTGTTACAATTCGAGCACTACACTTACGGTTCGAACACTAAACTGTTATAGTTTGAGCACTATACTGTTACAGTTCGACCACTACACTTTACACTATTACAGTTCCAGCACTACACTCTTACACTGTTATAGTTCGAGCACTACACTCTTAGCACGTTACAGTTCGAGCACTACAGTGTTACAGTTTGAGCACTACACTGTTACAATTCCAGCACTACAATGTTACATTTTGAGCACTACACTTACGGTTCGAGCACTAAACTGTTACAATTTGAGCTCTACACTGTTACAGTAAATGCACTACCCTGTTACAGTTCGAGCACTACACTGTTACAGTTCGAGTACTACACTCTTACGGTTCGAGTACTACACTGTTACAATTCGAGCACTACATTGTTACAGTTCGAGCACCACACTCTTACACTGTTACAGTTGGAGCGATACACTCTTACGGTTTAAGCACTACACTCTAACCTACACTGTTACAGTATACATTATAACTTATTACAATATTTAATTATTTTGATTATAGTATAGATAATAGCATGTTACAGTATGTTATTGCTAACATGTTGAGTTTGCATGATAGAGAGCACATACAAGCACACAGAAGAGTGCATAAAACGGAAATATATTGCATAAACAAGCCATGTTACAATAACTGTCTAAACTCCGTAAGACGACCAATCGGTGGAGGAGGGAGGGGAGGAGGCAAAACAGGCAGGAGAGGGAGGGGTGGAAGGGGAGGAACATATGTGTTCTGCCCTAGGGCCGATGTCAGGGAGGATGTTGGTGAGGCCCTTGTCGTCGTACAGCCGGGAGGCTTTGTGTAAAGCCATCTTCCAGCCGATGTAAAAACCATCCCAGTAGTCGGGGCTGAAGGTCGGTGGCGGCGAAGGTGGAGCATGTGGCACCGGTGAGGTAGGTGCCTTGCCATCCCTCTGCGGAGCACGATTAGATGAAGACATCTACAAATAAAGAAGAAGAAGACGAGCAAGAAAGATAGGAAGAAGAAGACTCAGAGAAGCTTGTGAAGGATAAGTATGCGGCCCTAGGTTCCTTTTATAGTTGTGAAGAACGGTTCACGGGCGAATGACCTATGTAAGTGATGCAATGGTTGCTGTAAGTGTGCTTGGCACGTCATGTAAGAGCAACTTTCCATCGATCAGAGTTCACGGCCCTTCGAAAGGATTGAAGCGTCAACGTCGATTGGGAAAAAGGCATTGGAAATGAGGGAAGGGTAAGACAGGAAGGGGAAAAAGTGACAGACGCCAATGAGACAGAAATCGTGAGTCGAGGGTCGTAAATGATGACGTCAAAAAAATAGGGACTAGAAATTAAATCGGGCGAAAAATAAGGACTTTACGTCTACCAGTATTCTGACAGGGACGAGGAAAAATGTACCACCCTATGACAGGGACCCCCAATTAATTTTCTCTAATATTTACCTTATATAAATCAATTTTTAAAGAATAAATTAATTAATAATCTCTTAATATAATAAAAGAGATTCTTACTATAATAAAATTTAACGTATATTGTAAAATAAAATAATATTTATTGTAATAAATTATAATTATATCAAAATTTAAAAATAAATATTTGATAAAATTTTAATTAATTTACCTATTTTAAAAAAAGTGATGCCATATATATATATATATATATATATATATATATATATCACATATGCCATTAGTTATAATTATGTGAAAAACCTGCAAAACAGTCACTTAAACGGCTAAACATGTGCGAAAGTTGTAAGAAAAATTGGAGTTTGGAAATGTAGCAAAATTTAGAATTTTAGAAAGAACTTTCTTTTGAGATTGGCTTCCGGATTGTAGGAATGGCTCTAGTTACGGTGAAGATCATATTTTCATTGTCACGGACATTAGCGTCTCCTCAAATCAATGCATGATTCCTTGCAAATTACCAAATTATTTTAACGGCACAGACACTGAAGTCCAGAAGACTCACAAACAAAATTGAGGAGATATTTTTTTTGTGAAAAATTCTTCCACATCCCCACTCCCACCCCATCTTTGCTAGTGGGGCGGGTGGGGGGGGGGGGGGGGGGGGGGGGGTTCACAAAGATCTCCTCTGTGATTTTTGTTTTTCAAACCCTAGTATGACTCTTTATTTGAGGTTGCCCAATTTATAGCTGGATTATGCCCCAATCTAATTTTAAATTAGATTAAACTAAAAGCCCATAAATCTAATTAATTAGACTTATTCACAATGTTAAACATCCCATGTTTGATAAATATATTCTCACATTAAATACCTTATACTTAATTAAATATTCATGTCATCAACACAGCTTTTGAAGACCTTGACTGGGTCAATCAATTAGAACTCATATATCCAAACTTTTTTTTTTTTTGGGGGGGGGGAGGAAGACTTATCGTCGGGGCGAGGTGTATAGGTCTAGAGTTTTTTAGTCTAATGGAGCAGAACAACATGGGTACACAGAAATCAGGGATTGTAAGGTTCTCAATCTGAGGCTCACGAACATTAATCCTTAAGCCTGCATAAGCTACAAGGGCTAGGATTTTCTCTTTACCTTAAAAAAAAAACACAACTCTTATGGTATGATTTTTTTAGGTCCAATATCAAGTTGACAATGAGCCAAATAATATTAGAACTCCTTATAATATTATTGAATTAACTCTTTTTTTTATAAATTAATCAATTATCTCATAATTAATTCTAATTAAATTAATTAATAGATTATGGATTGCAACCAACAATGCATCATGACCCCCAGATGAAAAAGGGTGTTGGCTCGGTTAGCAAGCTCAAGAAGAGGGGGGGGGGGGGGGGTGAATGGGTTGCTTAAGGATTTCTACAATTAAAAAAATAAACTTAAAACTGATTGTTAGTGTTAGATAATAGTGAAATTAGACACAAATAATCGCATACAAATAACACAAGGATTTATCCTGGTTCGATCCTTCCAAATAGAAGTCTTACGTCCAGTCTCCAAGAACAATTTCACTAACCAATGGTACAGTCTCCCTTAATGTAGCAACCTTGATTTTTAAAACCTCAATAAAATAAAAAAAATTAAATTTAATAAATGAGATAAATAGATTTAATTAGAGTAAATAAAGAATAAGTGAAATAAAAGGTAATTTAAATCAAGCTCATTAAGTTAAATCCATAATTGGTTGTGTAATTGGCTCAAATACAAAACAATGGGCCTAATTGTGAGGAGCCCATATTGGGATGGGAAATAAATAATCTAATTTCGTATATAATTAATTAATAAATAGTAAAAGGCTATGATAAATACTAAATAACCCATGTTAATCTAAAACAAGAGCCATTATCCTATCCTAACCCTTTGGCCACGAGATTAGGCCTCTTCCCCATCCTTTAGATGGATAAATGCTAAAGAAAATAGGATATAATTAGGGATTTTCAGAGTTGGAAGAGAAGAAAAGAGTTTTAGGCATTTAGGACTCTATTAGCAAATAAAAACACCCAAATTCGGCCATATCATCCCATAGTTCATGGCTAGAGCTCTGGGAGACGAAGGGGAAGGCTAGAGAACGAGGGAGCTTAGAGAAGGAAGCTTGGACAAAGGGGGGATTTCTCATTTTCGTCACCAACTAGGGTTTTTTCTTTACTGCAAGCAAATGTAGGCAATCTCTCAAGCTTAACTCGTGTAAAATTTACCCTAGGTAGCCTTCATGACCCTCTTCAAAAACCCCATGATCTCATCCTTTTTCGTTCATGCATGAGGGCGAATTAAATGTCCAAACTTCTGTTAACCTGTTTTGCCCGAACCTTCATGTTTGCCTTGTACCTCTGAATCCACTCATGCTCATGACTTGAGATAATTACCATAAATACTGCTTGTTGTTAGGGTTCTAACGAGCCCAATTTGCCCAAAATTCATTGAGCATGTCATGCGAATTAAATCGTTTACCACCCTATGCATGTTATAGGTCAATGAAATATATCATGTTTAAAGCTTGCCTTACACGTATCTGTTCTCTAATCAATCATGCTCAGTGGTAGATCCATGTGTCTAGCTACGTTTACAAGTGGTTTCATAAATTTTGGACCACTGTACGATTTTATATCGAATTTTGATGTGCCTTGTATCATGTACAGCCACCTGGAAGAAAGGGCAAAACCCCTTTTCTCGGCTCGGGCGGCCTTCTGTTGTCGCGACGGCCCGATCTGCCGTGATATCAGAAGGGTCACGACACGGGGGTCCATCGCGATCTGAACGCGACGGGTCGACATGTCGCGACTTCCCGGTTCAACCCCATGCGGCCGGTTCAGCAAAACGCGACCGAGCCTTGTGTTGCGACTTGAAGGCGACAGCCTGTGGCGACATCAACAGAGCGGCCAGAACCTATAAATTACATACATAACCCTGTTATTATTACCATTTAAACTCTACCTAACCCTGTTTGAACACTGTCATGACTACTAACGACTGATTAAGTGTAAATGGGTATTATTACATGAAATTCATTAACTTAAAAGTCATGTGCACAATCATACTTGTTCTCTTGATTTCTTATACTTGCACACACGTTAAACATTCATGTTGGCCATTAAATCTTAATCAATTACTCAATAATGTATCTGGTAATTAAGTGAAATTAATTACTTAATTCTCTTGTTTATTTAATGATACTTGTCTTCGTTTTACTCACGTGTTTTGTACACCGTTACCGCTTCCCTCGGCCTTCAAGTACTTGAGGCACGACAAACACTTGTTTTCTACACACTCTCTTGGCATGGACCACCTCTCCACCGGGAAGACTCCTGACTGGACTAGGGACTCCTTGTCAAGACCTCCGTAAGTCTTCTTGGATTTGGCGCACGTCCTTAGCCGACAAGCTGGTTGTACCATAAAACCCGTTACACCTTAGGGATCAGTACGATCCATGACCTTAGTATGTTCTCCTCTTATTTTGTGATCACGTCGGGCCATCTATCCTGTGTTCATAGCACGGCTAGTGGGCGGTGGTGACTTCTACCAAACTGCCGACCCACAATAGTGTGCTGTGCAACCGTTACTATCGATGTTTAACGTTGATTTACGATATTGTCCATATCTCATCTACTACCTATATTCTCTCATCTGTTCACTTTCACTCTACTCTCTCATCTATTTCGTCTATTACTCTCATCTTTTCTTGGTACTCTCTTGGCCATTCGTGTGATTGTTTAAGATAAAGAAAATGACTTATGTCAGTGCAATGGGGCCCGATCTGGTCCTGGGAGGAGCGCCCAAAAAGTGCCAGTGCCCATGGGAGTTAAAATGATCAAGGATGTGTACGGCATGCATCCAGTGCCATTAATTATACTATCAAGATTAATCTATGACAATCAAAGTGCTATCAATACAAGTGCAAGCTATTCAAGTGCTATACAAGTGCTATCGTTACATGCTATTATCGTTACATGGCCATTCTATTATCGTTCTCGTTGTGCTATTTCCCTGTACCAATGTTATTGCTCTCTTGCTATCGTTACTTGCTCTGCATGACTTTACTCTCTAGTTAACTTGCCCTAAGACATTAATTATTTAAAGCATGATTGTTCTCATGAGATATTAAGTCCTACTGGCATTATTCGCTCATCCTGCGTATTTGTTTCATATGTTCAGGTGAGTCGGATGATGACCACACTCACGAGGATGGGATTGAGGAGGATGCTCAGGAGTGACCATTCAGCAACCAGTGCTATAGTAGTAGTTAGTTAGTATAGTTATGAGTTATGAGTCAGTTAGTCATTATGTATTAGTTTGGATTTGAATAAAGTACTGTGGGCCCTAATTTTGGCTCTGATGTGATGATGTAATAGTTAGTTGATGGAATATTAATGAAGTTGGATTTTATTTGATATTATTCCAATTGTGAAATAGTTTGTCATTTATTTCTCGCTCTGTACTATTTAATAACTGTAATACCGCTCCGATATTCCACGTCGTGGCGTTGCAGTTTTGTGGTATCAAAGCCTATGTTATTCTTAAGTATAGGATGGTCTAGGTTTGACCTACATTGATTTAGAGTCTAAATCCATACCTATGTGAGATGGGTAGAACCAAGGGTAATAAGGTAAAATAAACTCACACACGTACAAACTTAGTGCAAACTCAATGACTTACATTTAGATTCCTCTTTTGAAGGAACTTAAGCAATGGCAGCAGAGCGTGCACAACTCCGTGATATGCAGCACACGATTCAGTAGGTCACACAGGCATTACTCTAGGCTGCTGGAGCCAACAATAACAACAACAACCGAGGAGCCAGAGATTTACACAGAAATTTCTGCAATCTGAATCCACCTTGATTCAGTGGGACTACTGATCCTGATGAGGCAGAAAACTGGTTCAAGGAGATTGAGCGTATCTTCCGCGTTATGCAATGCGCGGATGGAGAGAAGGTTCTGCTTGCAACATTCTAGTTAGAAAGGGATGCCCATGCGTGGTGGGAGTCCGTTGAAGGTACACGGGCAGATGCACAGTTTACATGGGATGAGTTCAAGGAGCACTTCAACTCCAAGTACTTTTCCGAAAGGGTCCAAGAACGGAAGGCATCCGAGTTTGCTGCACTTAAGCAAAGGAACTTCACAGTCGCTGAATATGAGGCACAGTTCTCCCGATTGGCGCATTATGTCAATCATCTGGTCAGCACTGAACGTATGAAGGCAAAGCGCTTTCTTAATGGGCTCAGGCCCACTGACATCACTCAACTGGCACCTCTGGATATCCAGACTTATTCAGAGATGGTGAAGAAAGCACAGCTGCTAGAGGATGCAACCGATCTCACTGATCGCATCAAGGGTAGGATGGTCAAGAAGGAACAAACATCCAGAGCACCGAGCAAGCCTACTAACGGCAAGAAAAGGCTGTTGAGTATCACTAAAGGGCCAAGCTAGGAGCGGAAGCCCAAGGTCTTCGCCCCTACTACCCCCAACAAGCCCCGATGCAAGCACTGTGACAAGCTAGGTCACACGGCAGAAGAATGTTGGAGGAAGGTAGGCGCATGCCTACGTTGCGGAAGCTGAGACCACCGTATCCCTGAGTGCCCCTTGCTTAAGAAGAATGAGAAGCATCCTGCGGGACAAAAGAAGCCAGGCAGACTGCAGGCCTTGCAAGAAGTGGAAACCACCGAGGAAGGTGGAGTCGTCGAAGGTACACTACCAATCTTTTCTCACTCAGCATTTGTTTTGTTTGATACTGGCGCAACACATTCGTTCATATCACAAGCATTTGCTGATACAATAACTGAAAAATCCTCATCTATGGAATTTGAATTACCTGTCACCACACCACTGGGAGAAAAAGCTCAGTTGAATAAATATTGCCCATTAGCCGATGTGAAGATTGGTGAACTCAATCTTAGAGCTGATTTGATCTGTAAGCCCATGGAGGGCTACGATGTCATTCTGGGAGCCGACTGGCAATCCACTTATGGGGCTATCGTGGACTGTAGAAGAGGGAAGATTACTTTTAGTGAATTCCCTAAACTGACCTTCATGGGACGTAGACACAAGAGGCACTTGTCTCTCGTCTCTGCTATAAAGGCACAGAATATGATACCTCTGAATCCACTCATGTTCATGACTTGAGATAATTACCATAAATACTGCTTGCTGTTAGGGTTCTAACGAGCCCAGTTTGCCCAAAATCCATTGAGCATGTCATGCGAATTAAATCATTTACCACCCTGTGCATATTCTAGGTCAATGAAATATATCATGTTTTGCCCGAACCTTCATGTTTGCCTTGTACCTCTGAATCCACTCATGCTCATGACTTGAGATAATTACCATAAATACTGCTTGCTGTTAGGGTTCTAACGAGCCCAATTTGCCCGAAATCCATTGAGCATGTCATGCAAATTAAATCGTTTACCACCCTGTGCATATTCTAGGTCAATGAAATATATCATGTTTAAAGCTTGCCTTACACGTATTTGTTCTCTAATCAATCATGCTCAGTGGTAGATCCATATGTCTAGTTACGTTTACAAGTGGTTTCATAAATTTTGGACCACTGTACGATTTTATACCGAATTTTGATGTGCCCTGTATCACGTACAACCACCTGGAAGAAAGGGCAAAACCCCTTTTTTGGGCTCGGGCGGCCTTTTGTTGTTACAACGGTCCGATCTGCCGCGATATCAGAAGGGTCATGACACGGGGGTCCGTCGCGATCTGAACGCAACGAGTCGACATGTCGCGACTTCCCGGTTCAACCCCATGCGGCTGGTTCAGCAGAACGGGACCGAGCCTTGCGTCGCGACTTGAAGGCGACAGCCAACCCTGTCGCGACATCAACAGAGCAGCCAGAACCTATAAATTACATACATAACCCTGTTATTATTACCATTTAAACCCTACCTAACCCTGTTTGAACACTGTCATGACTACTAATGATTCATTAAGTGTAAATGGGTATTATTACATGAAATTTATTAACTTAACAGTCATGTGCACAATCATACTTGTTCTCTTGATTTCTTACACTTGCACACACGTTAAACATTCATGTTGGCCATTAAATTTTAATCAATTACTCAATAACGTATCTGGTAATTAAGTGAAATTAATTACTTAATTCCCTTGTTTATTTAATGACACTTGTCTTCGTTTTACTCGCGTGTTTTGTACACTGTTACCGCTTCCCTCGGCCTTCGAGTACTCGAGGCACCACGGACACTTGTTTTCGACACACTCTCTTGGCATGAACCACCTCTCCACTGGAAAGACTCCTGATTGGACCAGGGACTCCTTGTCAAGACCTCCGTAAGTCTTCTTGACTTTGGCGCACGTCCTTAGCCGATGAGCTGGTTGTACCATAAAACCCGTTACACCTTAGGGATCAGTATGATCCATGACCTTAGTATGTTCTCCTCTTACCTTGTGATCACGCCGGGCCATCTAGCCTGTGTTCATAGCACGGCTAGTGGGCGGTGGTGACTTCTACCAGACTGCCAGCCCACAATAGTGTGCCGTGCAACCATTACTATTGATGTTTAACGTTGATTTACGATATTGTACATATCTCGTCTACTACCTGTATTCTCTCATCTATTCACTCTACTCTCTCATCTATTTCGTCTATTACTCTCATCTTTTCATGGTACTCTCTTGGCCATTCGTGTGATTGTTTAAGATAAAGAAAATGACTTATGGCAGTGCAATGGGACCCGATCTGGTCCTGGGAGGAGCGCCCGAAAAGTGCCAGTGCCTATGGGAGTTAAAATGATCAAGGATGTGTACGACATGCATACAGTGCCATTATACTATCAAGATTAATCTATGACAATCAAAGTGCTATCAATACAAGTGCAAGCTATTCAAGTGCTATACAAGTGCTATCATTACATGCTATTATCGTTCTCGTTGTGCTATTTCCCTGTACCAGTGTTATTGCTTTCTTGCTATCGTTACTTGCTCTGCATGACTTTACTCTCTTGTTAACCTGCCCTAAGACATTAATTATTTAAAGCATGCTTGTTCTCATGAGATATTAAGTCTTATTGGTAGTTATTCACTCATCCTGCGTATTTGTTTCATATGTTCAGGTGAGTCGGATGATGACCACACTCATGAGGATGGGATTGAGGAGGATGCTCAGGAGTGACCATTCAGCAACCAGTGCTATAGTAGCAGTTAGTTAGTATATTTATGAGTTATGAGTCAGTTAGTCATTATGTATTAGTTTGGATTTGAATAAAGTACTGTGGGCCCTAATTTTGGCTCTGATGTGATGATGTAATAGTTAGTTGATGGAATATTAATGAAGTTGGATTTTATTTGATATTATTCCAATTGTGAAATGGTTTGTCATTTATTTCTTGCTCTGTACTATTTAATAACTGTAATACCGCTCTGATATTCCGCGTCGGGGCGTTACACTTAATGACACTTACACACCAGCCTAATTGGTCTTCTCTTTACACCCGAAGAGGAACAACCACCCAAATACCTTGGGTCTTTCCTTTTACCATGGGGAATTGTTGTGTCTCTAATTTTGATGATGTCATAAATCAAGTAAAATGTCACAAATATCTAACACAAGTCTTTTGTATCACAGGAAATCTCATAAAGTCAAAAGTTCTCTTGTATACGTTGACACTGGTTGCTTCATAGGTCAACACACATGTAACAATGAGTGAGTTACAGAAGTTCGATGATGCACATAGGTCAACTCTATTCAAAGGTTAGGTCGACGCTTGATGGATTTCCAATAGCACAAAAATTCTAAGTATTCCATTAGGTCGACACTACTTGAAGAACATGTCGACTCTAGTTGGTTTTTTGGCTAGCACTGAAGGAAAGGATTTGCATGAGGTCGACTCTAGATGAGCATCAGGTCGACACTAATCAAAGTTCATGTTAGCACTTAGAGAAAAATATTACTTGAGGTCGACTCCAGATGAGGATCATGTCGACTTTACCAGTCTACATGGACAATGCCAGAAGAGAATCAGGTCGACTGATCTACTAGTATATCAGGTCGACTTCAGATGAAGGTTAGGTCGACTCCACCATCAGTTGATGTCGACACTAAGATGCTACAAGGTCAACTCCACTTCATAGACAGTCAGTCAAACTGCAATCACTTGGATGAGGTCGACTCATGGAGGCATGGAGTCGACTCTACTGAAGTATTTTCACTGATTCAAGTCAAACTCTCTATGTATGCATCGACACTATACTCAAGGTGTGTCGACTCTTTGACACTTATACTCCAGTGATGAGAAATATCTGACAGCGCATAAGTTCCAGGCAAGTGACCCGAGGCCCAATGATTGGGACTTCGGGTACACCTTACAAGGTTCTGGAAGATGTTCTTTTTGGCGGTAAAGTATCTCCAAATTATTTGGGATTTTGTTGAGGGGCCCACCTGAGAAGATTCCGTGAATCAGATAAAAAAGGAGCACGTCATCCTCCGCAGGAGAGATCACACACAAAAAGAAAAACTGCAGTGATCTGAGAGCGAAAAAGTACAGAGAGAGCAGGAGCATGAGTTCAGAAAAGAGCAGCAAACTTCGGAGCAATCAACTGATCAAGAGGAGAGGATGCTGGATCACGTCTTTTTCTCGTATGAAGACCTGCTGCTGATCAATTGAAGCAGAGCTTCGGAATTCAACCTACTTCAGAGACAATTGATCTTTGTGCTACGACCAGAAGAGAAATTCGATGAGCTCAAGCCTAAAGAAGATGCAATTGGGAGTTCAAGGAGTCATTTGACTAGATCTAACTCCAGCGCAGAGTGTTTGCATATTTTGCATTTCTTCAGAGATCTCTTTAGTTTGATTTTTTTATTTCTTCTCTACACCAATATGTTTGGTTGTTTGCTCCAGTTGGGGTAGACGGATTGATCCTACACTTTGTGTGTAAGGATTGTGAGATTTGAAACAATCTCGAAGTTGTGAATCAATAGTCTGTAAGAAGCTGTGAATTAGCGGTTGTGTGAGTGTTTCACACATTTGAGTTGATAGAGAAGCCTCACTTGGTTTAGTGAGGGATGGACGTAGGTCTTCACACTGGCCCCGAACCACCTTAAAAATTTCGCTTGCATTGTGTGGTTTGATGTGCACTGGTTAAATTATTTCGTCTGATTTGATCCTAGTCTCGAGGTCTTAACTTTTAATTGGTCAATATCTATTCACCCCCTCTCTAGATATTCGTTTCATACACAATAGGAACAACAACACCCCATAGCATCTCTGGTTTTCCCTTCTGCAAAGGAGAAATCCACTTGCACAGTAAGTCTTCTCTTCAACCGAAGAGGCACAAACCTGAATCTTAATGAGATTTACACATGGTCCCTAAACCAATCCCAAGATTAACAATAGAAGGGCTTGATCTGAGACCAACACCAACTTTCTCTGAAGGAAGATTACAGTAAGAACACAAAAGAGAGAGAGAAAGAAAGAGAAGGAGGCTTGAAGATATTTGGCCACGATGCTTAGCTCACTCTCTTCACTTCACAAGGCTTGAAGGATGGATCACTTGCTCTTTCAGAGTTGTTGCCTCACTGTGTATATTCTTTATCTATTTGAGTTCTGGTTGGTTGGTGTTGTAGAGGGAAACATCGACTCTATTTTAAAAGCTTCTTAGACAAATAACCATTGAGGCTTCAACTTCAGCTTGAGCATGGTTCCAATGTCTTTGGTTGTTTTTAACGGTTGCTTCGGGAACACTAAATACCTTCTCTGTGGGGTCTTGATCCCTATTAGTAGGGTTATAAACGGATCCGAATAATATTCAGATCCGATTCGGATTCGTATCTGATTAAGCATATCCGTATTCGTTTAAAAAATATCCGACGGAGCGGATTCAGATACGGATATTATCCGAATAATAAACGGAGCGGACGCAAAAATAGGAGATTCACTCCGTTTAAGATCCGACTTGAATCTGGATTAATTCTAGCCATTGGATCCTAGATCTAATGGTTTGTGTGTAATATATATAAATAACCCTAAACTAAAAACTCTATCTCCCCTTCGATCCAAAACTCAATCGCCCTTTATCCCCTCGGCGGCTCTACCCCTCGCCATGGAAGGCTTCCCAGCCCTCCCACTGATGCCGCCCCGCCCCGCCATCCCACTAGCGCCGCCTCTCCCCTCTCCATGTTGGCTGTCCTGTCCTCCCATCGGTGTCACCCTATCCCCGCTCCGTTGCGGCGTCGCTCTCTCCAATCTCCATGGACCTTGTCACTACAGATCTCATCGATGTCATCGGCGTCGCCCTCACCTCCTTGACGTCCTTGCCCTGGAGCTGCTCTGCCCTCCCACTAGTGCCTCCCCACCCCTCACCCTTGCCGGTCACCCAGCCCTCCCACCGGCGTCGCCCCACCCCTCTCCCCTACTGGCCACCCCGTTCTGTCATTGTCATTGCCCTCGGCCTAAGCTGTCATGGCGTCACGGCGTTGCTATTTCTAGTTCCACGGACCTCATTGCTGCAGATCTTGTCGGCGTCGCCCTCACCTCCTTGACGCTCTCGCCCCGGCGCCGCCCCACCCTCCCACTGGCCCCACCCCGCCTCTCACCCCTACTGGCCGCCCTGCCCTCCCACCGACGCCGCCCCATCCCTCTCCCCTGGGTCACGGGGAATCCGACTTCTGTTCTCACTTCTCACCATCACGGTTGATCGGATTATAGTTGAAATCAAGTATTATTTTGGATTTTCATTATATTTTATTTGTACAAATATTAATGTTCAATTTAGATATTATTTGTGCAATTTATAAAATTTTTAAAATTTTAAAGATATTTATATATTTTTTAGATCACTTAATAATTTTATTACAACTTATGATTCCGAAGCGGATAATATCCGTATTCGCTTCGTATTCGAACATTATTTAATTAAAATATTCACTTTGTATCTAAATCTTAAACGAACCGAATACATATAATCCGATTAACTAATCGGATCGGAAACGGAAAAGCCATATTCGCTCTGTGTCCTATCTGTTTACATCCCTACCCATTAGACCCTTATTGGGGCCTTTTGCAATAGTTCCTGTTGATTCCATGATCGAATGCCGTCTGGGGTGTTTTAACGGCAAGAAGGTGTGTCGTCAACAGGGTGTTGGCAGTAATATTCGTTGCCATCATAGCAGTAACAGATGTTGCCGTCTACCTGTGTTTATGGAACTTTCCATTTGTGAATTTGACAGTAATAGATGTTGTCGTTAAAATTTTGGCGACGCGGTTGACGGCAATGTATGTTGACGTTAACTTGAGTTCGGCCTATTTTTATAAGGCAACCCAAGAGCCCCTTTCCCCTCATCTTTCATCGCTCTCTCCTTCTCCCCCCTCATCACTTGCTTCACCTGTAGCTCTAGGCGGCCGACGGAGGTTGGAGGGCAGCTTGTTTGTGTGCGTGGAGGTGGGATTGATGTGCAGATTTTAAGCAAGAAGGGTGGTTCTTCCCACGAGAGTGTGCATGTGGGACGAGTGCAATTTTTGGTAGGGTTTTCTCACCATTAAGGTAGGGAACTACCCCTTGGATCCCCTCTCTACATTCTGTAGTGGTCCTCATCGTTCAAACCCGTTAACCTAATAACGAGCTTGACACGACTCCACCTCCCGCGAACGAGCCGAAGCCTCGCAAGGGATACCATTCACAAGTCCGTAGAAATATAAAGGAAATTGTTCAAATATATATAAGATTGCCATCTCACAAATATTTACATGAAATATACATAGCCATTTCTCAACTATAACCAGACACAAGTACAACAGTGACTTGGGGCATACCCCGAGGTGTACAAAGAAAGGAAATTACACTACTGGTGGCTCAGACCCAACTCCGCTACGGTGCGGCTCCGAACTAGAAGAAGGGCGAGAAGCCTCCTGCTCTCCCTCACCTGAAAGGAGTAGGGGTGAGCCTCATAAGTCACTGGGTAGGGAAAACTCCCCCAAATGCCGAACAAAACCAAACTCACGAGTACGGAAGCAGGAGGCTACCCTAGCAATTTATAAAACTATCTAAACAAGATATTAAATATGTAAATCCTACTTACTGCATGCCATTAACAGAAATCAACCTTTAATAAATAAACTGCAAACCTCGCCAGGTGTATGTTCTAAAGTAGGAAAACGCCACACTCGGGCCACGAAGACTGGTTTGCGACACCAGCAATCTACCCGGACAAACCACACATGACTACCTCTCAGTCTCACAGCCACGGACGGAAGGTCCAGCTGCCGCTCCACTAGAATAAGCCAACAAACTGTGGAGACCAACTAACACCACTCCTGTGGACCACACTGCCGCAAGCCCATGCCTGGCACCTTTAGGGACTCTGGCCCGAGCTCCCTAAAGTGAGGCATTGGAAAATAGGACTAGCTGGGGCTCAGTACGTCTACTGGTGTCCGTAACCCCCAACCACGAGCGCGCTACAAGTGATAAAATACTAACTCTCACAAGTCGCTGTCCCATTGTCGTCTTTCCCTCAGCCGGACGTACAAATCTACATAAGAGTGAGGGTGTCCAGGAAGACGACACAGACCTCGACAGTACACAAGTACCGGGACAAGCCCCGAGCACTCACGTGCCTAGCTCACACAAAACTTGGGGCTCCCAACTGAAGAAGTAACCACGGTAAGTGTCGTACTACTCGCCACGCACACACAAACCACATGAACACACTGCTCAAACCTCGTAAGTAACACGTCAACCACGTGAACAACACGTTCTTCCAACTCCATAGGTGCCAATGCACCGCTTACCACTGTCACACACATCACATATCGATAATATGATAATCACGTAACCATGCACAAGACTATTGCCCTCGGAATCCTTGTCGCAACAGGGTCCACTGTCGCCTTCAGAATGCGACACCTCGATATGTCTCGTTCAGAAGCAGAACGTGACAGATCGGGTTGTCCTGTTCAGAAAACGACATGCAAGTCCGTCGCCTTCACAGACAGTAACCCTAATCCGGGAACCCATCTCCGGATCTCCCATGCAAACCATGTAAACCGATGTAAAAACCAATTATTCATGCTCTATTCATTGTCCTGGCATGGTATCTAGCATCTATAAAGTAATTAACAAGCCACACATGCATCACACGCTACCCACGACGTAAAATGGGGTAGAATCTCCCTACCTCCGTGAAAAACGTGAAGAACGACGATACCCCGGCATCTCCCCCGCTCCGTACCACGTCCTCGCAGCGAGACCACGCCGAAAATGATGCCAAAACCCTGAATCGCCTAAAAAACCACCGTAGCAACCCTTCCTGGCCGAGTAGATCTTTCTGAGCTCTATTCGGCCGACCTTGGCTAAAAGCACCTCACAGTTGAGAATGCGACATACCCTACTGTCGCGACAAGAATGCGACGTAGGAGGCTGTCGCTACGTCAGTAAGGCCGCCTGGCGCGCGACACGTGGCGGACATGTAGACAAAGACCTCAAACGACGGTAGCTAGAACGTGACACCCAGGGCCGTCGCGTTCAGAATGCGACGTCCAGCCCTGTCGCGTTCACAGACAGTGAACCAGCGGGTGCTTTGGGCCCAAACTGCCGGCCCACGAAGCCTCAAAAACCTACGTAAACACCTGTAACACACACTACAGGCCACACACTGGCCTCCACAACCACTAAGCCACGATCCGAACGGTCAATACGCTACAGTTTCTGTGTGATTAGTTGTAGGAATGTGATTTTTGTGTTTGGATCACAGTTTTTGGGTAGGGTTTTCCATGTTGGGAAATTTGTGGTTGCTCTGCTCTATCCAAGAGTTGGATCGACATTTTTCGTGGTTCTACTTGTGGATCTAGATGCGAGGAAGAGTTTCCCGCGGTCGGATCATGTGTGTGGGGCTTGGTTTGCATTTAGGGAAGTGGCCTAGGGCCGTTTCTATTGCTGGAAGTCGATGAACTTGACGGCATAGTTTTTTGCCATTGTGTTCCTTTGGGAAGAGATTGGCGGCAGAGTTCAGTGCCGTCAAGAATAGGTTGATGACAGTCAACCTTACTGTCGACTCTCCCTGACGGCAAGGGACATTACCATCTACCCTGGGTTGGCGGCAATCGATATTGCCGTCAATCCCACATTTAGGTTCGAGCAGTATGCACCCCCCTGTGTTGTGTAAGGCCTAGGTATGTGGTGTCGACCTTTTGGCACGATGTATCGGATGTTGAGAGCATCTTTGTCTGTGTGTGTGTATGTTGCCGTGCTTCTGCTTGTGTTGTGTTTCTTGAATTTTGAGCTGGACTCTATCTGGATGACTGGCGTTGATCTATTTTCACTGGTAAGTCTGGGCGTTGAGTACGACTCCATCCAGTGCGTGCCCCTTGTGGTGGTTACGAGCTAATTTTCGTGGGGCCCCTTCTCCACTGTTTGAGTCCTACGTAGAGAAAAACTGGTCGAGGATCAGACGCGAGGGAGAGCATCTAAGTATGCACATATGGCTACGTTTTGAGGACTCTGTGGTGTCGAAGTGCCAAACCATATGCCCTAGTTGGTCCTACCTTTCTTGTGCATGTGTGACTGTTACTTGTTGGTATTGTGGTTACCCATAATAGATAATTTCATGCCATGTGTCTGCGTGGAAAAATGGTAGGTGGAAAAATGGTAGAGCAGAGTAGAAGATGAGAGGAACTAGTCAAGAATGGGGGGAGAGAGGAGCAGAGAAGTAGGGAACAATAGAGAAGGGTGGTAGAAGAGTTGGAAAAGAGTACTTATAGGCAACTTCTGGGATGTTGCGAGATGAGGAGGCGACAAGTCTCTACTCGCATTAAAGTGCAAGAAAGGTGGGTGCATGGTGGATATTACTTGCTAGGATCTAACTGGGGAGCTGATAGGAAGCCAAATATCTATATGTAAAATTTGAAAAAAAACGGGAACTCTATTTTATTATTATAATAGTTGCATATCCATGCGTTGCACAGTAAGTTTTTAGATTCATATAAATATTTGGTTTAAATAGGATATAAAATTAAAATGAAAATTTTAAATAGAATATGTAGAGTTAACTTCTTAATGAATATATATTTTGAGTCATAGTTGTAACAGTAAAATATAGTCTTACTAGTTCTATGCCCGTGCGATACACAGAAAGTTTTTAAATTTAAATATTATATATATATATCTAGATGTTTATGTTTTTATTTCTTAAAAAATTGTTCTAACAACATTTTATGTACACATTTTTTGGAAATGATGAAAATAATTAAAAAAGAAACATTTGTTTGAAGAAAGGTCTACGCTGGTCTTGCCTCTTTCATCTAAAATAGATTATTTTATTTTTTATGTGTTCTTACAGGATCAATTTTCAAATCAATAGATCTGCTTTTTTTGTGAACTTACTTTGTTTTGTTTTGGGGCAAAAAATTTTATCTTGATGCTACCACAGGCAGCACTTATTGTATTTTTTTTTTAAATTTTTAGACTTACCTTTGAACAATAAATGTCTGGTTGTTAAAATTGAAAGTTTTTTTAAAATAGATATGTGGTGGCATTTTTAGATAGCACAGTGAGTATTTTAGGAAGATTTAAAGTTGAGTCTTTCCTTCTTAATAAGTACTTTAAAGTTGATAGAATGGACACCAATTACCTTAACTTCTACTTGCCATGTTTTGGCAATAGATATTGTAGAGATTTTTCTAACTGTGATTTCTTTCAACAGAATATTGTAGTTCTTTTTTTTTAGATTTGATAGAAGAAGAATTGTCCTGGTGATGCCACGTGGCAGCATCAAGACTAAATATATATAATAGTATAGATACTCGTGCCATGCATAAGATATTTTTAGTTTTGAATAAATATATATATTTTAAATATTTAAATATTTTAAATTAATTAAATAATATTTTTAATTTTTGAAAATAGAGATGGAGTCGTCCATGTAACAGATAATTTCTATGTAGAGTGCCAAGGAAAGAGATCACAGACGGAAGAGAGAAAAAAAATTGATTTATATACGGAGAAGAGATAGAGAGAAAGAGAGAATTAGATTTAGATAAGAAATTTTATTTGTGTTACTTGGCGCTCTCAAACTATCTTTTAGTAATATAAATAGATATAGATATGAATATTGTTTTTTAAGTTTCTGCAGTTGTATAGATACTTATGATACAACCTTTTTTTTAATATTAGATATTTTTGGCATATTTTTGAGGTTCTAGGATCGGAGACGCAATTGAATGTTTAATGCTTGCAATTCTAGAGCTGGTTGATCGGTTTCCCTGTGGTGGGTATGTCAGTCGAGAAAGACTAATTACACTTGTACATTATATTTTAAGTGCAATGTGACTAGGCATAGTCCATGTGGTGAGGAGTGATAAAATGACAATCTAATTGTTAGATGCCACATAAATTTATTGTCTAATCACATTGTGAAAGTGTAATAAACCTTTCTCGTCAATCAATACCCGTCATCATGTAAAAATATCTTTTATTAAAAAGTTGAGTCCCGAATTCAAGTTTTCCTCGTAGTGATATGAAAAATACTAAGCCAATAAAATCACTTAACAGAAAAATATTGTTGTAAAGATCCAAAAATAAATATGGAAGAATTAGCAAACGTTTTCTTGCATCATGAAAATGCTAAATAATGATCATATTATCTTAATTATTTATGTATTATAGGTGAAAATGAGGTGCAAAACAGGCATGTTATCTGGACTCTTTTAACTACGGAGGCTTCCCCCTACATCTTCGAAAGGACCTTCACACCACATATTTAAGAGAGGTAAAAAATTACTGCTTTGGGCGCCCGACCTCTTATATCCGCTGTGATGACATATCATGAGAGGGCACAGACGTCCAACCATTAAGTTAGGAGATTTACTTAAATAACTCTCCTTTTTGACTCCATAACTCAACTGAGCGCGAGGCAACGATGAGCTTGGTAGATTGTTTTATGAGATAACTGTGCCCTCTAGCCCTCGGTCTCAACCTTTCCCCATCCTTCGCCCCCAGCTTCCGTTTCACGGTCCTTGTCTAACGAGACTCAACTGTGATGGCGCATCAAAGGACAATCTTCTGCACGAGGTAGCACCGAGCAAATCGCTCGAGAATTTGTGTGTTTTGGGTCATGATTTGTCGTCCTGTGATAAATCGTCGTGATAAATGTGAATCGTATTGTGTTTGGACTCTTGTGAATTCAAACACGGTAATAAGATGATATGTTGCGGTACTTTGTGGATTGGTACGGTTCAGTCTGTTAAAAAAAAAATTTCTCATTCCTCTCTCATATTCAGTATATTTAAAGAATTTAAATGATATCTAATTAAAATAAAATTTCAAATATAAATTAATTAAGAGATGATATAAATTATAGTAATTATATTTTAATTTTTTAAATTAATTTTTTATCAAGTAAAAATTGTCTAAAAAATTATTAGATCGATTTAATATCAACATCTATGTATTAATAATTTTTGATATTTTATATTTTAAAATTAGTATATATATAATTATGATAATTTTATATTTAATTTTATTTTTAGAATCGAATATCCTCCCATTGAAATGCACACAAATAAAGATAGTATCATAATTATATTAATAATATAAAAATATTCTAAAATTAAAGATAATTATATTTTATATAAGTGATCATGTCTTACGTATAATTTACTCTCTCTTTTAATTTCTTAGTATCATATTAATATTTTATTATAAATTTTAAGACGTTACAATTTTGTTTCTTTTTCTGATCTTAGTGTTGATCAAATAGAATACATTGGTCATATAATGAACAACTTTCATAAAATGTCTAAAGATTGGATCACCTTCGTTCAGGCTGTAGAGAGGCCACACTCACTTCTAGTTAATTTGGATCGCGATATGAGAGAGAATGTCAAGAATAATCTATTGTATCTTTAAGCACATACCTTCATTTGATGTGATTCTAGTTGGAATTTGTAGAGAAAATCGTGGGGAACAACTTTCATGAAGAAGCCTCGAAGAGATATACCCTCGTTTGAGATATGTAAGGTATGATAATATTGTATATGTAGATCATGATATGAGAGAGAATGTGAAGAATAATGTGTTATAACTTTGGGCACAGATCACCAATTGAGGTGATTCTATTTTGAAGACGAAGTTGAAGAAGAGTAGAACAATTTTGATGAAGACCTCGTGAGCATATCAACCCCTTTTCAGACTATAGAAGACGTGATATTCTTGATGATTCTGGAAGATATGAGAGAGAAATGAGAGAGAGAAAGAGTGCAATAATAAATATTATTAAAATGATAATAATTAGTTAACAATAATAAATATCTTTTTATATTGAGAAAATGTACTATAAAATATAAGACCCACAGCCACCCACATAGTCTAATCTCCTTCTCGATAGGTTGATAACATTTTTCTTTTCGCTAAGTTTAGGTTATCATCTCCTTCGCAAACTACCGAACCCTAGATAAAAAAACTTTGCTCTGCCCACTTTTCACCTCGAGTGTCTCTTTATTTTTTCTGATTTATTTCATCATGTTTTCCCCATTTATGGGCAAATATATAGCTAAACGCTGCAAGGAAGTGGTATGAAAATGTTCTAGCTGTGTTGTCACTTTGGCAGGGGTGATGAGGGTGGATAAAGAGGAGATAAATTTGTGGTTAAAAGTTATTTTATTTTTGAGTGGTTAGATAGACTAATCAGGGATAACCAAATTGTTTATAGATAGTGATAACTTTATCCCTCCTTAGATAATAGTAAAGAACTAAGGATAAAGAGATAAAGAAAAAATGTGCCAAAGTGATCATATTACTTAAGTTCATAGTAAACTTATACAAGGAGAGGTTATCCCTCTATAAACTAACCACAAAATAAAGACGAATGACTTCATGATAGCCTATCTCTGTATAAATAATTTCATTTTGACACTTTTTTCCTATCTCTTTTTATATATAGTTATCTAATTATCCTCTCCTCCTTCTCTCTCTGCCCCCCTCCCTCTCCCATAGATGGGATAGAGTTATCACCTTTTTATTCATGATAATTTTAGTTATTTTTGATTAGCTTATACAACTTATTCAAAGCAAATTATATGAATCATTTATTCATATATAGTGATATTGCTAATTCTTTTTGGACAAAATTTCATTGTTTACATTTGACATTGCTTTTGGAGTACTGAATGGCTGCATAATCTCTAAATTAAATTCAGTGACATATATAATTAGGTGCTCTCCAACTGAAAACCCTCTTGGTTTTGCTAGTCTCTATAGAACCATGCTGATTTTAAGGCGCATTTGGAAGTCACCCATGCGCTGCAAGATATGAAGCAATCAGTTTTAATATCAATAGAACTTGTCATGCTATTAACTTAATTTATGTTGAACTCAGCATGTCCTCTCACACGCATAATTGATGCTATGGGAAGCAACATTTAGATGTTGTGGAGGACATTTGATTTGAGATATTTTTTTAACAGTATAAATATTTTTTAAATAGGATTTTTACATATTATCCCTGAAATCATTCAATATTCCAAATATCATCATGAAAATTTGATATCTCCTAATAACCCTCTGAAATACATAGCAATTTCTAAAAAAAAACCCTACAGCTATTTCCGTTAGAAAACTCTCGCCTAACTATGGTTAACTTTAATATTACTTAACAAAAGTTCAATTTGCCCATTACTGGGTGCAGACCACCCTGCCAGATGATCCGACTACGGGTCCAAATTTTGGGAGCCATTTACCTCTGATTATGTGGGTTTAAATATATAGTTAAAATATAATTGACTTTGGGGTGGTAGTATAGACTAATTAGAGATATACAAATTTATCCAGAATACTGAGATAAATATGAGGTAGCGTTATCTCTGGGATTGCAAGGGGAACTAGATAAATTTTAAGGTTAAAAAGTAGGTTAAGCTTTTATGGCCTTAGATATTTGAAAGTGATTTTTAGGTTAAAATGTAAGTTAAGTTACACCTAAATACTTTAACTCAGGACTATATACCCTGCTACCAAATCAGTCCACCACTTGTGTGACCGTGGCGCACACCTGTGCTCGGAGCAGAGAAATATTAGTTCAAAAAAAAGAGAAAATTTATTTGTTACCTCTATAATCTTACTCCATCTTGGAGGATCTTTTTATTTTAAAATTTATTAATGGGTCTTCTAGACAAAATATTCTTTCTGTTTATGCCTTTATTCTAAAATTTATTAATGGAATTCAGAAGGTATTTTTGAAGATGCTGACACGCATAGTAATCTTAGAGAAGATTTAATGAAGTGGATCTAAAATTTGAGATAAAATTACCTGATTGTAAGATAGATGATCATGTGGCGGCAATAAATCCCTCAATCTCCCTGGAACTGCTATGTTGGAATTTCTTAGATTTTATGTTAATGTGAAATTAGTATTTTGTCAGAATACCTAGTCCGGGACCTTCATCTTGGGCCCTTTCTCACTAAGCATCTGAAGAACACTCGAAGGTCCATTAAGTTTGGGCCTGTCAGGAACAAATGTCCTACGTTACTGGTCTTTCAATCTAGCCCAATTTTTTTTTTTAAATATAATTTGTTACGATGCCCCAGTTTACATTGGGCTTCATTTAGGATCCGTTTGTTTCAATGTAAAATTTCATATTATATTTTTTTTTTCAAAAAAACTTCATACAATTGCTTATTTGGTAATTGGTACTACCGAAAAGTTAATTCATATTTTTTTACATAAAATTATGAATTTTGACATCCTTTATGAAACTCCATGTATCATTTTCCTAAATTTCTTTTTCATATAGAATTTTTATGTGTGATTGCAATCTTCACTATAATGTCTGACGTTCGATGTCTGACGTCGGCGGTCCGCATCCGACAACTGGCACCTCGACGGCCAGTGTCCGGTGCCCGGTGTCCGACATCTGACAGTTGGCGCCTGGCCACTCGACGCCAGGCGACCTGGCACTTGGCGACCTGGAGATCGACATCCGGCGACGGAGGCCTGGCGACTAGCTCCCGGGGATCGGCGCTTGACGACCTGGCGTCCTGCGGCCAACGCCCGATGACCTGGCGAACGACGTCCGAGGACTTATGTCCGACGACCGGCGCCTGATGTCCGACGATAGACGCCCAATGATCCGACAACCGGCGCTCGACAACCTGGTGACTGACGTCCAGCGGCCGGCAACCTAGTGTCCGATGACTGACGATCAGGTGTCTGGCATCCGACGTTCGACGACCTGACATCCGACGTCTGGTGACCAGGCATAGTTCGTCGGGCAATCGAGTGGTCGACATGCGAAATGTATTTATTATTTTTAAACATTTATTTAAAAAAAATTATTTCTAATAAATATTTTATTGAGAAACAAATATCAGAAAAAAAATTTAGTAAAAATATTTACGTGAGTATCAAATGGATAATTATATTTTTAATTTTTATGTAAAAATTAATCTTTTAAAAAAATCTTTATAAATATATTTTACAAGTAACGGACCCTTAACTAAGTTGGACCCAATCGTGTTGGCCGAAACACACCTTTGAGTCGGGCTTGCCCTTTTTCACTAAATTATTTGAGTATAACGTCCGCCAAATATAGTCAGCTACCATTTTAACATCCTCTGTTTAATTAATAAATGAAGACTAAAACGAAGACATTGGACATTTGCTCTGTAACGACGCACTTTCACCCAGTACGGTTATATCAACCCACATTAAATGAGAACAAACCGCTACAGGGGAGAAAATCCCAACAATAAACAAATGGACTGAGATATACACAAATAGATAACACTATTGCAACGGAAATCAAACAAACTCTTATTCTATCAACTTTAATCCACATACCACAGTCTATATAGTCCAATAAACAAATGACATAACATAATAACTGTAACACCCCAGAAATTTTATTTGTTGAAAAATATGAATAATAAAGTTATTAGACTTAAGTATTAATCTTAAATTGAAATAATTGATATTTGGGAATGATTAGCATTAATTAACATTACCCCAGTGTCGTACTCGGACATACGCGCTCCCACAGGACGACACTGAAAAACTATAACAAAAATAAAATCTGAGAACACCATAATTTCCAGAAAAATGTGGAGATATCAGAAATGTAAATATCCAAATTTTTCGACGTACGGATTTTGAGATTAAGTCGACGCGACCATTTTTGGGTGATTTTTCACCTACTATAAAATAAATTCTAAAAATTAAACTAAAATTACCATAATTTGTAAAACCATGACATTAGTTTATGGTTGAAATTTTAACACTAACAAATATCGTTTGAATATATTTACACAAGGTTTATTGGGCCAGCTGAATTATGGGTCAATTACGGAAGTATTTCTGGGAGTTTTTGGATGCTGACGTTGTGTGGGCTATGCAAGCCCATGTCATCGTGGGTTAAAATCCTTACACGAGGGTGGTTGATGTGTGGGTGTGAGGGAGGTTGCATGGGCTAGGTGTAAGCAGTAAAAACCAAGGGGTTTTACCGTTTACACCTATGCACGGAAGGTGTCACCATGCATGGAGTGGACGATGGGTTATAGAAGCCAATCATCTCCCTTCATGCGCACCTTTCTCCACTCATGTTCTTGTTGCCTTTCCTACTGGCATCTGCTAGATCTTCTTCCTATTCTTGCATCCTTTCTCAGTTCTTGTTCCTAGTGTCTGCTACTGCTGCAACTATTTCGGTTTGCTCTTGCTGCAACTATAGCTACTGCTACCTTGAAGTCAACTTGCTATTGAAGCTACTGTCGTTGCTAGCAAGTTATCTACTTTGGGAAGGAGTTTCTTTCACTGGGTTAGGCTCTTTCATCAAGATCAAGTGGAAGTTCACTTGCTTAGCAAGGTAGGATTCATCTCCCTCTGGTTCAATTCAATTCTTCGTATGTAACAAGGAATTCGTAATGAACGGATAAGTTGTTATACTTATGATACTCTATTTTCCTTCCAGTCAGGGTAGAATTATTCTTGTTGGGAAAGGAACAACTTGGTTCTATTTTAGAAATCGATTCCTATCTTCTTCCTCTACCTTTGATCCTTGTTCATGTTATAGAGTCATGTAGAAGTCTTAATATATTTAGAACTATGTGAGAACTTCTGTTTAATTGTTAGGTACTCCAAGCCTTGATTTAGATCCATGAAACACTTTGAGTTTTAGTGTTTATCTTGTAGGAATCTTCCAATAAACCATTGCTATCAAGATCATACTTCCAGTACTACACTACGTTAGTTTTTAGCTAGACAAGTTCGAATTGCAAATCTCTTGTTTCATTCCGTTTGTTTAGCTTATAAACCACTTTGAGAACTACAATTAGACTCTTCCAATTGATATAAAATCATGCTTTGATTCATAGGTTCCATGGTTAGAGTGTTTAGAGTGAATTCAAAGTCACTTATGAGTGAGGAATAGGCGGCTGTCGACAGGCAGCTCATAGCTGTCGACAGGCCAGCCTTCCTGAACTCCGGAATAACTGGGACTGTAGCTAGTTGTCGACAGCCATTTTGTTGCTGTCGACATATAGACACAGACCAGCAAAAACTGAGCTCTGTCTGCTGCTATCTGTCGATAGCCCCTTCCTGGCTGTCGACAACTACGACCCTGATTCGAATTTCTGCACTTTTCCGTGTAAGAATCCTTGCTAAAAGTTCATCCTAATAGCCTAGCAAGTTACCCCCTTAATTACTTGGGTATCTTATGTCTTTCTACTGTAAAGAATACCCATTTGAGATACCTTACTTCCCTTGAAATATTCTTGAAGTTGTCAACTACGAATGGTACTCCGTTGAGTCCATTCTCCTATGTTCGGTAACTGAGTTCATATAACTTGATGTCTTGAGAGTTCAAATGCTTGAACACCATGTGAGATGTGATTAATTGATGATGATGACATATTATTGGGTCCTTGGAACCCACCTGACTGAAATGCTTGTGCAAATAGGGCTGGTCCAGTCCTAGAAGGAGCACCCGAATTCTCTTACTGGCCGTATGGATTGATAAAGGGCTACGGGATGTTTGGCATTACATCACTTACGATTGATTATGGTCATCATAAATACTATACTGTCTTACTGTTACTCGAGCAAAATGTGAAGTTTATACATCTGAACATGCCCGTGTTTTATTATCATCACTGTGTCAAGTCTACTGTTCTGATATTTGATCATGTCTTCGATATCCGTTCTATTCTTGCCTTAACTATTATGTATTCATCCTTGGAATTATGGATTTGAATTCTACTAGGCTAGTTAGCTCATTATTTCCTACCATTTTCAGGTAATACAGGTGGGGATGACGTTTAAGGGAATGAGTGCTGAGTGGACCGACAGTGTCAAGCAAAGCCAACCCGTTTCTGTTTCTGTTTAGTAGTGTGAAATGAGATGTATAAATTAAGTTGTTTTGATCTACTCCTCTCTTAGTTGTTATGAGGAGTATCTGTGTAATAAAACTTCCACTTATGACGTTATGAATGGATAAATAATTATTACCTTTTTGTGCCTATTTTTCTGTCACTTCTGATAAATAGCCTTTTATTAGGACGTGACAGATAATTTGGTATCAGAGCATTAGTTCGATAAACCTAGGGAAACCAGTGAGTTGGGGTAGAAACATGGGATTAGTTAGCATGATTTTTGTAATCATGTAAATGCTTAACCTGTTAATTATTTTAGAATGGACATGAATGCCCAAGAAAGGTTGGTAGCTGCCATGGAAATGCTACGTCACGATATAGAGTTGTATGCTCAAGCCTAACGATAAGCCCATGTCCAAATCAAGGAAGAAGTACTTAACTTGACCGTGGTGCATTCCTTGCTGGCAATCCTCGTGCGTCATTAGATGTCGTGACTCAAGTCATGAATCGTTTGGATAATTTGAAGTTGGGGCATGATATGTTGCTCCATCAGTTTGAAGGATATTGGGAGGCATTGACGGATGCAGCAAGAGAATTGTACTACGGGACCGGAGAAGAACAACAAGCACCGCCAATGGAAACCGTTATAGATCTGACCCAAAATTAGGAATAGACTTAGACCCCTCATCTTTTTGTAAACCTCTCCTTTTGTGTAAATGTTAGTTATATATATGTAACTCCCATGGGTATGAGGAGTGAGAGGTTAGTGGAGGTTGGAGGTTTGTATATATGGCAAACTTGGAAAGAGAAGGCTGTGTTATTTTAGTTTGGGGATCCATGGAAATGTACTACCATGTAAATACTTGACTTGTTAATTATAGAGATGGTGTGTTCTGTGAATTTGAATTATGTATGTAATGAATGTGAGCTTGGGATGGTTGTGAAATTAATTTATGTATTGTTGGATGTTTCAGAAACTTTTCCAATAGTAGTCATGGATGGTGGTGATGCTAACTGGAGGAAGATGGAGAGTTCTATGCATGACTTGACTCGTGTAATGAAGGCAGTAGCCAAAAATAACAGTCACAATGGGACAAGCTTGTACAAGGATTTCCGAAGCCTAGACCCTCCGAGATTCACAGGAAGTACGGATCTGGATGAAGCTGAGAATTGGCTAAAAGATATTGAAAGGATATTCAGAATGATTAAGTGTACGGAAGAGGAAAAGGTTCGTCTAACCACATTTCAGTTAGATCGGGATGCCCGTGCTTGGTGGGAAACTGTGGAAGTTACTCTGGAGGATTCAAATCAAGTTAGTTGGGAAGAGTTTGTGGAACTGTTCAATGAACAATATTTCTCTGAGGTGGTTCAGGAGAAGAAAGCAAATGAATTTGCTAATTTAAAGCAACTAAGAATGTCGGTATCCGAGTATGAGGCTCAATTTGCCCGGAGGCTCAATTTGCCCGGTTGTCAAAGTATGCCCCACATCTTATAGCCACAGAGAAGTTAAAGGCTAAAAGGTTTATGAATGGACTACATCCCAACTTTATCATGCAACTAACTCCTCATCTGATTACTACTTATTCAGAAATGGTTAAGAGAGCCTTGGCACTGGAAGCTACGAATGAGGCCGTGGACAAGATTAGAGGAAAGTCTGGAGAAGGATCTTCAGATAAAAAGAGGAAGTATGAGTCGGGAAATGTCCTGAAGGTTCAGCAGACTGCTACGAAGGCAGGAAAAACTCTGGTTGGAGGAAAGGATGTTTGTAAACATTGTCATCTCGTTGGCCATAAGACTGAGAATTGTTGGTGTCGGTTGTGAGCATGTCTTCGTTGTGGAAGCACTCAACATCGAATTCCAGATTGCCCAATGCCCAAAACAGCACCAACAAATAAAAGCCCCCAAGTAAAGTAAGGAAGACTACAAGCTATTCAAGAAGTGGAACCTGAATCCCCATAGGAAGGCAGATTGATTGAAGGTACATTGTTAGTAAACTCAAAACCTGCATTTGTATTGTTTGATTCTGGAGCTACGCACTCTTTCATTAGCTATGAGTTTGCTAAATTCTTGGAAGTAAAGTCAGTTCCATTAACCACACAACTTGAGGTTGCAACTCCTTTAAGTGAGGGTAAAAAGCTTAAAGAATATTACCCTACTAGCCAAATTATTGTCAAAGGACATGATTTACCTGGTGATCTGATATGTTTAGAAATGTGGGATTATGATGTAATACTTGGAGTTGATTGGCTATCTAAATACCATGCGAACTTAGACTGCCAATTGAGACAAGTGACTTTCTTAGAAGAGGAAATTTATTCCATGACCTTTGATAAACCCCACGCCAGGAGAATACCGATAATTTCAGCAGTTAAGGCTTGCAAGTTAGTAAAGAAAGGTTGTCAAGGGTATTTGGCGTCTGTGACCCTATTAAATCAGAACATTACGGGATTGGATGATATTCCGGTAGTAAGGGAATTTCTTGATGTTTTCCCTGAAGAGCTACCTGGCTTACCACCTGATAGAGAGGTGAATTTTTCAATTGAGTTGGTGTCAGGAGCTACGCCAATTTCTAGAACACCTTACAGAATGTCAATAGAAGAACTGAAAGAACTGAAAAGGCAATTGTTGGAATTGATAGAGAAGGGATTCATTAGACCTAGTACCTCACCTTGGGGTGCTCTGGTACTGTTTGTTAAAAAGAAGGATGGATCTATGCGGTTATGCATAGATTATCGGCAGTTAAATCAATTGACTATAAAGAATAAGTACCAACTTCCAAGAATTGATGATCTATTTGATCAGTTGTCTGGAGCTCAGTGTTTCTCCAAGATTGATTTAAGGTCCGGATGTCATCAGCTTAGAATTCAAGAATCATATATTCATAAAACGGCTTTTCGAACAAGATATGGACATCATGAATTTGTGGTGATGCCGTTTGGATTGATCAATGCACCAGCTGCATTTATGCATCTGATGAATGATGTGTTCAGGTCTTATTTAGATCAGTTTGTGGTTGTATTCATTGATGATATACTGATCTACTCCAAAAGTATGGAGGAGCATGAAGCCCATCTACGGATCACTTTGCAATTGTTACGAGACAACAAGTTATATGCAAAGTTTAGTAAATGTGAATTTTGGTTGAAGGAAGTGATGTTCTTAGGACACTATTTCTAAAGAAGGCCTATCAGTAGACTCTTCAAAGATTGAAACCATACGGAAATGGGGACAACCTAAGAATCTCACTGAAGTAAGAAGTTTTCTGGGCATGGCCAGTACTACCGGCGATTTGTCAAAGATTTTTCTGGAATTGCCTCACCTCTTACACAGTTGACTATAAAAGGAACTGCTTTTATCTGGAATGAGAATTGTGAGGAAGCATTCAAATTGTTAAAATATTGTCTGTCATTTGCACCAATTCTAGCCTTGCCGGTGGAAGGAAAAATATTTGAGGTTTATACCGATGCTTCCAACATTGGACTGGGTTGTGTATTAATGCAAGATGGAAGAGTTATTGCCTATGCTTCAAAACAATTGAAGACTCACGAGAAGAACTACCCAGTACATGATTTAGAATTGGCTGCTGTGGTCTTTGCTCTTAAGCTTTGGAGACACTACCTATACGATAATCAATTTATAGTGTACTCCGATCACAAGAGTCTCAAGTATTTATTTTCACAGAAAGAACTGAACATGAGACAAAGGAGATGGATGGAATATATCAAAGACTATGATTTCAAGATTGAATACCATCCAGGAAAAGGAAACACTGTGACTGATGCACTCAGTAGAAATTCTATAGTCAAGATATTTCGGCTGCAAGTAAGGGAATGGAAATTATTAGAGGAATTTTCTACCTTGAGCTTAAAAGTTGACATAGAATCGTATTAAACAACTAATCTAACACATGTAAAACAATAATCTACACATGAATACTAATAACATGATATCATTAACATAAGCACAATCATACAATCACATGCTTTCATATTCTACTCTCACATAACACTAACACATGACCATTGTTTAAATTACAATATGATACTAATCACATGCGCATCAAGTAATTATAATTCATGAACATAATATCACTTTTATCATTTAACAAGAATCATATTAACACATGCAATTTCCTTTTTTATGACATGTTCACATACACTTACTTTCACATTATCACATTTTTACTTACACACGAGTTCACATGGTTTTCATATAGGTTATCACTTGCACATTCGCGATCACATATCACATCAATTTGCACATAACATGTGTCACGTTCACATATCACTTGCACATACCTTGTGCCACGTTCATATGTCAATTTTCACGTTATACTCATGTTCATTTTTACACAATGCCAAGACACAGCCCAACCACCACTAGATAGATCACGTACACATACACATTCACTTTCACGTATTTAATCACTAGGAAAAGTTACTAAGTCTAGGTTCCTGCAGAAATCGGGGAAAGCCCTTCCCACTATTACCAGTGGAACTTGTCCACCTTCAGAATTTCACAAGACCCTTGCCTCGGGTATCACGTAACATGTTTGAACTTTTTCATAGGGGCACTACTACAGTACAACTCCAAGCTATCTAGGGTGGCAGTGTCTTATGAGCACATTTATTTATCTTGTCACGTTTACATGTTTCACACACACATGCTCTTTATTCCCTCGCTTCCCATGCACATGCACACACATGTATTATGGAACATACTTCTAACACATTCAGGCTCTCAAATCAGTCATAAACAGTAATTGACAGAAACTAAAACATGAGGCTAATCACACTTTTAATCATGATTAACTTAACATTCAATTTATGGTACAGAAACCTTCCGAAATTCATAATTCACTCTACAGTGATCAAAACAGACTGAAAATTTAACCACATGGTACATAGGTATCACAGAACACATCACTAATTGTTCATAAATTTCAGAATAGTAAAACTATTTTTAATATTAAACAAGATTTCAGACAATTTCAAGCTATCTCAATTTAAATATGGTAGACAGTGAACCATCTATTCTAACAGATATAAAACATGCACACAGTGGTTCTAACTTCAAAAAAAAAATTCTGAAACAATAACATGCACCATATATAATTATCCTGTATTTAAATCTCTCATAACATGTTTATCATCTTCACAACAGAAATTTTATAAATAACAGATAATATTAGAAAATTATTATGACTTCATGGGTTGCTCAAATGAATATATTAAGCAAGACATGATTTTCTACACTCATACATATAATCGTTTTCCCGAAAAATCACATCACAGAGGTCCAATCAATACTCAGAAAACCACAGGAATTTGACGTCCATTTTCTAGACGCCAACATGATTAACGACATGATCGTATTCCGTTTACTCAGGATATTGGCGGCAACAAAATGGCCGTCTATATTCTATCTGCACACAGTGCAGACCATAACACAGATAACACATAAATTTGAGGTTCCAGGCATGGAATAAAGATTCGGAAAAATATAGAAACCCTAAAGGATAAGTCCATGACTTGAACCATTAAGCTACTTGCCTGTGAAAAATTGTAGAACGGATTTAATCAGCCGATGATGCCCTCCTCGGCCAAGCCAAGAAGGCGCCCAAAACTCCTCCCGATCCGGTTTCTGTGTCTATGTAGATTGCATACCGGGGCTGGGAAGCTTTCTTTATCCAAGGTGCAGCTCCCAGTCGAAGAAGATCGCCGGTAGGACGTCCCAATCGCCAGATCCAGCTCGGCCAAAATTGGGTTTTCTCACAGAAGGTCTAGGGTTTTCACAAGAGCCAAAAGACCCATCTCGGTCGAAATCACTAGGTTTTATAGATTTAGGGGGTCGGAGCACGCATTAGGGTAGGTTATTCTGCCGTTAGATAGGTTTCCTAATCGAGAACCCAAAAGAAGCGCCACAGTTTCCAGATCTGAAATCCATAACGCATCCAGAGAAGTAAACGACCAACATACTGCCGTTGACCCATGGTCAACATCTATCGATGTTGACGCCAGGAAATAGTAAACAGCACAATTTTGGCCGTCTACTCACTCTTAACGTCAAGAGATATTGACGTTAAAATGAATTTTGGCCAGAACCCAAAAATAATTAAATAAACACTCATACACAATCTAAATACATATTATATGCACTACATTATTTAAATACACTATGCACAGATATAAATAAATATAATATACGCATAAGAATAATATATATTTATACACATGCGCATAAGTAAGTAAATACTTATAATATGCACCAAATAAATAATATGAAATGCAAAAAATTCGGGGGCCTCACATGCTCTAATCATCCTCTGCATGAATATAAATTTTATTTAGCCCTTAGGTTTTGTGTTTACATAAGTTACTTGAACATGCTTACAAACTGCTGCCCTTTGACGAATGTTCAATGGATGTGTGTGGAAAGATAATGTCAAATTTGTTGATAATTTTTATTTAGGTTTAGTTAAATGGATAAATTGCTTATTTCATATTTATTTTTAATTGGATAAAGCATATACACTGGGCCATTTTAGTGATCTAAACGTTCCTGAGGTTTACAACATATATATGTCTATAGTGCTTGTAGATCATATTTCATAAAATTAAATGCTGCAGATAAATCGTATTTGAAAAGATTAAATAGGTAGATAGATATTACCCGAATCCGAATGTTATCGGACAGACTTTGGGTTCGGTACGAAAACTTCCCATCTGTTGCATAATATCCGGAGAGAGTGGCATCCCCTCTTCGTCTGCACCGACTTGTTGACAGCCCTACCACTGGGCCGACTCGAAAATGCGCCATCTGAATGCTAGTTGGGCTGCAACAGCAAATTGAAAACAACACTAGTTATTGGGCTTGTTAATGGGCACTACTTTGCCCGGCGAATCTATCGCTGTTCTTGGTATTGCTTTCTCATGCTCTGCCTGTTTCTATCGTTGCCATTAAGTTCGCTTATGTGTGTTACCAATTGGATTGTCATAAGTGGGTTCGTTATTATAATGGAACCATTAACAAGCCCAACAACTAGCAGTACTCTAGGGTTAATGGAGTAGAAGAGAAAATTCAAGGGTCACTTTAGCAGGGGATAAACTCGTGGTTAAAAATTATTTTACTTTGGATATATTGTATAGATTAATTAAAGATAACTAAAATTATATATGAATAAAAAGCGATAACTCTACAGAGCGGATAAATACATAACCTCACATAAAAGGAGATGGAAAAAATAATATGCCCAAATGAGATGGTTTAAGTCTATGGTTAGCCTATACAAAGATAGAAAATAAAGAGACGAGACATTGCTAAGTGTACGTAGACAGTTCACAGTGTGTGCCTCCCTCGTCCTTTAATTTGTTTTTTAAAATAAATAGTCTCATCCTGTCCTGTCATCCATATTAGCTTCGCACAGTGTGCTGCTGCCAAGTGCGCTGTATCATTTCATATATATATATGTATATATGATCTTTAGAGAAAGCTGACAGATTAAGCACCTAACTTACTGACATTAATGCTGTCCTCAATTTGCATAGATCCCATGGCTAGATCTATTGTATGGACTCAATCCTCCTGGACTTTAGAGGAACACAAACATCGAAATCTGCTCTTCAGTGATTCCCATACTCCGTTTTCCGTTCCATAGAAATGTAGAGAGGGCAGATGTGGGCGAAGCGATTTGTGTCAGTTCGACTGTGTGTCTCGGGTCGGGACTACCGTCCACCGCCATTGGACCATGGCTGCGAGCAGAAAACACACAGTCGCTCACGTGCGCGTCGGTTCCATCGCGGAAGGGGTGACGTCCCTTCTCTGCTGCTTCGTCTTCCTCTCTCTCTCTCTCCTCTCTCTCTCTCTCTCTCTCTCTCTCTCTCTCTCTCTCTCTCATATCCTGTCTAAACTTAAACACCGCGCGCCACTGGTTCTGTCCTCAGATGTCAGACGAGTGGTCGTATTACCAAATGATGAAAGAAGCTAGCGAGTCAAAATAAGCCACTAAGCTACTGAGCTACGGCCAGTCGTGCATCACATTCCTTTTCACTGCACACTTGACTGGGCACAGGGAAACTACTGGGCACAAGGTAACACGTGCGTCGACGTCGAAAGCGGCAGGGCGTCGTATTCGTATGGGCGGCCTCCGGTCGGCCGCGGAGAAGGCGACTAGGCGACGCTTCTGTCACGGCTTTTCAAGGCATATGAGATTAATGTATCACATGCGCCGTGGTGGACGGAGCCGTCCCCCCGAAGGAGGGTTTCCATTACGGGAAAGGGAAATATTTAGTGCACATTTTGATGGACACTAAATATGGCACATCTACTAAATTAACATGGCACATTCACAAATTCTTTTACCTAGCTAGTGGGGTCATAGGACTCCACTGAACTTGTGCTAAGTCCGCTTCTGGAGAGATTATAATATTTCTCCCATCCCATCTTTTCAAATCCCAAAGATAACCGGTGCCTAAATTAGTGCACATCATAGATGTGCACAAAATATTTCTCTACGAGAAATCATGCATGCACTGGGTATATTGCAAGGAATGGGATCGTCTCGCCCCCTATAAGAATAGGGTCGGTCAGTACACGGCGGAGTTGGACGGGTGTTTTTAGATTAAACCTCAAAAAAATACTCAGGGTTAAAAAAAAAAAAACTCAAACAACCCCATCCTAGCAGGAGGGGTGGGGGGGGGGGGGGGGCTTCGAACGTTGGCAGTGAGCCTATTATAATGGATCCAAACTAGGTACGAACGTTGAAATTATTAAGTAAATATTGCACCTAATTGAAGCCCTCCTCGTGGCGTTGGAAGTTTAAATATTATTATGCACCACCCACCTTCGAAGAACAGGGAAGCCCGACCAGCTGGGTGGGTCGCTCAGCGGAATCACCTAGCAATCTGTGGGGGGGGGGGGGGCTTCGATCGGCCGGACGATTGGAACTGCGGCAAGCTGGTGGTTGCCGTGTGCGGACAGGCCGTGCATGCCCCCACTGCCAGCTGCGAGAAACTAAGGGCATGCAGCTCGTGCTACGACGTGACTCAAGTCGCAATTGTTACACGTCGTTACTCTCCGGCTGGTTGCTCCGCAGCTCCAGTCCCCGCCCTCACATAATCCTGTCAATCTAGTCTCTACAATATTGTATTAGCTACTGCCTCCCCCATATGATTATGATGTAAATTCCACACATAATTAACGAAGTCTAATGAGCTAAGTGACCAGCACAGTTTCCACGGAGATTGCTTTCCGAGCTGAACATTTAACTGCATGCATGCATATCGTTTGGGGCACAGCATCCTGCGGGATCCCTGATTCCCTCCGAGCCGCCAGCCGCAAGCGAACTGCGTATGCACAGAGCCACACCTGAGTCGGCATGGAGTCCCTTATATATGGGTTGGACGCATCACCGGCACCGGAGAAGAAGGAGATGCTTTGTTTTTTGATGGAGAACCAGGTGTAAAGGTATTGAAGAGAAATCTCACGTACTCCCTTTAAGGGAGACGAGGTGGTGTATTTATAGCAGTGAAGAATACAGTTTACATATAATACAAACACTCCACGATAAACAGTAAGAAGAGTCCAGTGCCACCGTTAACATTTATCTCTATCGGTGGTCAGATTTATCTACATCTACTGAATCCTTAACCAGACCGGACTCTGTTCTGGATGGAGATGAAACTGCAGACTCCTTATCACGCCCCCACAAGCTTAACTGTGGTGGCTGCACATTAAGCTTGAAACGTAAGTCAGTGAACCGCTGCCGAGCCAAAGGTTTGGTAAGAATGTCGGCGCGCTGGTCTTTGGTGGAGATGAATGAGACCACAAGTTCTTTGGCTGCTACACGTTCCCGAACAAAGTGAAAATCAATTTTCACATGTTTAGTCCTTGCATGAAAGACTGGATTGGCTGCCAAATAGGTGGCGCCAATATTATCACACCATAATACAGGTGCTGGAGTAAAGAAGCCAAGTTCATGGAGGAGGGAGAGCAGCCATAAAACTTCCGCAGTGGCATTTGCAACAGCTTTGTATTATGCTTCTGTGCTGGAATGAGCGACCGTTGGTTGCTTTTTAGAGCTCCAGGACACAAGATTGCGGCCAAGATAAATTGCATATCCTCCCGTGGAACGTCGATCAGGTGTGGAACCCGCCCAGTCAGCGTCGCTGAATGCATGCAGATGACAGGGAGAATCATGATGAAGAAGCAAACCATATGTAATGGTACCCTTGGGATAGCGCAGGATACGCTTAACATATATCCAGTCCTTATGAGAAGGAGCGTGCATTTGCTGACAAGCACGATTCACAGCAAAAGAGATGTCCGGACGGGTGATGGTGACATATTGAAGTGCCCCAACTATGCTACGATAGAGAGAGACATCAGCAAACGGCTCCATATCACTCGCGGTTGGAGTAATGGTGACAGCCATAGGAGTGGAAAGCGGACGAGCCCCATCCATCTTTGAGCGGTGAAGAATCTCAGTGATATATTTTGCTTGAGATAAGAGACAACCGGAGGGATGAGAATGTAGTTGAACACCCAGAAAATAATGAGCAGGCCCTAAGTCACGAACAGAAAACTCTGCAGCAAGGGAGGCAATAAGAGCTGAGACGCCCCCGGGATCGTTGCCGGTGATGAGAATATCATCCACATAAACAAGGATGAATAGCCGAGAAGCACCTTGACAGCGGAAGAAAAGAGATGTATCTGTTTTGGAACCGACGAACTGAAGAGAGGTGAGCCAATGGTTGAGGCGCTTGAACCAGGCGCGAGGTGCTTGTCGGAGACCGTAGAGGGATCGCCGGAGGTGACAAACATGGTTGGGCAGTTGTGGATGAGCAAAGCCTGGGGGCTGCTCCATGTAGACAGTTTCTTCAAGGTCACCATGGAGGAAGGCGTTGGATACATCAAGCTGGCGAACAAGCCAGCCAGAGCTTACAGCGATAGCTAGCAGTAGTCGAACAGTAGTAATCTTTACTACTGGACTGAAGGTGTCGAAGCAGTCGACGCCAGGCTGCTGTCGAAATCCCTTGGCGACGAGGCGTGCTTTATGGCGCTCCACAGTACCGTCTGCTCGATGTTTAACCTTGTAGACCCACTTGCATCCTAGCACATTCATCCCAGGAAGGCAGGGTACCAAGGTCCAAGTGCCAGTGTGCAAAAGGGCATTAAATTCCTGTGACATGGCAGCGCGCCAGGAAGGGTCCTTGGATGCCTGGGTAAAGCAGGTGGGTTCAGTTGGGGCAGAAGCTGTCAGGGCTGTAGGAGATATAGACTGTGCAGGGGCAGTGGTCATAGAAGCAGCTGAACTAGATGGAGTGGCATGCACCGTGGGCAAAGAAGCTGCAGAGTCGCTATGGTCAGGGAGCCCTGGAGAAGCCGTTGGAGAGGAGACAACAACAGGAGCTGTCTCAGCATAAATCTGGCGGAGCGATCTTGTGCGCGGTGGGGGCTCTAAGGCAGTAGCGGAGGAAGCAGCGCCATGAACCGAAGGGACTGTCGAAGGAGGAGACACCGCAGACTCACAAGGAGTAGTTGCTTCATGAGGCCCGGGTGACGGCATGGTCAAGCGTCCGCCAGTAGGGGAGCAGTGCACTGCCGAACTGTCTGCGGAGACCCCAGTAGGCGCATCTGTTGTAGGTAAGGGCGAAGCAGGCTGTGCACCAACTGGACGAGGTGGGGTCACGCGACGTGTTGTGGCACCGATGGAAGGCACAGCAAAAGTAATTATCCCGGCGGGAGACGGCCCCAGAAGTCCATCGGGCAATGGCCTTGCAGCAGCTGGGAGCAATCCTGTAGAAGCTGAGAAGGGAAACACCCCTTCATCAAAGACCACATCACGTGAAATATATATGCGTCCTGTTTTTGGATTGAGACAGCGATACCCTAAGTGGTTCGAGCTATACCCAAGGAACACACAACGTTCAGAACGAGGACTTAATTTAGTGGAGGCATATGGACGGAGCCATGGATAGCAGGCGCACCCAAAGGTGCGAAGAAAGTTATAGTCAGGTGGGGTATGAAACAAAGTAGAATAAGGGGTGTTCATATGGAGGTTGGGTGTGGGAAGTCGATTGATCAGATACACAGCAGTGGCGACAGCTTCATCCCAAAACCGCTGGGGAACGGAGGCGTGAAGCATCATGGAAAGCGCAGATTCTATAATGTGACGATGCTTACGTTCGGCCGCACCATTTTGTTGAGGAGTGTGCGGACAAGATATCCGGTGGGAAATACCCGCCGAATCAAGATAGGAACGTAAACCTTGAAATTCACCACCCCAGTCAGAGTGAAGGATTTTAAGTTTCCTATTAAATAGGCGCTCAACATGGCGATGAAAGCGAGGGAAAACACTGGAGACGTCCGATTTAAGACGCAATGGAAAGAGCCATGTAAAGCGACTATAATCATCAATAAAAAGGACATAATATTTAAAACCTTGAGAAGATAATTTTGGAGCAGGACCCCATACATCGGCATGAATAATATCTAAAGCCCCAGTCGAACGCGAGGGCGATAAAGAAAAAGGAAGACGATGGGATTTAGCTTGCATGCAAGCGCTACATAGATGCTTGGTAGGATGGAACGAAGGAAGACCATGAGTGGCGATGACGCGGGCTACTGTGTGCATGGCTGGGTGGCCCAGGCGAGCATGCCAAGCGGGTGCAGAGGAGAGCTCGCCAAGAAACGCAGCAGATGAACGTGATGGAGGAGTGTGACGAGGAGGCAATGGAAGCCGGTACAGACCATGATCAAGTTGTCCGCGCATCAAAACTTTCCCCGACAGACGATCCTTCACAAGGCAAAAGATGGGATGGAATTCAAAGGAAACGTTATTATCTTTAGCAAACTGATGGACAGATAGAAGATTGCGACTAATGGCTGGAACATGTAGGATTATTAAGAAGAAGTGGTTGAGAAAGGGAGGGGAGCATTGTGTGACCAATGTGATGGATAGGCAAACCTGTACCATTACCAACACGGAGCATGTCCGAACCATTATAAGGGGTAGGTGCCAGGAGCTGAGCATAATCCGATGTAACGTGGTGAGTGGCGCCAGAGTCGGGGTACCAAGCAGACGTAGGGGACTGGGCGCCGGCCGATGTAGAGAGGGCGGTTGGAAGTGTCCCCGGAGTCAAGGATGGTGCAGTTGTGGGTGACTGCTGTGGCTGCAGCTGCTGAGATCTGGGTCCCCGACAAACCGTGTGTTGAAGCGTTCGGGACAGTCATGAGCATAATGGTGTCCAGCAACAAAGCAGATCTGGCAAAACGGGCCACGTCCGCGACCTCGCCCACAACCACGTCCGCGGCCAGACCGTCCATTGCCGCGTCCACGGCGAGATGTGTCGTCAGAAACCAAAACACGTCCGCCGTCGACAGAGTTGGCGGATGGAAAAGCTGGTTCCTCGGGGGAGTTTTCGCAATGTTGCATGAAGCTTTCATGGGCAAGAAGCATAGCATGCAGGTCTTCAAGGGACACATCGCGAATACGGGTAGTAACATATGGAATAAAAGAGTTGTAAGCCAAACCAAGGTCGGCGAGAACCTGCATGACCAGATCATGTTGTTGCACCGGTGCTCCAATAATAGCAAGTCTATCAGCAATGGTTTTAACTGACTGCATGTAATCAGTAATGGAGGAAGATCCACGCCGAATGCTGTGAAGTTTTGTTCGTAGTTGAAGTACACGGGCGCCGGAGTGAGACGCAAGAGCATGGGCGACGGCAGTCCAGGCTTCTTGAGAGGTGCCGCAGTCGGGAACAAGAGCAGCAACCGAATCGGTCATGGAAGCAAGCATCCATGACAAAACAAGGGCATCTCGGCGCTGCCAGGCACTATATGCAGGATTAGGGCGAGAGGTGTCACCTGGACCAATGATCTTCGGGTTGGGGCAGACATCTGTGCCATCGAGAAGTCCCATGTACCCATTAGCTTTCAGAGCAGCAGAGAACTGCCGGCGCCACCTGACATAGTTCTCGGAAGTGAGCTTGATGGTGAGCAGTGACATAATGCTGGCGAGGGGTGGCTGGGCAATAACAGTCTCCTCCGGAATAGATGATGCATGAGGGTCTACCGGAATATGAGATGCAGCAGTGGGCGGGCCAAGGAAGGTGAGGCAGGTGCAACCTTAGAAAGAGATGAGGAAGAAGCATCAGAATTAGTCATGCTGGTGAACGAAAAGAAGAAAGGGCAGGATCAGGGCTGTTAAGCACAGAGCTTTGATACCATGTAAAGGTATTGAAGAGAAATCTCACGTACTCCCTTTAAGGGAGACGAGGTGGTATATTTATAGCAGTGAAGAATACAATTTACATATAATACAAACACTCCACGATAAACAGTAAGAAGAGTCCAGTGCCACCGTTAACATTTATCTCTATCGGTGGTCAGACTTATCTACATCTACTGAATCCTTAACCAGATCAGACTCTGTTCTGGATGGAGATGAAACTGCAGACTCCTTATCACCATGCACTATAATTAATGCCAGCGACGTGCCGTGTTGGGTGCGGCCGCAACGCTGCCAGGTCCTGTGTCTTCTTGAACATGCATGGTGCCAACGATGGGCACCATCTAACGAGGGTGTGCCACCCAAACTCTCTAAGGTTAAAAAAATAAAAATAGAATATATATTTTAATAGTTCATTCGGAAATTGACACAATTTTATTAAGTATGTCAATTTTACTACACATTTTTTGAAATGTATTAAATATTTCTCTCTCTTAACTATGTTGAACCGTTGTCTATTGGATAGTGTGGGGGCAGTACAATATAATTGCTTGTATACTGTTACTAGCCAACGACTACACTATGTGGTTCCACACGAGTTTGTAGTAAATATTTGAAAAATTTAGTATATATTAAAAAATATCTTTTACACGTCATTCGATGGTATGTAAAAAAATATTTCTCTAAGTAAAAAGAAATACTTTCGTTGTTCATACGGTAGCGTGCATGGAATCGTCAAGTGCTACTGTTGATTGGCATATAAGAGGTACTTACGTCAAGTAAATTATAATTACACATTGTAAACAAGTTTACAAGATTGTAAACCGTCTAATTCAAAACCTAAAATTTAGGTTAAAAGAATGTCATTATGGCATGTATATATAATCTTCATTGAGAAAGATTTTGGTGCATACTTTCATCTAACCTTTGAAGGTTAAAAAACTAAGAATGAGGTATTATTAATATCTTATCTGTGAATGGACATTTTTTTTGGACAGAAAAATATATGTTATATTAAATAAAACAGATGGATACAAGATCGGGTACGCAATTTTAAAGAATGTGCGCGATGACATATGTCATTTTACACATCTTTCAAGTGTCATATTGAACAAACGTTAACACGTGTGACCGTTCTTTATTGAGAGTTAGGGTACGTCTGACTGACGAAGCTGGCGGTCCGAGTCGTGTGCGGATCGGGCAGCCTAACTACTTACGTACTATCCTTTTGAGTAGCCCTGTCTAGACAGCATATATGCAATGGCCATCGTTTTGGTGGGCCACCTGAACATATTGACAGCATATCGATAATTCGATGTGAACAACACCAAGTACTACTAACATCATCGTGATTGAAATTTTTGAAAAAAGAAGTTCTTCAAAAGTGTTCAACATTAACGATGATCTATTTTCCACAAAGAAATATCCAAATGGCCACCAACTAACTATTGCTTTTTCCTTTTTAGTATATATATGCATGGCCTTACCTCTTAATTTCTTATCTTTACCCCTTACTCGAGTTGATCACCTACTGAGGTTGATGTTGATCAATATTTGCCGTATTTTCTGTAGATGGTAAATTGCATGTACGATGCAATTTCACAAGCTACATGTTGGTTCACCTAAATATAGGCAAGATAGCTAATCGGATGCATGACTGACATAATTAAATTAGTTATGTGGGATCAATAACATGTTTTTTTTTTTGGTATGTAGGAGGAGCCTGCCATTGATATATTGAAACAGAAACATGATTAGAGAGCACACAAACAACCACAAAACAACACACATGACTGCAAACAAACATAAACACAGAGACATCAAAAGAAAACAAAGAAGATAGATACGTACCCACAGAAAAACTTCTACTAGCCTACATCCTCAGTTACCCTTCTATGGTGGTGGCCAGTCATTTCCTTGAACAAGTGGTGAACCATCTCTACGTTTTGCCTTCGTCAAAATACAAGTTGCGAGGTGTCTCCCATCCTCTGAGAAGACGTCTCCTTCTCCTCATGTTGTTGCCAGATTCCAACCTGGATCTGGCTTCCTCTATTTTTTTTCCCATGTTCCTTTTGTCCAAGGATTTACCTCTGGCAACCGAAGTTAATGGGTCTCTACTTTTGAAGTCCCTCTGTGCTTGGAGCTTCTGCTTCGAGTAGTCGAAAAAGTGTTCAAGTCCAAAGGGAGGGGGGTGGGGGTGGGTGTGAATGGACTGATTTGAATAATTTTGAGATCTAAACCACAAACAGTAAGCAAGACTGTTAGTATTATGTTAGTTAGTGTGTAGAGAAAATAAACAAAAATAATCACACGAGGATGCACAAATTTTATTCTGATTCGACACTGAGATATACCTCAGACCTACATCTAGTCCCCAAGAATATTTGACATTATACTAAACCACCAAGCAAATCTTGGTCTTCCTTCAATAAAATGCATACAACACTTGTTCCCAAGTAAGTCTTCCCTTCTACTAAGGGGTTAAATACATACAGCTCTTTTTTAGTCTTCCCTTATACAAAGGGGACAAACGCTTGCACAGTAAGCATTCTCTTCGAGGTAAAACTATATCTCACAAGATTACAAAGTTCTAGACCAAACTTACAATAGCAAGACTTGATCTGAGATAGCCCAAGAGAGTAGAAGATGAGCAAAGAAATCTTCTCTCAAACGCAAGCAACTCACTCTCTTTCAGAAAGAGATAGAAAGAGAGAGATTAGAAAGAGAGAGAGAGAGAGAGATGAAGAAGAGAGAAAATAAGAAGCTTCCGAACTCTACTTTCTCTTAAAAAAATGTGGGCGTTGATGTCTCTTTGAAACTTCATATGTTTTTCTTGAGGCGAGAGAAAACTTCATATGCTTAAGCGCTAAGGCGCTTCCTTATCGCTTAAAACACCAGTCCTCTTTTTTAAGAGTAGAAAGGCGCCCCAAGGCGCCGCTAAGGCGGTCAAGGCGCACGCTAGGGGCGCTTGGGCGCGCCCAGACCTGTTTAGACAACAGATTCAAGTCGGTTTTTAGGGCTGAATCTAGCCCGATTTCAGGAAACATCTTATTTATCTAAATATCATTTAAGTAAATGTTATAATTTGTTGTTTTATTTACTTAAGATGTTACATGTAAATAAGAAAGTACCCCCATTTGAATCTAATAAAAATATCAAAAAAATCATATCTCTTACAAAAAAAGTCAACTCTCCCATCGAAGAAGAAAATCACGATTTCGATGATTTTATCGAAATGCTAACTTTCTAATCTCTCATAATTTGACATATCTAAAAATTTGATAATTTAAATAAATCATATGGAACACTAAAAATCTAAAGTCCGGTAAAAAGAGTCAAACGTGTATGTGACTTCTCCAAGGGAGCCGCTCTTCTACTGACAGCACTTAGTCTGCTTGAGATCTCTCAGGATTTGGTCAAACTTAAACTATCATCACCCAAACATGAGACTTGTCATTTTCTAGGTTCTTTTCAATTTTTAGACATATTGTGGAATTATGTAATGAACTCATTTAGTTTTTACTTGTTTTAAGTGTGTTAAGATATTGCACTTCTTATTTTTATTTAACATATTTACATGTATGTGTATTTACTGGTTTATTTAAAAGTTGAAAATTAGTTTTCTGATGATAGAATGATATTTGCACTTCTTGTTCTTATTTAGTGTGCTTATTTATTTGAAGATGTCAATTTAGATTTTTTATGACTTTATGATATATAATGTGAGTTTGTTTACTTGTAGTTTAATTTTTGTTGCTTTCATATAATTTTGCTTTTTTGTTGTGACATTTTATTTTTTGCAAGTATTTTTTTGTGATACATAGCTATATATATAATATATATTTCAAATTCATGTATTATTTTAATAATATCTGCCATATTATGATATGTCATTGTCTTTATGTCTGTCATATTATGATATTTTTTTATTAATTTTTCATCATTATATATATTAATGGATACATAAATATCATGTAAGAGAGACACTTGAAAATAACTCATATTTGGTTCCGTCCTAAACACCTAGGCACCACTTAGGCGGGCGCCTAAGCGCTTAGGCGATCCGAGACCCCAACTACGCCTTGGTCGCCTTGACAACTATGCCTGTCATCCATATTAGCTTCGCACAGTGTGCTGAGTGCGCTGTATCATCTATACTATCTATACTATATATATATATTTCTCAGTCTTGGTGCTGCCACGTGGCAACATCAGGACACCCTAATTTCCACCTAACTTTCTTGATATAAAAATAGAAATACAGACACCTAAACCTTCCCTTAAAAATTCAAAAATTAAAACAACTTTTAAAGATGAATTATTCACCTACTTAAATTAGTACCATGATACTTATATTTTAAAAAATCTATTTATACTCTTAAACGAGGAAATGACATACATTCAAAAAAAATCCGGGTAAACAATTTCTTACTCTGAATTGCCGCCTAAATCAGTGAAGAAATCTTGCTCGATCTCTCTGGCTCTCTCTACACCGCCCTACTTCCCCGGTCTCTCTATCTCTCTCTACACAGCGCGCTCTCTCTCTCTTCCTGCGCATCTTACACTCCTGTTGTCTTGCACCTCCTCGCCCCCTCCAGCAGTCCCCCCTCTCTTCCCCAGCATCTTGGCCCCTCCCAGTTCACGGCTGGGAAGTGCAGGGCGAGGGAGAGTGGCGTCACCGTGGAAGCCCAAGCACAGTCGCTGCGCCGCCCTTGCTCGTCTCAGATGCTGCTCGCGAGCCCATTGCGACGTGTAGCTGGACGCAGTGTTCTCAACGATGAAGCAGCTTGGTTTCGGGGACGTGGAGATAGTGGTGTCGGAGATGGGGTGGCCGTCAAGGGGGGAGGCGTGGGAGATGGGGGTGGACGCGGAGAAGGCCCGAGAGTACAATGCGAACGTGGTGCGGCACATAACGTCCGGCGCCGGGACGTCGCTGATGCTGGACTGGAAGTTCGAGGCGTTCATCTTCTCTCTGTTCAACGAGGATCTGAAGGTGGGGCGGACGTCGGAAAGGAACTTCGGGCTGTTCATGGCGGGCATGACCCCCGTCTATGACATTGGCATCCTGCAAACTGTGAGTTGTTTTGATGTATATATGTAGTTGATGGCGGGCATGACCCCCGTCTATGATATTGGCATTCTGCGAACTGTGTTGACCCCTCCGATTGGCAAACAATGTGCGAGTTGTGGACTACTGGGGATGAGAGGGTAATATTTTAAAATGCTTAGAATATAATTGTTTATGATTATTTTGTTTCTATAAATGGAACAATAACTGTCTATTCTTGTCTTTTTAGAGGATTGCTGATCGAAATAAGCAAAATCGTGCCACTCAATCTATGCCATATAGACGGGGCAGGACTTCTCATTATCAGTTGATGAGTGATTTTGTGAGTTATGCTTTATGAATTATGTTATCCCTTTTATTCATTACTTACTTATATGTCTTTAATTTAAACAGTCTCTAATGCGTGGACGTACTCCGCATCGACTTGAGGTATTCAAGATGGGTCGATGTAAAAATTTACCTGACGGCACTGAGAGTTGGGTAGATGAGGAGAGCAGGAGACGATATGTAAGAAACTTTATTTCTATTTTTTTATGTGAATATGTTTTCATTACAATAGTTGTATAATTAATATTTTTTTCTCTACCTTTTGTTGTAGGAGGCTATGAGTGAAATGATTGCTCCGTCTGACATTGATGCCGAGAGCCAGACTCCCAAGGATGCCTTCATTTCAGTCATGGGAAAAGATCGACCTGGGCATGTTCGCTGCGCAGGGAGTGGAGAGACGTTGAGGACATAGTATGGATCTACATCTGCAGGACCGTCTGCCTATTCAGAGCGAGAAAGGCAAATGCAAGAACAATTAAAAGTACAAGAAGACAAATTGAAAGCAAAGGCAGATAAGATGAATGAAATGCAAGAACAGATTTCTCAATTGCAGAGTGTAGCCTCGAAGGTGGATGAGATGAGCGTACTCCTCTCCCAGATACAGGCGTCACAGGTACGTACCCAGCCTGTACATGTACCTCCTCCAGTTCAGAGCGAGAGCGACACCGAGACAGATGAGGCGGCAGATGATTATTTAGATCATGATGTTCCTGTCTCTTGATTTTCCTCTTATTTTATTACACATTCATATTTTCTATTGTTCTGGATATTTGTATAACAATTTTTACGCATTATATTATATGTGTGTGATTGAATGATCTAACGAGCCTGGGTGGTGGCTCAATGATGTGTGATTGAATGATCCAGCGAGCCTGGGTGGTGGCTCAATGATGTGTGATTGAATGATCCAGCGAGCCTGGGTGGTGGCTCAATGATAATATATGTAATTGAATGATTCAGGTGGTCACATGTGAGTATAGAGTGTTGTATGTATTTAAATAATTTTTTTCCTTTCTGATAATTGGTTAGCGGCTAGATAGCCGCTGCCAAAAGGACATATATCCGCGGCTACTAGATGCTGACAAAATTGGACATATGGCCGCGGCCCTAAGACCGCTGACAACAATAAAGTATATGGCCGCGACTGTAAGCCGCGGCTATAACATTTATTGGCCGCGGCTGCCAGCCGTTGCTGTACAGTCTATTGCCGCGGTGGCCCCGACCGCTACCAATAGTACTTTATGGCCGCGGCCTTAGTAGGCGCGGATAAATATTTATATGGCAGCGACTACATGTAAAGCGCTGACATAAGTTATGTCTGCGGGATTTTTGGCAGTGGCTTTGGCAGCGCCTGGAGAGGCGCGGACATAACTATATGTCCGCTGGACATTTGGCAGCGGCTCCAAACCGCTGACATATGCACTTCTTTTTGTAGTGTCGAGCCCACTGCGACGTGCAGCTGGACGCAGTGTTCTCAGCGATGAAGCAGCTTGGTTTCGGGGACGTGGAGATAGTGGTGTCGGAGATGGGGTGGCCGTCAAGGGGGGAGGCGTGGGAGATGGGGGTGGATGCGGAGAAGGCCCGAGAGTACAATGCGAACGTGGTGCGGCACATAACGTCCGGCGCCGGGAGGTCGCTGATGCTGGACCGGAAGTTCGAGGCGTTCATCTTCTCGCTGTTCAACGAGGATCTGAAGGTGGGGCGGACGTCGGAAAGGAACTTCGGGCTGTTCATGGCGGGCATGACCCCCGTCTATGACATTGGCATCCTGCGAACTGTGAGTTGTTTTGATGTATATATGTAGTTATATATATATATCAAAAAGGATTAATTAGTTTGTTAAATATCAAACATTTTTGTGTTTGATGAATAGATGGTGTTGTTGGCATCTTCATCTGTGGCAGGGACATGTTGGAGGGGGGAGCATAGAGCTGCAGCTGCCGCCGCCGGCAGCGCAGGTGCAGTCAGAAGTGGGGGTGATGTCGTGGTGCCTGCCGAAGCCCAACACGGACGAGAGGTCCCTGCAGGTGAACATCGACTTCGCATGCGGGCAGGGACTCGACTTCATGCCTACAACCTGCCGTCCCCCCCTCCACCAACCTTCTTCCCCGTTGCTTCCTGCTCACGTCCCATTTCTCACTCCCTGCCGCTGCTTCCCATCGTCACATTCAATGCCCATCTACTGCAACTACCGTGTGCATGCGAAGACCACTCCCATGCAGGGGCTTTCGTCATGCGGCTGGGAGACCTCCCGTCGTTCACGTCCGTGCTTATTTACTGTGTGTAGCCGGCATCGGCACCGGAAGGGAACAATCGTCCCGTTCGCACGGTAGGTGCCTCCCCCTGGAAACCTCCACCTAACTGCTTCTATCCTCTCCGCGGCTGCACTTGCTTCTCATCTTCTCCGTGGCATTTGTAAGATATGTCGTCATGTCGCCGCGGCATCGTCATCTTCTTCCTCATCTCACTGCACGGTAAGTCTTCTTCTTCTTCCTCATTCCTCTGCACATATCGATGGCGGGGATCGACCAATCCATCACCTGTGATCGAATTCGCCACCGATCGGGCTGGAAATATGCACAGCCACCTCTCCCCGCACGGCCACACCGGTGCTTTCAAAGGCCTCACCAACACTGAACACACATAAATCGCACCCACTGTAGCACTACAGTAATTTTACTGTAGCGCTACAGTAGCTACAGAAATTTACTATTCATTCAAATGTTTTATTTTTTATTTCTTAACTTGATTTTTTTAAAAAATATGATTAGATAATGTTAGTTGTTTTGATTTATACTTTTTAAAAATATTAAAAAATAACATTTAAAAATATTTTTTTATAAGTAGCAGTTACTATAGTGCTACATTATCTTACTGTAGCGCTACATTACTCAATATTTATTAAAAATTCATCTTTTTTACTTTCTTAGTTTTAATTTTATAAAAATATCAACATGGCAAGTCTCAAACATTGTCAAAACATGGCAGTACATAATTTTTTAAAAAAATTCAATTTTAAGCCACCTATTAACAATCAACATTTTTTGACAATTGTGTACATTATGTTTCAAGGTAAATCTCATAAACGGTGAGACATGGTAGGTAAGAAATTTTGTTTAAAAAAATCCTCTCTTTTAACTCACCTCCTAAGAATCGGCTGTATATCTTCATGCGTCTTTCTCTTCAACCTCCCGGTTACCAACTGCACCGTCACCTCTTCAGAGCTTTAAGTTCATAAATTTAGTGTTCTACCGACGTATCCTCACAAGGTATTATACGTGCAGTTCATCGATTTTTATTAAGTGTTCATAGCACATTCACCTTCACCAACGAGTTCTCACCCATTGCAGTGTCGCACAACAGCAACGTATTCAAGATTCAAGCTAGCGCACCTTCAACGGCGAAGTCCACTAGTAGGCCCTTTGAGACCAACCAAGTATTTGGTGTGCACCAAATGTGCATTTGATATATTAAAAATGTTGTTATAATATATGTTATTTATTATTATTATTATTATTATTTTAATATATATTTAAATATGTTAAATATATTAAAAATAGTTAAATCTAAGTGTCCAACTAATTTCATATATATGATCTTTAGAGAAAGCTGACCGATTAAGCACCTAACTTACTGACATTAATGCTGTCCTCAATTTGCATAGATCCCATGGCTAGATCTATTGTATGGACTCAATCCTCCTGGACTTTAGAGGAACACAAACATCGAAATCTGCTCTTCAGTGATTCCCATACTCCGTTTCCGTTCCATAGAAATGTAGAGAGGGCAGATGTGGGCAAAGCGATTTGTGTCAGTTCGACTGTGTGTCTCGGGTCGGGACTACCGTCCACCGCCATTGGACCATGGCTGCGAGCAGAAAACACACAGTCGCTCACGTGCGCGTCGGTTCCATCGCGGAAGGGGTGACGTCCCTTCTCTGCTGCTTCGTCTTCCATCCCTCTCTCTCTCTCTCTCTCTCTCTCATATCCCGTCTAAACTTAAACACCGCGCGCCACTGGTTCTGTCCTCAGATGTCAGACGAGAGGTCGTATTACCAAATGATGAAAGAAGCTAGCGAGTCAAAAAGCCAGTAAGCTACTGAGCTACGGCCAGTCGTGCATCACATTCCTTTTCACTGCACACTTGACTAGGCACAGGGAAACTACTGGGCACAAGGTAACACGTGCGTCGACGTCGGAAGCGGCAGGGCGTCGTATTCGTATGGTGGCCGCCGGTCGGCCGCGGAGAAGGCGACTAGGCGACGCTTCTGTCACGGCTTTTCAAGTCATATGAGATTAATGTATCACATGCGCCGTGGTGGTCGGAGCCGTCCCCCCCCCCCCCCCCCCCCCCCCCCCCCCCGAAGGAGGGTTTCTATTACGGGAAAGAGAAATATTTAGTGCACATTTTGATGTGCATTAAGCATGACACATCTACTAAATATGGCACATTCATAATTCTTTTATCTAGTAGGGTCACAGAACTCCACTGGACTTGTGCTAGATCCGTCTATGGAGAGATTATAATATTTCTCCCATCCCATCTTTTCAAATCCCAAGGATAACAGACAATTCTAATAGGTGTGCCTAAATTAGTGTATATCATAGATGTGCACTAAATATTTCTCTACAAGAAATCATACATGTACTGGGTATATTGCAAGGAATGGGATCGTCTCGGCCCCCTATAAGAGTAGGGTCGGTCAGTACACGGTGGGGTTGGACGGGTGTTTTTAGATTAAACCTCAAAAAAATACTCAGGGTTAAAAAAAAAAAAACTCAAACAACCCCATCCTAGCATCCTAGCAGGAGGGGGGGGGCCTTCGAACGTTGGCAGTGAGCCTATTATAATGGATCCAAACTAGGTAGGAACGCTGAAATTATTAAGTAAATATTGCACCTAATTGAAGCCCTCCTCGTGGCGTTGGAAGTTTAAATATTATTATGCACCACCCACCTTCGAAGAACAGGGAAGCCCGACCAGCTGGGTGGGTCGCTCAGCGGAATCACCTAGCAATCTGTGGGGGGGGCTTCGATCGGCCGGACGTTTGGAACTGCGGCAAGCTGGTGGTTGCCGTGTGCGGACGCCCGACAGGCAGTGCATGCCCCCACTGCCAGCTGCGAGAAACTAAGGGCATGCAGCTCGTGCTACGACGTGACTCAAGTCGCAATTGTTACACGTCGTTACTCTCCGGCTGGTTGCTCCGGAGCTCCAGTCCCCGCCCTCACATAATCCTGTCAATCTAGTCTCTACAATATTGTATTAGCTACTGCCTCCCCCATATGATTATGATGTAAATTCCACACATAATTAACGAAGTCTAATGAGCTAAGTGACCAGCACAGTTTCCACGGACATTGCTTTCTTTCCGAGCTGAACATTTAACTGCATGCATGCATATCGTTTGGGGCACAGCATCCTGCGGGATCCCTGATTCCTTCCGAGCCGCCAGCCGCAAGCGAACTGCGCGCGTATGCACAGAGCCACACCTGAGTCGGCATGGAGTCCCTTGTATATGGGTTGGACGCATCACCGGCACCGGAGGAGATGCTTTGTTTTTTGATGGAGAACCAGGCACTATAATTAATGCCGGTGACGTGCCGTGTTGGGCGCGGCCGCAACGCTGCCAGGTCCTGTGTCTTCTTGAACATGCATGGTGCCAACGATGGGCACCATCTACGAGGGTGTGCCACCCAAACTCTTTAAGGTTAAAAAAATAAAAATAGAATATATATTTTAATAGTTCATTCGAAAATTGACACAATTTTATTAAGTACTACACATTTTTGAAATATATTAAATATTTCTCTCTCTTAACTATGTTGGGCCGTTGTCTATTGGATAGTGTGGGGCAGTACAATATAATTGCTTGTATACTGTTACTAGCCAACGACTACACTATGTGGTTCCACACGAGTTTGTAGTAAATATTTGAAAAATATTTAGTATATATTAAAAAATATCTTTTGCACGTCATTCGATGGCATGTAAAAAAATATTTCTCTAGGTTAAAAGAAATACTTTCGTTGTCCATACGGTAGCGTGCATAGAATCGTCAAGTGCTACCGTTGATTGGCATATAAGAGGTACTTACGTCAAGTAAATTATAATTACACATTGTAAACACGTTTACAAGATTGTAAACCGTCTAATTCAAAACCTAAAATTTAGGTTAATAGAATGTCATTATGGCATGTATATATAGCTCAATCTTCATTGAGAAAGATTTTGGTGCATACTTTCATCTAACCTTTGAAGGGTAAAACACTAAGAATGAGGTATTATTAATATCTTATCTATGAATGGACATTTTTTTGGACAGAAAAATGTAGAAATCAACATCCGGTCCAAATTTGGAGAGAGGAGTTATTTTTAAGTCCATTGATCAATGTATTTTAGCATCCGGTCCAAAATTTTCAAATATTTATTTTTAAGTCCAAATTAGGCTCTACCATCAGTTAACTGACGTTAGAGAGGAGAAAATGTCTGTATTGCCCATCTGTTACGTGGGATTGCGTTGCCCATCTGTAGCAGGGACTGTGCCCCCAAGTTCATCTCGTCGTACGCTGGCTGGCACGCCTGGCCGGAGCCGCTCGACCTCCCGGAGCAACCCCCTCGGAGGACTCCGTTCTGTTGGGGAATCGTCCCTCCGATCGGCAGCCCTCTCTCACACACAACTCACACGTAGAGTTTGGAGAAGAGATGGAAGAGGGAGAAGAAGAACACACAGACACCAGATTTTACGTGGTTCGGAGGCGAGAGCCTTCCTACGTCCACGGCCACAGCAGCTTTCAATACTACAACCAGAACACACATACAAAGAGAATATACCCCCCCTTTATATACTGGGAGGTTAGGGCGCCATAACCGAGATTCACATGGACAAAAAAGCCCCTAACTCAGAACCGCCTCAGAACTGCAAAGTTGTCTGACTTGGGAAAGGAGAAGTCGAATGCCTTGACAAATTTGACTGCTGCAGTCGAATGCTACATTCGACTGCAGACAGGCTCCCACTCCATAAGTCGAATCCTACATTCAACTGCTGACTTCAACTGATGCATTCGACTGATGCATTCGACTGCTGACTTCAACTGATGCATTCGACTGCTGACTTCAACTGATGCATTCGACTGATGCATTCGACTACTGCAGTCGAATGCTTCACTTATGTAAGCCAAAATTTAGATTTCGGGGGCGCCTTGTGCAGATCTGCTAGAGAGTTCGGGCTCCACATTCTAACACGTTCAACCATGGATGGCCATCGCATAGCAGCCCCCTTTGTGGTCCACCATCTCCCTGACCAAGGGGCTAGGCCGGAGCTACTCAACCTCCCGGAGCAGCCCCCCTCCGAGGACTCCGTCCAACCATGGATGGCCATCGCGGAGCAGCCCCCTCTGTGGTTCACCATCTCCCTGACCAAGGGGCCAGGCTGGAGCCGCTCAACCTCCCGGAGCAGCCCCCCTCGGAGGACTCCGTCCAACCATGGATGGCCATCGCGGAGTAGCCCCCCTCGGAGGACTCCGTCCAACCACGGTCCACCATCTCTCTGACCAAGGGCGGCGACAGGAAGGCGGCGGCTGTAGCTGGCCAATCCGGCGCTACAGTCACACACTTCAGACGTGCGTGCCTTCGCGAATCCGACGGCTCTGATGCTCCTGAATCTCGGACGATCGTTATGGCACTCGCATGGACAGTTGAGGGGTGGCGACAAGAAGGCGGCGGCTGCTGGTTCCTCCCCCTCCTCCGTGGCCGGAGAAGACGTGTATGAGGACGATGCTGCCAAGGGGGCGAGCAAGTCCGGGGACGATGCTGCCAAGGGTGGGCAGAGGGACTCCGGGACGTCGCACCGGAGCTCGGAGGACTCCGAGACTGGGGCGGGCAGGGAGAAGACGGGAAGGGGTTGGATACCTAAGTACGTGCGTATGCATTACGACAGAGCCGGCCGGCGCTTGAGAAAACGAAGAAAGGAGAAGCATACCTGGCGACTGGCACCTCTTTCGCCCTTACCACCGTAGGCAAAGCAGGGGTTGGATCTGTGAGCAGGCAATGTGAACTCACTGCAAGAAGCCCTCGCCGGAAGCTCTTGCCCGTCGCTGGAAGCCCTCGCCGGGGTGGGCGCCGGGGTGGGGGAGGGATCGCCGGGAGGGTTCGCTGGGGTGGGGGAGCCGGGGTGGGGGAGGGATCGCCGGAGTGGGTAGGGTTCGCCGGGGTGGGAGAGAGGGTTTCGCCCCTGGGTATGTGTGGGGGAGGAGGTTTCTCACGGAAAGAGGTTACGTTTCACACGCGGGTAGAATAGGATTTTTGAAAAAAATATAAGTGGAGATAATAGATTAGATTTAATATTAAATCTTTAACAGTCTTTGGACCTAAAATTAAAATTTTTATATATTAGACCTAAAATTAAATTTAGGTCACCTTTTTAGACCGGAAGTCAAAAATCTCAAAAATAGATGTTATATTAAATAAAACAGATGGATACAAGATTGGGTACACAATTTTAAAGAATGTGTGCGATGACATATGTCATTTTACATATCTTTCAAGTGTCATATTGAACAAACGTTAACACATGTGACCGTTCTTTATTGAGAGGGGTACGTTTGACTGACGAAGCTGGCGGTCCGAGTCGTGTGCGGATCGGGCAGCCTAGCTACTTACGTACTATCCTTTTAAGTAGCCCTGTCTGGACGGCATATATGCAATGGCCATCGTTTTGGTGGGCCACCTGAACATATTGACAGCATATCGATAATTCGATGTGAACAACACCAAGTACTACTAACATCATCGTGATTGAAATTTTTGAAAAAAAGAAGTTCTTCAAAAGTGTTCAACATTAACCATGATCTATTTTCCACAAAGAAATATCCAAATGGCCACCAACTAACTATTGTTTTTCCTTTTTAGGTTAATTAGGACCATATATATATATGCGTGGCCTTACCTCTTAATTTCTTATCTTTACCCCTTACTCGAGTTGATCACCTACTGAGGTTGATGTTGATCAATATTTGCCGTATTTCTGTAGATGGTAACAATTGCATGTACGATGCAATTTCACAAGTTACATATTGGTTCACCTAAATATAGGCAAGATAGCTGATCGGATGACTGACATAATTATATTAGTTATGTGGGATCAATAACATGTTTTTTTTTTTTTGTATGTAGGAGGAGCCTGCCATTAATTTATTGAAACAGAAACATGATTACATAGCACACAAACAACACAAAACAACACACATGACTGCAAACAAACACAAACATAGAGACATCACAAAGAAAACAAAGAAGATAGATACGTACCCACAGAAAAACTTCTACTAGCCTACATCCTCAGTTACCCTTCTATGGTGGTGGCCAGTCATTTCCTTCAACAAGTGGTGAACCATCTCTACGTTTTGCCTGCAATGCTTGAGCTAATAGGGTGTTTGGTTAGACTTAAAAAAAAAAACTCTTTCTAACTAAAAAATTATATTGTTTCAGTTTTGACTAAAAATTTAAAATTGAAGAAAACTACTACCATTTGTTTGGCAGAACTGACGTAATTTTTAAAATTTGTATAGACCTGTTTGGTAGACTCTTTTTCACTTTATTATTTTTATCATATTTCAAAAGGAGATTTATACCATTTATGAAAGAGAATGAGTAATAAATAACTATTAATACGTCATCAAATTCAGTAACCATCATGTTATACAAACTTCAAGATCTCAATCGTCTGTTTACATAATTTTCCACATTTTCAATGCAATTCTATTCCGAAGTTCTTTACCAAGATCACGTTGTGAACGTGATGTTGTTAAACGCTGATGTTCTTCAAATCTGAGTCTTTCTTGACGTCTTCCTTCTACTTCTCTGTCAATATCTGCACCATGTTCTCTTTCAATTTGCATCCAAATTTCATCTTTTCCTTCTCTTTGGTCACGGATAAAATTATGTAAGATACATGCAGCAATAATTATTTTCGATTGCACATGAAAAGGATATTCCAACGGTTGTCGAAAAATACAAAACCTTTCTTTTAACACCCGAACATGCGCTCAATAACGTTTCGCAGTGAAGCATGCCGCAAATTGAAAAGCTATTTGAGGTTTTGTGGAGCATAGTGATTTGGACCAAATTCTTTTAAATAATATCGTACTCCGCGATAAGGTGCTAAAAATTGCGGTGTGTTTGCGTAACCTGTATCGACCAGGTAATATTTACCTATACATAAAATTAAATGTCAGTGCATCATGAATTAAAATGAATTACATAGATAAAAATTTACCTTCTGGTACATAAAATCCCGATGTTATAGTTCCTTCTAAAATAGTAGCATCAGCAGCATAACCTTCGTATCCAACATTAACAAAAAGAAAACGCATATCAAAAGAGCAGACGACCATAACATTTTGTGATGTCTGACCCTTGCGATTACGATATCTCATTCTATCATTGGCTGAAATTTCGGCTAATATATGTGTTCCATCTATAGCCCCAATACAATCCTAAAACAAGATAAGTTGAAAATTAATGACATGGAGAAGGATAATAACAATAATCACTAGAAATGTTACCTTAAAAAAATGAAAATGTTGTCTATCACGAATGTATTGTGGAGTGTCTGTCGGAGGGAGATAAATGAACTTTGGAGCTAAGTTGATGAGAGCATCAAGAACTTCATGAAATCGACGACTTATTGTTTCACCTGAATGTTGGAATCTATCTTGAGCAGATCGGTTACTTGCACCTTTTGCTAAAATATACATGCAGATAATTATCATTTCCTCAATGTCAACTCTTGCACTCTCTTTTAACAATTTCAAATCTCTTATCTCATTGCACAATAAGAAAAATATGTGTTTATTCATACGATATATTTCACGGAATTGAATTTCAGCCCCTTGCAATAACTCATTCACATATGCTCTGCCAGTAAGAGTAGATGTTCTTATGCACTTCCTAGAATTTCTGTCTTTGAGATCATAAACAATCTTCGCTAATGTCCACATGATAAGAAAAATTGACGACGACATGCTAAATTTTTTCTTCTTCCTCATTTAATCAAAATCTTTGTCTACTATATCCATCTACTACCTACAATATGATAACCAAAATTTAAGAGAAAAAAATAACATCAAGCTCAATGAACCTATCATTTATTTATTAATGACATCATAGAATGCAAACATAACAACTGGAAATATCTCTAAGATAACATGATAGCTGTGGAAATGGATTTATAAATAAATCACAAATCTTTTTAAATTCTCTTTTATCATGTTTTCTCATGTTCTCATGGATGTGTATTGCTAATCCAAATGTCGTCGAATCCTACGCGAGCGATAATGATGAGAGATGAATTGGCAATTTGCATAGCGCAGGCGTGCCAGCCACCGAAGTGGCAACCAAGTGTTCTGCCTCCGAGAGTCGAAGGACTTTAGGTCTATTGTGCACACCGTTTGACTTCGTCAAACGAAAGTAGAGATCGGGTCGGGACCAAGATCCCGCCGTTGCCTAGACGCAACGACGTTAATTGCATCTCTCTGAGAGAGAAAACCCTTGAATAATTGTCAGATTAGAAAGTCTCACGGCCTTAAAGCGGAAACATCTGATAAAGGTGCAAAGTGCGTGCTGAAGTGAAGCTGGAATAACAACAAGAGAAATGTCTATTGAAAACATTTGATCCTTTGTGATTATTATCATCTTTTGTATAATTGTTGGAGGATTTTATTCACTTATTCATTTTATATTTGTATAGTTGTAGTTATGCTAGTGAGTCGGAAAACTGCTGAGTCGGCCAGACTACTGAGTCGGCCAGGCTGCTGAGTCGACAGGGTCTTGTTGAACTGGTGAGTCGGCAGACTGCTGAGTCGGCAAACTACTAACTCAAGTTAGTTGGCAGAACTTTGCTGCAACATGAGTCGGCAGACTGTGAGTCGGTAGGGTCCTGCTGAACTGGTGAGTCGGCAGACTGCTAAACTGGTGAGTCGGCAGATTGCTAACTCAAATAAGTTGGCAGAACCTTGCTGCAACATGAGTCGGCAGGCTGCTGAGTCGGCCAGGCTGCTGAGTCGGCAGACTGCTGAGTTGGCAGGGTCCTACTGAACTAGTGAGTCGGCAGACTACTGAGTCAGCAGACTGCTAACTCAAATGAGTTGGCAGAACCTTGCTGTAACATGAGTCGGCAGATTGCCGAGTCGGCCAGGCTGCTGAGTCGGCAGACTGCTGAGTTGGCAGGGTCCTGCTGAACTGGTGAGTCGGCAGACTGCTAACTCAAATGAGTTGGCAGAACCTTGATGCAATATGAGTCGGCACGCTGCTGAGTCGGCAGACTGCTGAGTCGGCCAGACTGCTGAGTCGGCTAGGCTACTACAGTGCTGCCGAATCACTTAGCCAACATGAATTTTGAAGTCTTTTAATCTTATAAAGTCTTTTGGTCTCATAAGGATGCGCGAGAAAATTCGGCAGCACCTCCCCTTACTCATGGCGAAAGAGGAGGGCACAGTACTCGTCCACCATGATGGAGACGACACCAAAACGAGGTGTTAGCCGCATGTAGCGTCACCCGAACAACACACGGTACCAATTCCTGAGGCTTGCCTACGAGGGAACTGATGAGTACCGGGATCGAAAACAAGTGATCTCATAAATCAAGGCTTGCCGACTCATCATGTACAAGGCCTGTCGACTCACTGATTCAAATCTCTTCACTGATTCAGTGAGTTGGGAGCCAGCTGAGTCCTTGCCGACTCACCTGCCAGAAACACAAAAAGTTTAAACTTCACGGGGAAAATTCGGAAGCACCTCCCCCAGACTCATGAGATGCGGGGGAGGTCACGGTATCCATCCACCATAATGGAGATGGTACCAAAACGGGGTATTGGCCGTGTACGACGCTACCCAAACGGCACACGGTACTGGTTCCTGAGGCATGGCTACAAAGGAACCGAAGAGTACCGGGACCGAGATCAGTCCGGTGGACAATCTGACGATGTACGAGTCTAGGAACTCGGGCATAGATATCATATTATCTAACCTGAGGCCTCATAGAGCCTTATTTCTATGTGAGTCGGCAGGAAAACTGCTCTGCATGCATGAGTCGGCAGCAAGCAGTTCTGCCTGCGTGAGTCGGCAGCCCTCATTTGCAACGGAATGACATCCAAATCATGGCGGAACGGCGTGAAACTTTTATGGGACGGACTGAGGTATATTTTGATCAATTTCATTCTTTTACACGGGCAAAAAGCCGTGCCAACTGGTCTCAAACCTCTGAAAACACGTGTTCTGCCTAGTGAGTCGGCAGCCAAGCAGAACTGAGTCGGCAACGTCCATTTGTAAAGGGACGGCCACTCAAATCACACCGGAACGACACGAAATTTTTATGGGAGAGACTGAGGTGTATTTTTATCAATTTCATTCTTTTACACGGGTGAAAAGCCGCGCTGACCGGTCCCAAACCGCTGAAAGCACACTGCCCAGGTGAGTCGGCAGCCCTCATTTGCAAAGAGACGGCCACCCAAATCACGTCGAAACGGCACGAAATTTTTATGGAAGGGACTGAGGCATGTCCTGGTCAATTCCAAACTCTTGTATGGGCAAAATGGCGTGTCGATCAGTCTCAGACTGTGAAAAACACGTGTGCTGCCCGGTGAGTCGGCAGCCAGACAGAACTATCTATTTGTAGCCGGACGGCCACTCGAATCGCGTCGAAACGACACGAAATTTTTTATGGGGGACTGAGATGTATATTGATCGATTTCAGTCATTCGCATGCATGAGAAGTCGTGCCAATCAGTCTCAAACCGCCGAAAACACCCGTTCTGCTCGGTGAGTTGGCAGCCAAACAGAACCATCTATTTGCGACAAGACGACCACTCAAATCACATCGAAACGACTCGAAATATTTAGGGAAGGGACTGAGGTGTATTTTGATCGACCTCAGCCTTTTTCATGGGTGAAACGCTGCACCAGTCGATTCCAAAATTCCGAAAACTCACTGCCCAGGTGAGTCGGCAGCAAACCTTCAACATAGATCTCTTTGTTTACGTGATTTTTGACTCCGGAAAACGGGACAAATGTGATACGGGCTCGATGTCGGGGCCAAATACCTCCCACTCAAGTCCTAAGCGAGGCATGAGTATCAAATTACCCAACCTTTTGTGCTTGGACCCGGAATTTGGGGTGATTCGGCAGCGAACGTTCAGAGAAAAGCATAAAATGCAGCAGTGATAGGGGGGGGTCTCTTGTTTGAATGGCAGGGCTACCCTTAAGACCCATTGGATTCGGACAAAATGGAGAACCCATTACACATGGTGTTATTTAAATCCCTCTCACATTGGAATGGGCACATGAAGCCTCATCCACTGGTCAGATAAAATGCAGCAGTGAAGAGGGGGGTCTCTTTTGAATGGCAGGGCTACCCTTAAGACCCATTGGATTCGGACAAAATGGAGGAACCCATTACACATTGTTTATTTAAATCCCTCTCACATTGGAATGGGCACATGAAGCCTCAATCCACTGGTCAGAAGAGTTTAATCTCGGTTTCTCCATATAATAAAGTGAAAGAACATACAAATACCCAGAGGAAACATGAAGAAACACAAAAAGATGGCATGACATGCTCCCCCTTTGTACCGGGGGATGCATAAGCATAAAGGCACAAAGAAGGAGGGGCGTTTATTATCCAAAGGAGAAAGGGAAGAAACAAGCATTAAAAAAAAGCCAAAGAAGAGATGGCCAACGTGGGAGAGTCATGGGATCTCTCCTCTCAAAGTACCATCGTACAAACTCATAATGCATACATGAGGGAAACATTAAACAAGAAGAGGAAGGAGATAACAATACATACTATTCAAGATCTCATGGGGGAAAAGCATTTAATAAACTCATAGAAGGATAAAAGAATACATAAAGAGAAGAATGAGGGGGAAGACCACATGAAGGACCGGTCCCTCTCCTCTCTTGCTCACTCTAATATCCTTTGGATCATGGAGCTCACCCTCTTCTTTTCCCTCTTCTTGGAAACAGCCACGCAGCCCCCTCTTCCTTTTCCTCTTCTTCTCTTTTTTCCTTTCTCTCTTCTTCTCTTTTTTCCTTTCTCTCTTCACCTCTTCTTCCTTTCTGCTGGCTGCCTTGAGAGAACCCGGAGAACCCAGCAACCCCCCTCCTCCTCTCACCTCTTGGCCTCTTTTTTTTTTTTTTCTTTCTTTCTTGCTGCCCAAGGAAGTACTTTTGAGGGGGAGTGAGAGATCCCTTAGGATGACCCCTTGCATGGGGCTTTGGCCACTAGATAATGGGCCTATTTGTGATGGCGCTCACATCTTGTTTTGTTGTTTTTTTTTTATGTCCACAATAACCAATTGAAATCTATCAACGATCCCCAAGATGCACACTTCCACCATTCTAACGAGTTACATCATCAAATTTAAAATACAAGATATGCATTGTCTTTTCTAATCAAATCAGCTGCTCTAGCTTTCTCTGAAATGGTTAATCCATTGCCATGATTATGTTCACACATTGTTGAATCATGTCATAAGAAGCAAGCATTGATGACTTCTTAAATTCTTTAGTTGCCTCCACCATTGCTTCAGCAAAGATGATGATGGTTCTTTTGACCTTCTTCTCTTCTTCTTTTCATTTGGGGAAATAGACTGTTTGCCCTTCTTATTTTCCTAACTTTAAAATCAGGATTGGATGCGCACTATCATCATCTTTTCGTCAAATCCACAGGTGTTTGATGAGGAGGTGTCATGTATGTATCACCATGTTCGATTGTTTTCTGTTCGTGGAAGTGTATTGTGTTGTCCACTTCCATCTGCTTTAGTACCCTCCAAATTTCATACCACTCATTATAGAGGGTATAGTGACTCCTCTCCATGTTCTTGTCTTGCTTCAGGATGTTTCTGAAATACATGAACATAATTATAGTTACATTTATTCATAGTTAAATTTAAAATTTTCTTCATACAAACTATTAATGTAAATGTATACCTGAATGTAAGCGTCCCAAACTTCATCAGTGGCAACAAATGTGTTCAACATAGGGTTGAAACCAAAACCACTTGCATTTAATATATTCTTGATGACAACATAATCATTTTCATCACCTGGACTCTAGCTTCAATTGTTTGACAGTCGCATTTAGTGTAAATTTATTGTTAAACTCTGTTCTCATTGTTTCCCATGCTTCAGGTTTCCAACTAGTTGATGCCCTTTTTTCAGCACGATATGATCTACCATAACTTAGTTAGATACGTTGAACGTGTTTGATACCACTTCAACCTTTCATTAAGACCACTCGCAGAAGATGCTTGTGTTTTCAGACATCCTGAATTCATAAATATACATCAAATTCAACATAATAGACATCTAAATGGGGGTGGGGATGGGGCTGGGCCGGTGGCACACATGCAGTCGGAGTAGAAACATGAAACCATTCCACATATCTAGCTAGGTTTGCCCTTCAAAAGGAAACAGCCCAAGTGAAGGAAGATAGAGAGTGCTAAGAACAGAGAGATCTAGGAATCTCCAACGGACAGGGAGGCAAGAACTGACAGAGGAAACCATAAGAAAACAACATAGTTAGCAACTTGGGTTGTTCTGTGAATCAGTAAGAACAGGTGGGGGGGGGGGGACTTCTCACCAGCTAATCATACTCCTATCTTTGTTTAGTACTAGGAATAAACCCACAAGAACATATGGAGGGATGATCATAGTCCAAAAGAGAAGAGCATCAAGAGGGAGGAGGAGATAGGCACTCGCCATGACCAATGACGGAGGAGAACGCCAAAAAGGGAAGTGATAACAATGGAGAGCGCACACCCAGAACGGGACTGCTGGGAGTTTCAGAAGAGGAAAGCTTGCCGCAGGGGCGAGGGCATCGTGGGGTGGGTGAGGGCACTTGGGGCAGAGGCGAGGGGGCGCAATGGGGTGTTGGGTGTGCCGTGGGGTGGTCTTGGGGTGCCCGTGGCGAGGGGCGCCGTGGGGTAGGGGGTGGGCGGGGGCGCTGGGGCTCGGGGGCGCTGTGGGGGCGAGGGGGCAGTCCCGCAGGGGCAAGGGGGCGTCGTGGGTGGGTGAGGTCCCATGGGGTGGGCTCGGAGGCGGGGCGAGGGGGCGCCGTGGGGTGGGCTCCGGGAGGCCCGGGGGGAGGGGAGAAGCCGTGGGTGAACTCCGGTGGGGGCGCGACGAGGGGGCGCGGGGGCTCCACTGGCGAGGGAGTAGGGGCGGGGGGGGGGGGGGGGGGCGCTTTGAGAGAGAGAGAGAGAGACATACCTTGCTCCAGGCGGTGAGGGCACAGGGGCGGAGGTCGTCTTCCCAGAGGCGAGACTCAGGTCGAGCGTAAAAGAAAAAAAAAATAGGTCGATGGTTGTTTTTTTGTGTGGAAGAGATATAGATGGTGCAGGATTCTCTCCCCAAAAATAAGAACCGCCTTACCTGTAATGCCCCGACGCGGAATATCGGAGCGGGATTACAGTTATTAAATAGTACAGAGCGAGAAATAAATGCAAACCATTGCACGAATGGTATAATACTAAATAAACTCCAATTTCATTGATTTCAACAATCTCCATTACATTCACTAATAACTCATCATCTTCATAAACTGACTAATACATCAATGTATCAGAGCCAAAACTAGGGCCCAGAGTACTTTATTCCAAATCAACTATTACATCATGACTAACTGACTCATAACTATACTAACTGACTACTAGACAGTACTGGTTGCAGAAGGGTCACTTCTGAGCCTCCTCATCGGTCCCATCCTCGTGAGTGTGGTCATGATCCGACTCACCTGAAACACATTAAATAAATACGCAGGATGAGCGAATAACCCCCAGTAGGACTTAATATCTCATGAACACAAGCATGCTTTAAATAGTTAATGTTTTAATGGCAGGCTATCTAGAGAGAATAGTCATGTAGAGCATGTCATGATAACGAGAGAACAATAGCAACTGGCACAGGGAAAATAGTACAACAAGAACGATAATAGAATGGCCATGTAACGATATAATATGTAAATTGCACAACGGTGCACTAGTAACTATCACGCTTGCACTTGTAGAGATAGCACTTTGATTGTCATAGATTAATCTAGATAGTAAACTGGCGCTGGATGCATGCCGTAACACATCCTATGATCATTTTAACTCCCATGGGCACTAGCACTTTTCGGGGCGCTCCTCCCAGGACCTGATCGGGCCCTATTGCGCTGGCATTAGTCATTTCTTTTATCTTAGACAATCACACGAAAGGCCAATAGAGTACCAAGAAGAGATAAGAGAGTACTAGACGAGATAGATGAGAGTGTAGAGAGAATGTGAACAGATGAGAGTAAAGAGACTGTAGATGAGAGGGGTACAATCATAAAACGACGATAAATATGATGGTAACGGTTGCACAGCACCAGGTCGGGTACCGGCAGTCTGGTAGCAATCACAACCGCCCCTTAGCCGTGCTGTGTACACGGGTCAGGTGGTCCGGTGTGAACTCAAGACGAGAAGGAACACTAAGGCTTGGATCGTACTGATCCCTAAGAGTGTAACGGGTTTTGGGTACAACCAGCTCGTTGACTAAGGACGTGCGCCAAAGCCAAGAAGACTTACGGAGGTCTTGACAAGGAGTCCCTGGTCCAATCGAGAGTATTACGGTGGAGAGGTGGTCCAAGTCAAGGGAAAGTGTGTAAAAATGGGTCCGTCGTGCCTCGAGTGCTCGTAGGCCGAGGGAAAACGGTAACGGTAGATAAAATGTGCGAGTCAAAACGGAAACAATTGTATTTAACAAAATAGGGTAATTTAGAATTATTTCGATAATTTACCGAATACATTATTGCATAATATCAAGGTCAAATGGCAATTTACAATGTTGTGTGTGCAAGTGTAAAGAAATCTTGAGGATGTGACAAGTCGTGCTTACGGCTTTTAAATAAACAAGAATTATTTAAATATTTTTTAAATAAAAATATTCAGGTCGATTATTAAGCTTAATAGTACATAGTTTAACTTGTATAAGGGTGATATGACAAATAAAGTAGGGGTACATGCATAATATAAGATTCTAGCCGAAATTTAAAGAAGGCGACGGGGTTGCCCGTCGCGATCATTCAGCGACGGGGCGCATGGGCGCGTTACTCATGGTGTCGCGAGTCGCGACGGGGTATCCTGTCGCGGTTTTGTCCGCGGCGGTGCGGCCTGGCGCGACAGGAGAACCGGCCTGGCCTGGCCCGGTTCGGGTTTGGGAAATTCTAGCCGAAATTTAAAGAAGGCGACGGGGTTGCCCGTCGCGATCATTCAGCGACGGGGCGCATGGGCGCGTTACTCATGGTTCGTCGCGGGGGTATCCTGTCGCGGTTTTGTCCGCGGCGGTGCGGCCTGGCGCGACAGGAGAACCGGCCTGGCCTGGCCCGGTTCGGGTTTGGGAACGCGGCGGCGAGGCCCGTCGCGTTCATGACGCGGCCTGAAGGCCGACCGCGACACTCTTGTTATCGCGGCATATCGCGCCGCCACGATAACAGGGGCGGTCCAGGTTTTCCCCTTTTTCTCTGGGTGGACCCTTCTTGACACAGGGTCATTCTAAATTCAGTATAAAATCTCATGGTGATCCAAAAAGCACGAAACCAGTTTTAAACGAAAGTAGACATGTATATCTATCAACATGCACGATTAATTTGAAGATAGACAAGGTTTAGACATGCATTGATTAGGTTACTTTTTGGTGACCTAGACAGATGCAGTCAGGATTCAACGAATTAATTAGAGGTGTATACATGATGAAAAATTACGAAATCAGAGGCGTTCAAAAGCTAATAGATGTAGTATTTATGATAATTTTATCATGATCTGTAGTCAAGCATAGATGGGGTTCTCAAGCAATAATGAAGGGTTGGGTGCATGCATCTGGCAAAACTTCAAAGAATTAATTCTCCCTCATGGGAGATCAAAATAGAACAAAACCAAGGGCGTTTGAAATCTATTGCACTGTAGTATCATTGAGAATTTTCTCATAGCATGGGAACAAGTACGTGCATGGGAATAGAGAAAACATGAGATTTTGGGTTCATGGTGACAGCAGGTCTTCATGAATTAAATTCACCCAAATGGATGAACAGAATACAACGAAAACATATGGCTTTTGAAGAGGTACATGAAGTCTACCTAGGGTAATTATTTCACGATTTTAGCTTGAGAGATTGCCTACCTTTCGTGGAAGAGATGAAAACCCTAGTTTGATGACGAAAATGGAAAACCCTTCTTGTTCCAAGCCTTCTCCTTCCTTGCTCCTTTGTCTCCAGCTCTTCTCCTCGTTCTCCAGAATTCCAGCCACGAAAATGGGTTGCTAGGGATGAAGTTTGAGGTGTTTAAGCTTGCTATTAGAGTCCATTCAACTCCAAACTCTTCTCTCCTCCTTTAATTACAAAAATTCATATTTAATACCTATTTTTCACCATTTATCCTCCTAATGGATAGGGAAGAGAGCTAATTTCGTGGTCAAAGGGTTAGGAATGGGTAGGACTCCTTTTTAGGATATATATGGGTTATTTAACATTTATCTTAACCCTTTACTATTTATTTAATTAATAGATATGAATTTAACTTAATTACCTCTTATCCCATAATGGGCTCTCCTCATTTAGGCCCAACAACCCATGTTAGGACCATTAGTATAACCCATTGCTAATTTAGCTTGATGTGCTTTGATTTAAATCATTCTATTTCTATTTATTCCTCTTTATTTCAATTAATTCTATTTTCCTCATTTAAAAATAGAAATTTATTTTTATTTGGGTTTTAAAAATCAAGGGTGCTACATCCTCCCCCTCTTAAAAAGAATTTGGTCCCTAAATTCATAGAATCGTAAGAGGAAGAATGACTTACTGAATAACTCCGGATAATTCCGTCGCATGGTTGCTTTAGGCTCCCAAGTTGCCTCTTCAACTTCGTGATTCCTCCACAGAATCTTGACCACGGGTATGGATCGATTTCGAAGCTGTTGCATCTTCTTGTCTAAGATCTTCACTGGCCTTTCTTCATAGGTCATATCCTTGTTCAGAGTAATGTCATCATAGCTGATGACTTGCGATGGATCGTACACGTACTTTCTCAGCATTGACACATGGAACACACTGTGTACTATTGAAAACTAGGGTGGTAGTGCTAGTCGATACGCTACCTCGCCCACTCTATCTAATACCTCAAATGGACCTATGAATCTTGGTCTCAGCTTGCCTTTCATCCCAAACCTCTGAAATCCTCGGGTCGGGGATACTTTGAGCATCACATGATCTCCAGCTTGAAAATCTAAGTCCCTTCTTCTTTTATCACATAGCTCTTTTGCCTGGACTGAGCTATCTTAATTCTGTCTCTGATAATCTGGATATCTCTACTGGTATTCTGCACCATGTCTGGTCCCAGCCATTGTTGCTCACCTACTTCATTCCAACAGACTGGCGATCTGAAGCTTCTGCCATATAGTGCTTCAAATGGTGCCATCTTAATGCTTGCCTGATAGCTATTGTTGTAGGCAAATTCTATTAGTGACAATTGTTCATTCCAATACCCCTCAAAGTCTATAGCTCAAGCTCGTAGCATGTGTTCCACTATTTGATTTGTTCTTTTAGTCTGTCCATCCGTCTGTGGGTGGAAAGTTGTGCTAAAGTTGAGTTTTGTGCCTAGGGCAGCCTGGAGTCCCTTCCAGAATCTAGAAGTGAACCTGGGGTCACGATCTGAGACAATGGATACTGGTACTCCATGTAGTCTGACTATCTCTTTTACATACAAGGCTGCAAGCATATCCACACTTCAGGTACTTCGAATTGCTAGAAAGTGTGCAGACTTTGTCAATCTATCCACAATGACCCAAATAGCATCAAGTCCACCACGAGTTCGAGGTAAACCCATGATGAAATCCATGCCGATGCTTTCCCACTTCCATTCAGGTATGTCCAGGGGCCTAAGTACACCCGCAGGACGACGGTGCTCGACTTTCACCTGTTGACAAGTGAGGCAGTGCGCGGCATGCTCAGCCACCTCACGCTTCATGTTTGGCCACTAAAATGACATTTTCATGTCTTGGTACATCTTGGTTGCACCTGGATGTATTGTGTACTTGGTCTTGTGGGCTTCATCCATCAGTTTCCTTTTCAGCTCTTTATTGTCAGGCACACATGTCTTGGCTTGGAATAATATTTTTCCATCTTCAGCGATGGAGAAGTCTGGCTTGTCAGCTATGGTCTCCCTTACTCTGATTAGAAATGGATCATTAGCCTGTTGCTCTCTGATTTCGACAAAGATGTTGGGTTGAGCTTTAAGGTTAGCCACCAACATCTTATCACTTCTCTTTTCAATATTCAGATCTAGACTGGCGAATTGCTCTAACAATTGCATCTCGCCCATGACTAGACAGAATAACGAAGCTACTGGCTTTCTACTGAGTGCATCAGCTACTGCATTACCTTTGCTGGGTGATATTGAATGTTGAAATCAAAATCCTTCAAGTTCTCCAGCCATCTCCGTTGTCGCATGTTGAGCTCCTTCTGAGAAAATAAGTACTTCAAACTCTTGTGGTCGGAGTAAACAATGAATTGTTCCCCATATAGGTAATGCCTCCAGATCTTGAGTGCAAATACCACAGCAACTAGCTCTAAGTCATGGACATGATAGTTAACCTTATGTTGCTTCAATTGCCTTGATGAATAGGCTATCACTTTCTCATTCTGCATTAATATGCAGCCTAGACCGATTCCAAATGCATCAGTGTAGACTGAGAATCCTGCGCCTTCGACTGGTAATGCGAGGACAGGTGCAGATGTCAATAATTGCTTGAGTGTCTGAAAGCTCTTCTCGCACTCCTTGCTCCAGACATATGGGTTTTCCTTCCGCATAAGACGCGTAAGAGGTACAGCTATCTTGGAGAAGTCTTTTATGAACCATCTGTAATAACCAGCCAGTCCAAGAAAACTTCTTATCTCGGTGACATTGGTCGGCCTTTCCCAGTTCAGCACAACTTCTACCTTGGAAGGGTCGACAGCGATACCATCCTTGGAAATGACATGGCCTAGGAACGACACCTCCTCGAGCCAGAATTCACACTTGCTCAATTTGGCGTAGAGTTGGTTGTCCTGCAAGATTTGCAGAGCGATCCTCAGATGCTCCTCGTGCTCTTCTTTGGTCTTGGAGTATATGAGAATATCATCAATGAATACCACGACGAACTTGTCGAGTTAGGGCCGGTAGATGCTGTTCATTAATTGCATAAAAGCTACAGGAGCATTGGTTAGTCCAAAAGGCATGACTACAAATTCGTAATGACCGTACCTGCTCCTGAAAGCTGTCTTGTATATATCTGCATCTTTAATCCTCATTTGATGATATCCCAATCTAAGTTCAATCTTAGAAAAATACTATGCTCCTGATATCTGATCAAATAATTCATCGACACGTGGCAGAGGGTACTTGTTCTTGATAGTGAGACTGTTCAACTGCCTGTAATCGATGCATAATCTCATGGATCCGTCCTTCTTCTTGACGAACAACACCGGTGCTCCCCAAGGAGAAGTACTTGGCCTAATGAAACCCTTTTCTAGAAGTTCCATCAGTTGCTCTTTCAACTCTTTCAATTCGGCAGGGGACATCCTGTAGGGTTGGCGTGAAACCGGTGCAGCTCCAGGTACGAGATCAATTGAGAAATTCACATCTCTCTCAGGTGGAATGCCTGGTAGCTCATCGGGAAACACATCAGGATATTCTTGCACTATACGAATGTCTGATATCTTGGTTGCTTTCTTCTCAACCACAATTGCGGCAAGAAATGCCACACAACCCTTTCTTATCATGTTTTGTGCCTTTATAGCAGAGACGAGGGACATGTGTCTCTTGTGCCTACGTCCTGTGAAGGTCAGCTTAGGGAATTCACTAAAAGAAATTTTCCCTCTTCTACAATCCACGATAGCCCCATACGTGGATAGCCAATCGGCTCCCAGAATGACATCGTAGCCCTCCATGGGCATACAGATCAAGTCAGCTCTAAGATTAAGTTCACCAACCTTAACATCAGCTAATGGAAAATATTTATTCAATTGAGCCTTTTCTCCTAGTGATGTTGTGACAGATAATTCAAATGTCATAGATGCAGGTTTCTCATCTGTTATCGTTGTTTTACGAATACGTCCATGTTCTCATCTACTGTCTCTATACTCTCATTTGTTCACGTTCTCTCTAGACTCTCATCTATTCGTCACTTACTCTCATCTACTCTTGGTACTCTATTTAGCCATTAAATTGATTGTCTAAGATAATAAACATGACTATGCTAGGCAATATTATAAGGGGCCCGATCTGGTCCTGGGATGAGCACCCAAAAGGCTATAACTCGCAGGGGTTTAATGAACTGGGTGTTTGGCATGCACCTAACGCATGACTATCAAGATTTAATCTGTGACAATCATTTATGATATATACTACTTGAACTCGTGGTTGAAAGAATATCGACCAATATATGCTATCGTGACTAGTGCACTGCTGTGCAACTTTACTTGCTATCTCGTTATATGGTCAATCCTTTATCATACTTGTTGAACTATTTACATGTGAACGCATTGTTATCTTGTGACATTAATCGTGTGACTTTACTTGATCGTTCTTGTTAGTATCCTGCTCGATAAGACATTAATCACTTAAAGCATGCATGTTATACGAGATATTAAGTCGTACTGAGCGTTATCGCTCATCCTGCGCTATTTATTTCATGTGTTTCAGGTGAGTCTGATGGGGATTACCACACGAACGAGGAAGAGAATGAGCAGGACTAGGAGTGACCATCACTTCGACAACGATGCTTTTTAGTTAGTTAGTTAGTCATCAGTTAGTCTATATGTAATAGTTAGATTTGAATAAAGTATTTTTGGCCCTAGTTTTAGCTCTGATTAGTGAATGTAATAGTGGTTTGGTGAATTATTAATGAAGTTGCATTGTATTTGGCGTTATCCCAAATGGTCACTACAAGAAAAAATGCTATTTCCGACGGACAGTATCCATCAGTAATTCGTCGGAAAACAAACCTTCCGACAACTTTCCGACGAACAACCGTCAGAAATCATCGGTCGAAAAAATCACGTCAGAAATTACCGACGGTAAAAAAATCTATTGGTCATCCGTCGAAACTTCCGACCGAATGTTCCATCGGAAAGTTCGTCGGTAAATTCTGACAGAAATGGTCGGTAAACTTTGTCAGAAAATTAGTGGGTACATTCTGACAGAAAGTCGATCAGAAATTCCGTTGGAAACTCCATTGGTAAATACCGTCAGATATTTTCCATCGGAAAACATTCCGTCGGAAGTTCCGACGGTTTTGCCGACGGATAAGTTCCGTCGGCAGTCTTGTGTGCCGACGTTATTTCTGACGAACAATATCCGTCAGAAATAAACAACTTATTTTTTAAAAAAAATACTAAAATTAACAATGATAAATTACAAACAAAACCTGCTAAAATATTCATACATACCACAATAAATAACAATCAAACATAAAATCATCAATCACAACAAATATAAATCATACACAATAATAAGTGCTAAAAATCAAGAAAGGTTTGCTGGATCGTCCGCTGTCCCCGCCTCATGATCGTCGTTAGGTGCTGGAGGATCCTATATTAAAAAAATAAATATGAGAAACATAAATAAAAAATAATATACAATCATTATTTTCAAAAATTTAAATTTAAAACATATGATTATTCACTAAGTTTAATTAGAAAATATTTTTGATCCTTTACACTTAGGTTTTTTTTAGATCAGTGATTTGAGCACCGAACCCAAACCGAGAATCCAATTAGGATTCCGTCAGTTCCCACACGTCACTTTCACCCACTCGGTCGTGTCGGAGTGAACGACAATCAGATACCTATTTCTGATTTTAGATCCCTAGGTTGCGTGTTCTGATCCTTTACACTTAGATTTTTTTTAGATTAGTGATTTGAGCGCTGATCCCAAACCGGGAATCCGATTAGGATTCCGTCAGTTCTCACACATCACTTTCACCACCTGGTCGTGTCGGAGCGAACGACACGCTAATCGGATCCCTGTTTCTGATTTGAACCCTCGGGTTGCGTGTTCTAATCTTTTACACTGAGGTTATTTTTAGATTGGTGATTTTAGCGCCGAACCCAAACCGGGAATCCGATTAGGATTCCGTCAGTTCCCATACGTCACTTTCACCCACTCGATCGTGTTAGAGCGAACGACACACTAATTGGATCTCTATTTCTAATTTTGGATCACTGGGTTGCATGTTTTGATCCTTTATATTTAGGTTTTTTTTTTAGATTAGTGATTTGAGCGCCGAACCCAAACTGGGAATCCGATTAGGATTCCGTCAGTTTCCATACGTCACTTTCACCCACCCAGTCGTGTCGGAGCGAACGACACGCCGATCGGATACCTATTTCTGATTTTGGACCCCTAGGTTACGCCTTCTGATTCTTTACACTTAGGTTTTTTTTTTTAGATTAGTGATTTGAGCGCCGATCCCAAACTGAGAATCCGATTAGGATTCCGTCAGTTCCCACACGTCATTTTCACCCACCCGATCGTGTCAGAGCGAACGACACGCCAATCGGATCTCTATTTCTGATTTTAGACCCTTGGGTTGCGTGTTCTGATCTTTTACACTTAAGTTTTTTTTAGACTAGTGGTTGGAGCGCCGAACCCAAACCGAGAATCTGATTAGGATTCCATCATTTCCTATACGTCATTTTTACCCACCCAATTGTGTCGGAGCGAATGACACGCCGATTGGATCTCTATTTCTGATTTTGGACCCCCCGAGTTTCGTTATTTGATCCTTTACACTTACGTTTGTTTTAGATTAGTGATTTGAGCGTCGAACCCAAACCTTAGGATTCTGTCATTTCCCACACGTCACTTTTACCCACCCGATCGTGTCAGAGCAAATGACATGCTGATCAGATACCTATTTATAATTTTGGACCCCTAGGTTGCGTGTTCTGATCCTTTGCACTTGGGTTTTTTTTAGATTAATGATTTGATCGCCGATCCCAAACCAGGAATCCGATTAGAATTTCGTCAGTTCCCACACATCACTTTCACCTACCTGGTGGTGTCGGAGTGAACGGTACGCTAATCGGATCCCTATTTCTGATTTTGGATCCCTAGGTTGCGTGTTCTGATCCTTTACACTTAGTTTTTTTTTTAGATTAGTGATTTGAGTGCCGATCTCAAACCGGGAATTCGATTAGGATTCCGTCAGTTCCCACACGTCAATTTCACCCACCCGGTCGTGTCGGAGCAAACGACACGCTGATCGGATCCCTATTTTCAATTTTGGACCCTCAGGTTGCGTGTTCTGATTCTTTACACTTAGGTTTTTTCTTAAATTAGTGATTTGAGCGCCGAACCCAAACCGGGAATCCGATTAGGATTCCGTCAGTTTCCACACGTCACTTTCACCTACCCGGTCATGTTGGAGTGAATGGCATGCCGATTGGATACCTATTTCTGATTTTGGACCCCTAGGTTGCGTGTTTTGATCCTTTACACTTGGATTTTTTTTATAGATCTTTTTTTATATATAGATATCAAGTGGTTTTTTTATCCTTCCATAAGTTGATTGTATAAAGCGACCTTCTGTTTAGGTTTCTTAATTTTGATTTTTTTTGCCTTTTGAGCTCTTTAGCTTATAAATTGAGCTGGGTGGCCTCCACTTGTATGTGAGGATAGATATCAGACATGTCTTCAATGAGTTTTAAGCTATGGGAAGATGGGAAAGTCCTATTATCTACTTCTTAAACAAAAATTGTTTTTTTTTTTAAGATTAGTGGTTTGCGTGTTTTAACAGTTTAGATTAGTGGTTTCATTTCATTCAAACTATATGAAATTAATAGTAATACTGACCTGAGAGGCTTGCTATGAGGGGCCTACTCCTCGGATGGCAGAGATTAGCTGCTCAACCATGGCGCCAAAGTGCAGCTGTAGCTCTTCTTGGATGAGGGTTCTCATGTCCTCTCCACCACTGCTGGGCGTCACAGTAGATGAACTCGCATAGGCTGGAGGAGCGACCGAACTCGCATATGAGGACAATGCTGGAGTAGTATCCAGACTGTTCCCAAAGCCGTACACTCGGCCCTTTCTCGGCCCTCCCGCTGGGTCGACCCAAGCCTCTAGATCCAAGTCTGGCTGGGGAGTGCCCTCTGCATAGCGATCCGCCATCGTCCTGTCATAGGTCTCCGGCAAAATAAATTTAAAATGTATTATTCAAATCCTTTTTTTAATATCTAAATTGAATTCAAAAATTATATTTTGACTTACGGCAATCGTGCGAGCACTCTCGTTGACATAGTCATTCGTCCCCTTCTGCTTATGAGTCTGATTAAATAACTCGTGAAAAGTAGGGGCGCGCTCGAGCTCGTGACGCTTACAATTCAACAAAAGTAGTTAGTTTCACAATAATAATTAATGTATTAAGCAATTGAACAATAATATGCTTACCAATTTCTGGATGTGGGTCGCATAAGATACAGACCCACTAGTATGCACATTCTTCTCTAGATGAGCTGCTCGATTGCGTTTAGCCGCCTGTGACCTCTCCTGCCATGGCCTATTAGCCTAACGATGACAAAGGGACTCCCAATAGTCCCTCCTCATCCACACCGGGACGTATTCCATCCAAGTCGTAGGATCCTGGCTCCCACATCAACTTTCTGAAATTAGTCTGGGCAGTAGACTTCTAGACAACTCGTGCTCTAGGGAGATCCTCCAGTCTCGTAAACACGTACCTCTGCTGTTTAGAAATGAAATTACTCAACTTTGTGCAATAACAGAGAGAGTTAGTAATTAAAGAAATGACTTCAAATCAGTAAAAAATAATAATACCGTGAACATGTCAAATAACAAATCCCGAACAGACGGGGGGAACTCTTTCCATGAGTCCACTGGTCCTGGAACGTGTGTGTGTGTAACGACCCGACCTCCCGAACCCGCCAAGGACCCCGAAGGTCTCGCCGCCACCCACGGATCCGAAGACCCGGAAGGGTTAGAATTTAGTACAGTGAGATAAGCAATGAATTCAAATAACTATAACAAGAAAGTTTGTACATTAATAAGGAAATTATGTACAACATGTCTCAAATAAAGGTACAGGTATAGAAAGAAAGGTGCAGTCCTTAAGGGGCATACCCCGAGGACATGCAAAAAGGCACTCTCAACTCAAACGGTATAAGATCACTCACGCTCACAACTCACACTGCTGGCAATGCACGGCACAACAAACTGCCACCACAACCGTCCAGCAACGAACTCCTGCAACAGCGAGTCCCTACCTAAAAAGAGTAGGGGGGTGAGCCTCGCGAGCAAGTCTCAGTAGGGATAACTAGTCCCTTACTAGCTACAACAGTAGGAACTCTAAAGAAAGCAGAAGCGACTACTCTAGAAAGCAGTAAAGTGAGAAACACCTACTGCAGAGTGCTACAAAGCAGCGGAAAAGAGTAACCACGACCCACGACCAGGGTCGGGCCAAACACGACTCTTGCAGAACCATTGGAGTCAAACACAATGCGGAAGCAACCCTCGGCACGCACCCGCCGAGACAAAGAAGCTCACGGAACACCGAAGCAACCACGTGAGACCAGAGTCTCACGACACAAGCACCAACATCCCAGACCTCCACGAGGTCGGGAAGGGACAACCAAGTGTCACCACGAGAGACACCGAGCAACCACGTGAGAAGGAACGTCTCACCACAGGCACGACCACGTCAGACCTCCACAAGGTCAAGGGCCCACAAGCAGAACCACTTTGGACCTCAGATACTCCACGAGGTCAGGGAATTATGATGATCAGTCTGTTCTCATGTAATTGTAATTACATAATTATTTTGGTGAATAACAAAACATGATTAACTAAATCCTGTCAAAGTTTTCTAACTCATATTTTATAAGTCTTTGAGTACAGGAAAAATCTCAAGAAAAATCAAGCCTATTTTCGGTAAGTATTAAATTCCTTGTAGCAATGTTAATATCAGATGATACTCTCTAAGTCCACATCGACTTCCTTTAGTACTATAACGATTTGAATTCATAACGATTTCTTAAGTGTCTGAACGACTTCTTTACTGTGACATTGTTTGATTATAAACAAATCGTTCTCGCAATGATTCTATAAGTCATCGCAATGATTTCTTTAGAATTCGCAACGACTTGCTCGCCGTAACGATTTCATAAGTTATCATAACGATTTCTTTAGGATTCACAGCGACTTGCTCGCCGTAACGATTTCTTAAGTTATCATAACGATTTCTTTAGAATTCGCAACGACTTGCTCGCCATAACGATTTCTTAAGTTATCATAATGATTTCTTTAGAATTCGCAACGACTTGCTCGCCATAACGATTTCTTAAGTTATCATAACGATTTCTTTAGAATTCGCAACGATTTGCCCATTGCAACGATTTCTTAAGTCATCATAACGATTTGCTTTACGCAACAATTTCTTTAGAGCTCATAACGATTTGCTACGCGCAACGATTTCTCTAGAGCTCATAACGATTTACTTTACGCAACGATTTCTTTAGAGCTCATAATGATTTGCTTCGCGCAACGATTTCTCTAGAGCTCATAACGATTTGCTTCACGCAACGATTTCTCTAGAGCTCATAGCGATTTGCTTCACGCAACGATTTCTTTAAAGCTCATAACGATTTGTTAAGTGTTCATAACAATTTCTTCATTGAACACATCGACTTGCTTTTCATAACGACTTGTTAAGTGACTATAACGATTTCTTTGTTGAATACAATGATTTGCTCTCTATAATGACTTGTTGGTATTCATAACGATTTCATAAGTCATATAGACAACGACTTTATATAGTTTATATCGACTTGATATTTATCTTATCTCTTAAGGCGTTGAATAGTCAAAGACTTCTTCTATCTATCTGACTGATGTGCATTTAATGAAGACAGAACGTATCTCTGCATGCATGCAGATGATATCCTTTCATTATCGTGCATATTCTGTCAACATCTTTTAGAACAAGCTATCTAGCATTGCTATTTTGGTGAATACTCATATCAACGTTTACTGACAACAAGAGACATCCTAGCTATCTACTGTTCTAGCATTTAATGTGTGCAGGGTCCTAAAGACATTCTGTCATACAACGTTGGACCATACAGACGCCAGAAGACATTATCTCTTTGCGTGCTTAAATGGATAAAAGATTGTTGAAGCTTCCAAATGTCAAGCAGTCTAACGTCTACTTGGACAAGAGACAACGGATACTCCAACGACAATATTTCAAATTGGTGATTTAAATCCAAGATAGAAGTGAAGAATGAGACAAACTGCGTGGAGAACAAGCATCTCGCATCCAAGCATTCAAATTTTTCTGCAAGAAGTCTAGAGCCTAGAATCACATTCCTCATCATCTTTAGCTCTTCGCTCTCTGTGCTGTAATAGAAATCTTGAGAGAGCTTGTTTAGTTTTGAGAGAGAAACCAGTGTTTAGATTCTTCTCTCTCAGGACTATTTGCTTCAGATCTTAGCTTGTTGAAGCTTGATCTAGGGGCTTGAATTCATTCTATTCTCTTTGTGGTGATTCCCTTCGTGTGTGAAGGAAGACCTGGTGGGATCCAGGGTGTAGTTCCCTTCGACTGTGAAGGAAGACCTGGTAGGGTATCCAGGGTGGTGTAATTCCCTTCTTGTGAAGGAAGACCAGCTGAGCTGGGTGTTATAGTGTCCATAGGGGGACTGTACCCTAGTTAGTGGAATCCTGAGTCATTGCTCAGGGACTGGACGTAGGACTCCTAAGGAGAGGAGGTCCGAACCAGGATAAAGTCCTTATATCATGTGATTGTTTTTCTTGTGTGATTGTTTTTATTCTAACCAATACTAACATCATTCGAAGTGTGCATCTATGTTTGTTGTGGTGAACAGTTTAAGCTGATAAATTTTTAAAAGACCCATTCACCCCCCCCCTCTGGGCTCGTCAACTGGGCAACAAACTACACCCTCCAGTGCCACTACGGACAGCACCGGAAACAGTTTACAGAAACAACGGTCGGGTGCCTGTACCAGGCACCCCGAGAGAACACGCTCAGCGGAAGCCACTAAACACGGCCCACGAGGCCAAACCCAACCAAGCCCATGACACTAAACACGGCTAGGCTACAACCACCATGCAGGCTTGGGCGACGAGACTCACTTAGAAACAACGTGAGAAACATCGTCACAGTAGGAACAACCAAACCACCGCCACAGGCAGCTAAGAGGAGGACGCACCGTCCACACCTCCAACTCACCAGCCGCTAGCTCCTGCCTACAGCCTCCCCGGTAGAGTGAGGTTAGTGAGCCACAGCAGGGAACAACCACAAACCACCGTAGCTCGGCCGAGCTGCGGCCCCACGTCTAACCTCCCTACGCGGCTCCAGAATCAACGCAGAGCGAGGCAGTGAGAAGGACTTGATGACCAAACTGTCCCCATAATAAATATTTCATTTATTTATATATTAATTTGATGATTAACAAAATAGTACTAATGGATTACTTGAGCCTTGAGAACAGGAAATAAAAGAAAAATGAAAGTTCAAGACAATCAGGTAAGTCTCATCTCACATTTCTGTCCAAGTCTTTGTATCGACTTCTTTGATAAGCAGAACGATTTCCTCTTTGACCGGAAAATTCAAAACAAATCGATATCGTAACGATTTCTTTAGAACTCGCAACGACTCTCTAGCCGTAACGATTTCTTTAGACCTCGTAACGATTTCTTTAGAACCCGTAACGACTTGACTGTCGTAACGATTTCTTTAGACCTCGTAACGATTTCTTTAGAACCCGTAACGACTTGACTGTCGTAACGATTTCTTTAGACCTCGTAACGATTTCTTTAGAATTCGCAACGACTCTCTAGCCGTAACGATTTCTTTAGACCTCGTAACGATTTCTTTAGAACCCGTAACGACTTGACTGTCGTCACGATTTCTTTACACCTCGTAACGATTTCTTTAGAACCCGTAACGACTTGACTGTCGTAACGATTTCTTTAGACCTCGTAACGATTTTTTAGAACTCGCAACGACTCTCTAGCCGTAACGATTTGTTAGACTTCTTGTAACGATTTCTATGAAACTCGTAACGACTTGATTGCTGTAACGATTTCTTTACAGTTCATAACGCCTTGCTTTGTGCAACGATTTGTTAAGACTTCTTGTAACGATTTCTATGAAACTCGTAACGACTTGATTGCTGTAACGATTTCTTTAGAGTTCATAACGATTTCTTTACAGTTCATAACGCCTTGCTTTGTGCAACTATTTGTTAAGACTTCTTGTAACAATTTTTTTGAAACTCGTAACGTCTTGATAGTCATAACGATTTCTTTTACAGATCATAACGACTTGCTATAACTCATAACGATTTCATCATTATAAGTTGATAATGCTCTGTCATAACGATTTGTCTGTTATCGCATAACGATTTCATAAGTTATGAAGGCATCGAGATTGTTTTTATCGAATTTCTTGCTGTATCAGTATAATGCTTTTTAATAGCGTTGAAAAGTCAAAGTCATATCTTGTATGTTGACTGCTACGCATTAAATGCTCTCTGATCGTATCTCCCATGCATGCAGACAATATCTTCCATTTCTATGCTACTCTGTCTACGTACTTTTTAGACAGAAAGGAGCTTTGCTATATATTGCAATATCTGTTCCATCTGGAACTAACAATCGACGACAGTCTTAGCTGTCCTCTATTTATTGTTGATATGCTTGCAGATATCTGACAAGACTCATCTGTACAACGTTGGACAGCAGATACAAGATTCTAAAAACATTTTCTCTGGCGTGTACTAAAGGATAAAAGACTGACGATCAGAAGCTTCCTTAGTGACCAGTCTAACGTACACCAGGATAAGAGACAACAGACACTTCAACGTTCAAATTTGAATCAGAAGTTTAAATAGAAGACTTAAGACGGAGAAACAAGCAGAAGAGAGGAACAACAACGCTTGCAATTTGAAAAGAAAGAAATCCATCTCTTCGAGTCTTCAGAAGATTGAAACAAGAGCGAAGCTTCCACTACAACCTTGTTCTTAGCTCTTAGCTCTCTGTGATCAAAAAGAGTTTTTATTTGTGAGAGCTTGTGTAGTCCTTGGAGAGAAAACCTTGTTAAATCTCTTTCTCTCTCGGGCCTTGGTAGCTTCAGTGTGTAGCTGATCAAGCTAGAGTCTGAAGCCTGTTTCCACACCTTTTCTTCTTTGGTTGTGTTTCCTTCTGGACGAAGGAAGACCTGGTGGTATCCAGGGTGGTTGTTTTTCCCTTCAGGTTGAAGGAAGACCAGTTGAGGCTGGGTGTAAGGATCCTTAAGGGGGATTGTACCCTTGGTAGTGAAATCCTGAGGTATTGCTCAGGGACTGGACGTAGGTCTCCTGTGGAGAGGAGTTCCGAACCAGGATAAAAATCCTTGTGTCTTGTGGATGTGTTTTGTGTGATTGTGTCTTATTTTCTCTAACTCTAACCTGTTATTAAGTTGTGCAATCCTTTCAGTAAACAAGTTTTAATCAGAGATCGAAGTTTTAATAACCCATTCACCCCCCCCTCTGGCTAGCTAGCTGGGCAACAAGTGGTATCAGAGCCCGTCTCTTCGACAAAGAAGAAGATCCAACGATCTGAAGAGCAAAGATCAATGGCAGCCCAAAGCAACTTCGAAGGTCAGTCAGTCAACAGGCCTCCCTTGTTCGATGGAGAAGACTACACCTACTGGAAGACTAGAATGGAATATTTTCTACAAGGTCATGATTACACAATCTGGTCCATTGTAGAAGAAGGTGATCTTTTGGTCACAAACGCTAAGGCTCAGTGGACAGATGATGATAGGAAAAGAATATCCTTAAACTGCAAAGCCAAGAGCATATTATGCTGTGCCCTAAGCAAGAAAGAATTCAATAGAGTCTCAGCCTGCAAATCCGCAATGGAGATGTGGGAAAAGCTCAGAATTACCTATGAAGGGACAGACAAGGTAAAGGAGACAAGAATAGATATTCTAGTAGCTCAATATGAAAGATTCCAGATGCAGACAGGTGAATCAATAACTCAGATGTTCAGCAGATTCACAGACATTACAAATGGATTAGCTGGTTGGGAAAGGTTTATGATGTACCAGATATGGTTAGAAAAGTCCTCAGATCTCTACCATCTTCATGGACTCCAAAGGTAACAGCCATTGAAGAAGCCAATGATTTAAAATTAATGTCATTGGAAAAGCTAATAGGATCTCTCATGGCTCACGAGATAAACATGGAGAGATTAGGAGAATCCTCCAGCAGAAGGAAACAATCAAATGCTCTCAAAGCAAGTGAAGAAAATTCAGAAGAATCTTTGGATAATAGTGAAAGTAGTAAAGACAGTGATGATGAAGAAGCCATGCTGTCTCGAAGACTTCAAAGGATTCTAGCAAAGAAAAAGAAGTATCAGTCCGGAAGAAAATTTTTCAAGAAAACAAAGACTTCAGAAAACCAGAAGTAAAGGATCAAAGAAAGGAGAAGTGATCTGTTATGAATGCAAGAAGCCTGGACACATCAAGGCAGACTGTCCAACGCTTAAGAAAAATGATCACAAAAAGAGGGACAACCTTAGAAGATTCAAGAAGTACAAAAAGAAGGCAATGGCAGCTGCTTGGGAGAATAGCAGTGACTCAGACAGTGAGTCAAGCTCAAGCAGTGAAGGTGAAGAAGTCAACTTGGCTTTCATGGCCAACACCGAAGACAAGGTAACTTCTGACTCTTCTTTTGATTCATGCAATGATTCAGATTCTGATAACTTAGAAAGTGCTTTTAATGAACTTTATGAAAAATATAAAGAAGTATGTAAATTACTTAAAACTAGTAAGAAAAATATAATCTGTTTAGAAATACAAACTCAGACCTAAAAACAGAAAATGAAGAACTTGAAAAACAAATGAACTGAACATAAAAGAAGGAATGAATTATTATGTGAAGATTTAAAAGAGAAAAATAAGAAAATAAATCATTTAGAAAAACAAGAAGACTTAAGTGGACTTAAAACAGAAATAGAAAGATTAAATAAAGAAAATGAACATTTAACAAGCACAATAAACAAGTTCACAAACAATAAACCCTTCTAATGATGAGTGGAGCTAAAAGATCAACAAAGAAGAAACATGGTTTGGTTATACTCCCTCGGAAAATGAAGAAACAAAGTCTTTCCCAACACTTATCCAACTCCTGAATTTATATCTGAAAAGGATAAAGAACATAAAAATTTAAATATACTCCAGTTGAAAGAATAACTAGAATAACCTGCTGTACTCATTGTAACAAACTAGGACATAACAAAGCAACATGTCCCACTAAGAACAAAAAGTGGATAATAAAAGAAAAATCAATGATACTAACCTCTCAGGACCCAAAAGAACTTGGGTACCTAAAATTTAGTGTTTAATTTTCAGGGAAAATCAAAAGCATCCAAATGGTATTTGGATAGTGGATGCTCAAGGCACATGTCAGGGAACCAGAAGCTTTTTGTTAATCTCCAAGATGAGGAAGGAACAGTCACATATGGAGATAATGGAAAAGGCACAGTAGTAGGAAGTGGATCCGTAAACATCAAAGGAAGATCAGTAATTGAAGATGTGATGCTGGTCAAAGGGTTAAAGCATAATCTCATAAGCATCAGCCAGTTGTGTGACAAAGGTCATCAGATTCAGTTCCAGGAATCAAAGTGCAGTATATTAAAGGATGGAGCAGTCATTTTTGAAGCCTATAGAGAAAGAAATCTGTATGTACTCTATCTAGAAGAACTCAAGGATCAAGATGTTGTTTGGCAGCTAATAAAGATCAATCAACAGAGCTGTGGCACAGAAGATTGGGCCACTGCAGCTTGGACGGTTTGAATAAGCTTAGAAAAAGGAAGCTAGTTGAAGGATTGCCAAAGGTCAATTCTAGCTTGGACAGTATTTGCAAACCTTGTGCAAGAGGAAAGCACACCAAGAGCTCCTTCAAATCAAAGACTGTAGTAACCACCTCAAAGCCCTTAGAACTACTTCACATGGATCTATTTGGGCCAATGAGGACTACCAGTTGGGAGGAAAGAATTTTGGATTTGTAATAGTTGATGATTATTCAAGATTCACTTGGGTATCCTTTCTAGAGCACAAAGATGACACATTTGATAATTTTGTCAGCTTCAGTAAGAAAGTTCAGAAAGATCAGAAATTCACAATTGTCTCTATCCGATCAGATCATGGTGGTGAGTTTCAGAATGAAAAGTTTACAAAGTTCTGTGATGATCAAGGAATTGAGCACAACTTCTCAGCTCCAAGGACACCTCAACAGAATGGAATTGCTGAGAGGAAAAACAGAACTCTTTTGGATATGGCAAGAACCATGTTGTCAGAATATGATTTGCCAAGATACTTCTGGGCCGAAGCTATCAACACTGCATGTTATATCATTAATAGAGTGATGATCAGGCCAATTCTGAAGAAGACTGCTTATGAACTCTACAAAGGAAAGAAGCCAAAGATCAGCCATTTCAGAATATTTGGATGTCCTTGCTTCATCCACAACAATGGAAAAAGGGACATTGGTAAGTTGGATGCCAAATCAGATGAAGGCATCTTTATGGGGTACTCTTCTAAACCCAAAGGTTATAGAGTTTTCAATAAACGTTCCTTATTAATTGAACAATCTGTACATGTTATTTTTGATGAATCTAACCCTTCCTTGAAAAGGAAGAAATTAGTGACATTGATGATGCAGATGACTTGTCTGAAAAATTAAAGAATACCTCAATTAAGGACAAGGATGATCCTCCTCTGGAAGAACTGCAGCAAACTGAAATTCAACATGAAAATCTTCCAAAAGAATGGAGACATCAGAAAGATCATCCTCCTGAAAACATTATTGGTGATCCATCTGTAGGGGTAAGAACAAGAGGTAATGTAATTCCTTGTGATTACTTAGCCTTTGTTTCTCAAATAGAGCCTAAGACAGTCAATGAAGCTTTATCTGATGAATCTTGGATATTAGCCATGCAAGATGAACTAAATCAGTTCAAGAGAAACCAAGTATGGTCACTTGTTCCTAGACCATCCATCATTCAGTTATTGGCACAAAGTGGGTGTTCAGAAATAAACTGGATGAGTCTGGAATAATTTTAAGGAACAAGGCCAGACTGGTAGCTCAAGGCTACTCCCAAGAGGAAGGCATAGACTTCGATGAAACCTATGCACCTGTAGCTAGACTTGAGGCTATTAGGATTTTACTTGCTTATGCATCTGCATTTGATTTAACACTATTTCAAATGGATGTCAAATCAGCCTTTTTAAATGGTTTTATCAAGGAGGAAGTTTATGTTGAACAACCTCCAGGCTTTGACGATACCGAATTTCCAAATCATGTATTTAAACTTCATAAGGCTTTATATGGATTAAAGCAAGCACCTAGAGCCTGGTATGAAAGGCTCAGTACTTTCTTATTAGATCATGGTTTCACTAGAGGTAAAGTAGATAGTACATTATTTATAAAGTCTAAGGATAAACATATACTTCTTGTGCAAATATATGTAGATGATATTATTTTTGGATCTACTGATGAATCTCTTTGCAAGTACTTTGAAAAGCTTATGCAGGGAGAATTCGAAATGAGCATGATGGGGGAGCTAAGCTACTTCCTTGGATTGCAAATTAAGCAAGGGAAGGATGGCACTCATATCTGTCAAGCCAAGTACACCAAAGAGCTGTTAAAGAAATTTGGATTTGAAGATGCAAAGCCTTTATCAACCCCAATGAGCACATCAATCAGAATGGACAGTGATCAAAAAGGTAAAAAGGTAGATCAAAAGAATTATCGAGGTATGATAGGATCATTACTTTACTTAACTGCAAGTAGACCAGATATTTTGTTTAGTGTGTGCATGTGTGCTAGATATCAGGCAGACCCTAGAGAGTCTCATTTAATTTCAGTAAAAAGAATATTTAGATATCTGGCTAGAACTCATGATTTAGGTCTCTGGTATCCTAGATCTTGTGAAATAGAATTAGTAGGATATTCAGATGCTGATTATGCTGGATGCAAAGTAGATAGAAAAAGCACCAGTGGTTCTTGTCAGTTTCTTGCAGGATGTTTAATATCATGGTCATCCAAGAAACAAAATTCAGTAGCTTTATCAACAGCTGAGGCAGAATATGTTGCTGCTGGAAGTTGCTGTACACAACTTCTTTGGATAAAGCAACAACTTGAGGATTTCGGAATTCACATCAAATCAATTCCACTATTGTGTGATAATACAAGTGCCATCAACCTCACCAAAAATCCAGTCAGCACTCAAGGACTAAGCACATTGAGGTAAGATATTTTATTCGAGACCACGTAGCTAGTGGTAATTTAGAAATTTCTTTTATAGATACAAATGGTCAATTAGCAGACATCTTCACAAAAGCCCTACCTGAAGAGAGATTCACATCTCTTAGAAGGGAATTAGGGATGTGCAATGTGTGAAAAGATCTCTGTAATTTTATTGGCATAAAAATTTTTCAGATAGAAATGAAATTTTCCTCTTTAACAATGAGCAAAATTCAGTTTGTCTACATTCCTTGACCGCTATCGTAGTAAAGGCTGTTTTGACCCGTCAAACGATTTTGTCGTTTTCTGGCTTTACTGCCTCTGGCGCTTCACTTTTCGATAAAATAGTAATAATTTATTCAAATCGTTCTGAGAACGACTCGTCTTCTACCTTTACCCTTTTATCCTCTATCGTTCACCCAAAGCCGATGCCCTAACGATTTTGGATCGACTCTCTGCAACTTTCGAAGCTTTCTCCTCTTCCCGCGAAGAATCCCTTCGAAGCTTCCACCTCTTCCGTCATTTCCCTTCACCAGAATCTCCTTCTCCTCTAACCCATGGCCGCTCCAATGATCTCCGGAAGCGTAGGGGGCTACAGTGCTGAGTATTTGTCCCCAAAGGAGCAAGAGAGGTTTACGTTTGTGAAGTCGAAGATTTGCGGAAATAAGGCAGTGGATGTTCAGAATCTTGAGAAGTGGCATGTCCAGTTTAGTCGAAGCCTGAGAAGAATGCAGTGGATGGATGTTGTTACTTTCAACGAGGTAAGCTACCCGGATCTTGTAAAAGCCTTTTTCATTTGTTTGAAGTCAGAGGCAGATGGGTCCCTTGTCTCCACAGTGAAGGGCACCCAGATCAAGATAGATTATGATCTATTGCATGAGTTGTTTGGAGTGAAGACATCAGGCTTTAGTGGTGTGGACTCAGTAAATGATGAAGCTAAGGTCTTGGCATTATTGGTCCAGGGTTTAAGTTGAAGGATGGAAAATTGGATATAAATCAGATGTCAGCTTTTAATCGGTTGCTCCACTTCATTGTCTGCCAAATCATAGTTCCTCAGAGTGCTACCTTTTCTTCATGCACTAGGGCAGACTCAGACTTGATGTTCTGGGTAATCCAGAACAAGGAGGTAAATCTGGCCGCAGTTATGATTGAGAGAATGAAATTTGCCAGTACTCAAATCTGGGAAACAAAGAGCAAGCTAAATGTTTCCTTGCCTTATGCTCATCTACTGACCAAGATTTTCAAGCACTTTGGAGTAGATATGTCAGGTGCAGTAGCTGAAAAGATGGGCCAGTCAATAAGATCCAGAAATCTGAAGAAAAGTGGATTCTCAGTGGTAGATGGAATTTGGTCAAAGTCCTCTGTGGCTGAAGAGAAGCAGTTATTGGGGATATTCCAGAAGTTCAAGAAGAAGCAGCAGCATAGAGCAAGCAGCAGCAGCAGAAGAAATAGAAGCAAGCAGCAGCAGTTGTTCAAGCAGCAGTTCCAGTTGTGTCCAGCCAGGCAGAATTTCAGTCTCACCTATTGTGGAGATTATCTCTCATTCTCCAGAAGTTCAGATGGAAGTAGGTGCAGCTGGTGTGGCAGACTCCTTGCCCACCACCTTAGTCGCCTCAATCTTAAGAGAGGTATTGGATTCCATTCCCTCCACCTTAGCTACTTCTAAAGAAGGTGGATGTGTTGAAGAAGAAGCTATGAGGCAGGCCATACAGAAATTCTATCAGATACAATTGCTAATGTTGAGGTACAAGCAGGTACTCACCAGATGTGGTCATGGAAGAAGCTCCTAGCCAAGGGGAGCAAAGTAGAGTTGAACCTGAAGTGTCTGAATCCGTGGCAGAAGGCCACTTGGAGAAAGTTGTCTTGGAAGAAGCTCCTGCTCAGGGGGAGCAAGAAAGTGTTGAACTCCCCGCTCCTATTCAGGGGGAGCAAGTAGGCATTGAGGAAATTCCACCTCCTGCCAGTGTTCCTATTAGTGAAGGCCCAAGTGCAAGCAATATCAATCTTGAGGAGCCTGTCATTCAGCAAGGGAAGCAAAAGAGAGTGGCTCACAAAAGGCCAAGAAAGAGTCACAGAAAAGTCAATCTGAAGCCTATTATGGCATTGTTGAAAGCTCAAGGAGAAGTCTTGTCATCTGTTCAGACAAGTGTTCAGGGCATTATCTCTAATCAAGCTCAACCTCCTCTGATCTATCCTCAATTCGAAATGCAATGAGGTGGTTCAATAAAGAGATGTCCGATATGAAGAATTTGCTGGCTAATCTTTCAAGGTCTAGTGGTGTCCCTCCTGCACCCACTCAGAGCAGTCCAGCTGAAGTTCCTAGGCCACCAGGGCCTCCAGCAGAAGTCTCTCGGCCATCAGGCTACCAGTTCAAGCATCAGGGCCACCAGGGCCATCAGGGCAAGCTTCAGGGTCATCAGACCCTCTTCAGTTGTCAGAGAAGCCAAAGGAAAGAGCCCATGTCAGCTACTTCGGCCCCTGACACTTCAAATCTTGCAACTCCAATTTTGTCCTCACCTACCTCTCCTCTCACAGCCCCTCCTGCTCCACCACCAACTATAAAACACCCAGTACCTCCTCGCACCCTACCATCATCCTATCATTTCATCTCAACCTACCTTCTCTCCTACTCCTTCTCACACTTCAGCCCCATCATCCTTCTTACCACCCTCATCACCTCAAACTCAACCACCAATTCAACCCACTTCATCCTTCAATCCAAAACACCTTTTCTATCCTCCTACTCCTCCATCCTCTGTTACTTTAATTTCAGAAACACCTCCTCTACTTGGTGTCTTTGACACAAATTTGCCGAATGACTTTGAGTGAAATACTCTTTCCACCATTCTTTTCACTGCCACTCATATTCACAGGACTGATCCTCCCAGTCCTGCCAAGAAAAAGAGGAAACAATCATCCTCTGTTTCCATCTCCTCCTCCTTATTTCCACCTCTTTGGTACTCTCTTACCCTTGAACCTCAGAAAAGATTCCTTTATAAGGAATACCTTCAAAAGTGCATCCTCTCCACCATTTATGGTATTCCCTCCTTAACCTTACTGAGCACCTAAATATTGTTCTTCCTCTTACCCAGTTATCCCACTTTCATAAATCCAAAATCTTTGGGGACTGAGTTCAAGACTGAAGATCAGTGGGCAAATGTCAAGGGCAACAAAGCTCAATACAACAAGTTCTTGACTGCCAGGGCCGAATCCATTTCGCATGGAGCTCATTCTCTCACTCTCTCTGAGTGGTTCTTTCTCAAGCATAAAAATTTGTGGGGTCCTTTCATCTTGAAAGAGATCCGCATTGCCAAAAGCTTCCAGCAGTACAGTGACTTCTGCTTCCTGAACAAACTGCCAGAAGTCCAGTTCTCTCAATTCCATTCAGCTATAGTAATGTTAAGATCCGAACGTCCAGTGAATATTCCCCTAACAGTGAATTTTGCTGATATCCGGATTGACTCTCTAGTCCTTTTGCCAAAGCTGCATTCCCTAGTATTTGATTCAGATGCAGGATCCCATGCATTTGACATGTTTGCCAAGCAGATGGGTAGAATGTCAGCCAAGCAGAGCAGACTGCCCTCCTTCCTGCGGTTTATCTTCAGAGAATACCACTCTAGCCGCATCTCCTCTCAGGTTTTGGCTCCACTCATTTCTGAGTGTGAAAGGCTTACACCCTCCGTGTGGGCAATCATCTACAAGGAAACCAACCTTCAGTTAGAAGCCATCAACAGTTCCTTGGTTAATCAAAATAAGCCCTCTCTCTCAGTCGAAGCCTTCATGGATCTCAACTCCATAAATTCTATTCAAGAGATTTATGTTCAGTGGGCAGCTAGATATACAGCTTTCTATGCTCTGAAGCAGGATCTATTAGATCAGAAGATCTTCTATCCAATCTCCTTGGATAGATTTCTCCATCGTGCCAGCTTCGGAAAAAGCACTTACTTCAGATTCATCCTGGATCCAGATCAGTATACAGAACTCTTGGATCAGCAATGGATTTTGTACATTCAAAGAGCCACCCAATCTATGGGTCTCAGCTTCTCAGTTGCTTCTGGGGTTTTCCAACAGACGTTTGAAGACCTTGAGATCAAGGCATGGGCTGTCATCTCACAGCATGCCTCCTTGTTATCTCCCTTGTACTACCTTTCTCATACTTAATACAATGATCTCTCTTCTTTGTCTCACAGCTTATCTTTTTGCTTATTGACAAAATGAGGGAGAAAACTAAAGTAAATCTGAAAACATGTTTAATTTTTTTTGTATGATGTTTAGTATATTTTGTCATCATCAAAAAGGGGGAGATTGATGACCAAACTGTCCCCATAATAAATATTCATTTATTTATATATTAATTTTGATGATTAACAAAATAGTACTAATGGATTACTTGAGCCTTGAGAACAGGAAATAAAAGAAAAATGAAAGTTCAAGACAATCAGGTAAGTCTCATCTCACATTTCTGTCCAAGTCTTTGTATCGACTTCTTTGATAAGCAGAACGATTTCCTCTTTGACCGGAAATTCAAAACAAATCGATATCGTAACGATTTCTTTAGAACTCGCAACGACTCTCTAGCCGTAACGATTTCTTTAGACCTCGTAACGATTTCTTTAGAACCCGTAACGACTTGACTGTCGTAACGATTTCTTTAGACCTCGTAACGATTTCTTTAGAACCCGTAACGACTTGACTGTCGTAACGATTTCTTTAGACCTCGTAACGATTTCTTTAGAACTCGCAATGACTCTCTAGCCGTAACGATTTGTTAAGACTTCTTGTAACGATTTCTATGAAACTCGTAACGACTTGATTGCTGTAACGATTTCTTTACAGTTCATAACGCCTTGCTTTGTGCAACGATTTGTTAAGACTTCTTGTAACGATTTCTATGAAACTCGTAACGACTTGATTGCTGTAACGATTTCTTTAGAGTTCATAACGATTTCTTTACAGTTCATAACGCCTTGCTTTGTGCAACGATTTGTTAAGACTTCTTGTAACGATTTTTTTGAAACTCGTAACGTCTTGATAGTCATAACGATTTCTTTTACAGATCATAACGACTTGCTATAACTCATAACGATTTCATCATTATAAGTTGATAATGCTCTGTCATAACGATTTGTCTGTTATCGCATAACGATTTCATAAGTTATGAAGGCATCGAGATTGTTTTTATCGAATTTCTTGCTGTATCAGTATAATGCTTTTTAATAGCGTTGAAAAGTCAAAGTCATATCTTGTATGTTGACTGCTACGCATTAAATGCTCTCTGATCGTATCTCCCATGCATGCAGACAATATCTTCCATTTCTATGCTACTCTGTCTACGTACTTTTTAGACAGAAAGGAGCTTTGCTATATATTGCAATATCTGTTCCATCTGGAACTAACAATCGACGACAGTCTTAGCTGTCCTCTATTTATTGTTGATATGCTTGCAGATATCTGACAAGACTCATCTGTACAACGTTGGACAGTAGATACAAGATTCTAAAAACATTTTCTCTAGCGTGTACTAAAGGATAAAAGACTGACGATCAGAAGCTTCCTTAGTGACCAGTCTAACATACACCAGGATAAGAGACAACGGACACTTCAACGTTCAAATTTGAATCAGAAGTTTAAATAGAAGACTTAAGACGGAGAAACAAGCAGAAGAGAGGAACAACAACGCTTGCAATTTGAAAAGAAAGAAATCCATCTCTTCGAGTCTTCAGAAGATTGAAACAAGAGCGAAGCTTCCACTCCAACCTTGTTCTTAGCTCTTAGCTCTCTGTGATCAAAAAGAGTTTTATTTGTGAGAGCTTGTGTAGTCCTTGGAGAGAAAACCTTGTTAAATCTCTTTCTCTCTCGGGTCTTGGTAGCTTCAGTGTGTAGCTGATCAAGCTAGAGTCTGAAGCCTGTTTCCACACCTTTTCTTCTTTGGTTGTGTTCCCTTCTGGACGAAGGAAGACCTGGTGGTATCCAGGGTGGTTGTTTTTCCCTTCAGGTTGAAGGAAGACCAGTTGAGGCTGGGTGTAAGGATCCTTAAGGGGGATTGTACCCTTGGTAGTGAAATCCTGAGGTATTGCTCAGGGACTGGACGTAGGTCTCCTGTGGAGAGGAGTTCCGAACCAGGATAAAAATCCTTGTGTCTTGTGGATGTGTTTTGTGTGATTGTTGTCGTATTTTCTCTAACTCTAACCTTGTTATTAAGTTGTGCAATCCTTTCAGTAAACAGGTTTTAATCAGAGATCGAAGTTTTAATAACCCATTCACCCCCCCCTCTGGGCTAGCTAGCTGGGCAACAGGACTAGCTGGTCCGCACCGAAAGAGCGCCACAACAACCTCGGCGACGCAAACCCAGCAAAGAGAGCTCTACAAATGGCTCTACGCCGCTGTCCCCACCATTTTCCCCTCTGCTACCAGAGTCCGTGACTTGAGCAAAACTCGCTGCCCTGAGAACTCTCTCTAACAGGCGCACGGGGACCGGGGGTCCCAGGTAACAGTAACAACCTGTCTCATGGATAAGCCCTCAAGTGCCTAGCACCGGGTGAAAGAGAACGGGCGGGGCAACCACAACCAGAAACCGACATAGCTGGCTTGTAACCAAGACAAGCCAGCAGGCACAGGCATGCACGGCACCCCTCCCGGAAACCCCCAGAAGGGCCGTCGGCCAACGTCGGCACACACAGCACGACCCGAGAACCCAGAACATCACTAGACAACACGGAAACCATCGCTCTTCTAATAATCGATTGGCAGTCAGACAGTCGATTATTAGACAGAGGCAAGCCTCCTAGCGCCACCACTAGGACACGGCCACGAAGGTGTCACCTTCGATCAGTGAACGCAGTGAGATAACCTACTGTGTTCCCTACCAGAAGGTCCTAAGACAACCCTGCTCTGAGGCACACGCCAACCGCGGCCACGAAAACACTCGAGGTAAGCCAGATGTTGTCGCGCCCTCCTAGGCCGTCGCGATGATAACGTGACGTTAAAGGGGTACCGCAACAACCACCCTGTCGCAATGGGACATCACGTCGCGATAGGAACCCAGTCGCGATAGGAAAACGGGATGCGACCACGACCCTTATCGTGACGGCCAACCGCGCCGCGATAAGGTCGCGCTCGATCGGGGCGACGCCTCCTCTGATGTCGCGATGCACACGGAAGTCGCGACATCAGTCGGGAGGCAGACCTCCAGGATGCTATATCTCGGGGTCGCCCACACACTACAAACACACCACAACGGGGAGGGGGGCATGAAGAAAGCTGTAAAAGCATACAAATAACCATGAGGGCTCCCAATCACCCGGATTGGAAAGGGCACAAGAAATCCCTATCGGAAATGAAGAACCGAACCCTCAAAGAGGGCCTTCACAACAGCTCGGCTGCCTCCTCCTCGCTCCAAGCCGCTCCCCGCTCCGCCACGAGCTCGTCGGCGACTCCACCACGCTCCAAACGCCGGAGAAGAAAGGGGAGAAAGCTTCCCCACCTCGGAGAGGAGGAGGGAAGGGAGAAAGGGAAAGAAGGGGAAAGGGGGCGTTGGCCTAGGCTTTTAGCCTTCGGCCCCCAAGACGCGATGGGGAGGGGCGTTGCGTTAGCATACTTAACGCGACGGCCCTACACACCGCGACCAGATCGTGTCCCCTAAGAATGCCGCGACAACCTGACAGGTTGCTCTGCCACGCCTTTCACTCTGACATGTGTCAGACAACCAAAAAGTGAAACGCTGTCGCGACCCGTTGACCAGGCGCGACAAGAATGCGACGCACCAAGTGGTCGCGACACGGATGACTATCGCGTCGGGCACCTCCGACGCGACACTAACGTGTCGCCCAGACCGGACGCTTTAGTGGCCAGTCATCCAACACATGGACGGAGGAAACCGGAAAGCCCAAGATGTTACAAATACATCCAACAAAAAAAATAATTTCATCCTTGAAATTAAGGGCGAAACCCGGTTGGAGAAAACAACAGGTGCAAAGAGACCACTAAGTCGCACCATGACTTTCCGGTGGTCGCCACCACGACCCTGCCACAAAGGGAGTGCCTAACCAGACATCTGACAACTCAAAGAGCACACCCCAACTGGCGCAGAGCACACAATCAGATGTCGACTACTTCACAGGCGCGACGCGCACCAAACTTACCAGAAGCACTGATACTGCCAGTCGGAAAACACGCGACTGAGCCCTCAACAGACCACGCTATTGAGACCAACCGGTTTGTAACTCGCTCTGTCACCAGCGAATAGACAGAGGACACCGCTACTGACGGCGAACCAAGGAAATGCCAAGAGGTCATCCACAAGACTCTGCTGAATGGCTCCGCACAACTAACAAGAGCTAGCACCAACAACAAGGCCGAACGTGAGTTTCTTAAGGGTGACCCAAACCAAGCAGAAAACACACACGTGGATAAAACCACGGCGAGCAAGGCAGTGTCCGCCGGCACCACTAGATCTCACCCAGATCATCCTCGTGGTCCAACAAGGGCACACAACGACTGTGGAGCCACGACAAACTAAACCAAACGCTCCACAGGCACACGCGTAGAGGCAAAACCAAAGAAGACGTCTGAGGTTGGCAAAGCTAGGCATCCTAAGACGTCAGCAAACTGCACGGGAATCGAAACAACTACAGAGATCGAGGACAGCACGTCGACCTCAGAGGGACCCAGACCAAAGTAGGGTACCCCAACTGAACGCACTCGCTTCCAAGCGAGAGGGAAAACCCAGACACAGGCCGCGGCCAAGACCTGGCGTACCACCGATAGGGCTACCTAGACAAAGTAAAGCAGTCACCCCACAATGGTAATGGTACAACCACAAGGCATCGGCCAACACGAAGTGTCCCAGAGGCATAAAGGTCGACTCCTCGAACTCCGAGCAAACTCGTGAAACGACGCCCGAAACTCACGATCAGGGAATACAACACAACACACGGTGCTAACACAAGCACCAGGAGCCACCCAAGGTACAACACAATATACCAAGACTCCAGACGGGACAAAACAAACCACTCGATCATGAGCACAGGGTGCCACCACAAGCACCAAAACTCGGCAAGATGCAACACAGTCACACCAACGGCCGAAACAACATGGCTAACAGGAAGGACTATCCACAAGATGTAGGATCGAATATAGGATGGACCAGATCTAGAAGTGGGGGGGGGGGGGTTGAATAGATCTAGACCAAATACGGCGGAAGCTTAACCAAAGAAAAAATACTTTGAATTAGAGATCAAATCAGAGTTGCAATTCACAGATCTGATGTGTGAGTGTGTGAATTGAGTGAGTAGAGTGTGTGATCAGATCAATCAGTAGTATGAGCGAAAATCATATCCATGCATCTAATGTAGAGTGAATTCAAACCACAAATCAAACCACTGCACAGAAGATTTTTAGGTGGTTCGGAAATCGCACCAGTGATTCCTACATCCACCCCTCACACAGTGAGGCTCCACTACTCAACCTGAGTACAACACACACTAGAGCTTGACAACTCCAACACACTGAGTTAAACAACTCACACACAACCTCTAGAGCACAACCGCTCCAGATAACTGAGCACACCTGCTCAACCACACACTGAGTGTTCAACTCAATACAACCGATCACAAGGGCTCACAAACAACCAGCTAGATAAAAAACAATGAGAATCGGATCCTCTAGCAATGATCTGATCTAGAATGAGTTCATTCACAGAGACTTGTGCAACAATTCCATGCACAATCTCAAGAATGACTCAGAAGAACAATTTGAAAGTTGATACAATTAAGTAGAAAACATGTTCTTCAGAAGAACTCCCTTGGAGAAGGCTGAATTGAGAAACTTCTTGAAGCTTGAAGTCACTGGGCGATGCTCTGCAACGGTTGCCTCTGGATCTTCCTTGAATTCTCCTCAATTGCTTGCTTCAACTGGATCTACTCTCTTGAGAAGTGATCTCACCTCTTCTTCAGAGATCAATCTTCACCTTCTTGTGCTTCGCAAGGATGGAGATGAGTCACAGCAGCACCATGGAGAGCAGGAGCGGGAGAGACCTCTTCTTGCCGCCAAAGGCTATTTCTGGAAGGCTCTTAAGGAGTTCTCATTCTTGGGGGCCGATTGGATAGGTATTTATAGCCCAACATGGCCAAAAGAACCCTTGGAGTGCGTGGGCACATGATCCAAGGTCAATCCAATTGATCCCTAGAAGGCCACGTGTCCAAGTGGAACTTTAGTTGAAAAAATCAACCGGAGTGTGTCGACACTATCCCAGAGTGTGTCGACACACTGTCCCAATTGCACAAAAGGATGTTTTGGGAGATGGCTCTAGTGTCAACACACTCACTGGCTGTGTCGACACACTGTCTCAGTCTGGCAAATGGGTCTTCTGGAGACTCGGTCTAGTGTCGACACTGCCTGGGACTGTGTCGACACAGTGAACCCTGTCTTCATGAATTTGCTTCAGGGATTGATGCCCAGTGTCGACACCAACAGTGGGTGTGTCGACACTACCATGACAAGAAATATATGTCCCTGAAAATTAAACACATAAATCATTAGTACAATGTATTATTATGAATGTATGTGATATAACGTGTTTGGAAACATGCCTTTTGAGCATTATTATTACATATGTGATGTATTTAACATGTTCCATTCATTAAGCATTAAAATCACAACATGTCATCATCAAAATCATGAGGAGAAATATATTAAATTCACACTCAAACCAACAATCTCCCCCTTTTTGATGATGGCAACATTAAGTCAACATGAAAGTTTGAATTTCAAAGAAAATGTGATTTTAAGCCATTCATTCACATAGTATCCAAACACATACACATTGAATGACAATTAACAACATGTTTCAATATTTCCATTCAACTCATCAAAGGCCATTGAGCACAATTTAGTAACATTTGACAATTGTCACAATCAAACACACAATGCTACTAATAACCATGTCTTTTCAAAAATGGCCAAAGAAACCATACAAAATTGATATTTACAAGCATCCATTCACATTCATCACATTCATAATAAAGATATTCCTTCTCCCCCTTTGACATCATCAAAATACACAATCCATCAAGAGGATGGAGGTGGAGGAGGAATAGGAAGTAGAATAGACTCTATGGACTTCAGTCTTGTCTCCATGGCAGACAGATTGGATCTCAACTGAGATTGCATAGTTGCCAAACGAGTATGCAGGAGTTCTTCCAATCTCTGAGAATTGTCATACATGTTGGCTTGAAAAGCAGTAAGATCAGCTGACATAGGTTGAGAGGTTGAAGAGGAGCTAGCAAAGCCACCATGTCTGTTGAGAGTACGAAGCTCACTCTTGAGAGTTGACATTTCTTGATCAATATGAGCTGACAGGTTCTTCATACCTTCCAAGTCATCTACCAGATGAGCAAAAGACAGTCTGGTCTTAGATATTTGAGTGACAGCTTCTTGACTGTTGAAGAGAGTTTTCTGAGTGTTTGCAAGAATCCCTTGAAGAACTTTTTCAAGCTTGTCTTGGTGTTCTTTCAACTCAATAGAAGCATCACCTAATGTGCCAATCAGCCTATTGAATCTCTGGGTTGCATGATCAGCTACCTCTTTTTGCTTGACAAACTGACCATTCACTGAATTTTCCAACCTTTGAATGCGAAGTTCAAAATTCTCTGACATTTGTTGGATGGAGGAGGTGATGGTGCCAAACTTGTCTTCCAAGAATGAATATAACTCAGTGGAATAGAAGGTCCACCAGTAGAAGTGGAAGCTGATCTATGGAATTGGGGAAAGAATGAAGGAGGTTCCACATCAGGAATGATTGGTGAAGAGGCATGAAATGTAGGTGACTAAGGGATATTCTGAGGGATTGGGGCTCCAATCTCAGATTGAGGCTGATCCTCTTGAGCATTCTGATCCTCTTCAGTAGGAGGAGGGTTCACTTCCTCAGGTGCAGCTGGGGCCTCAATAACTGGACCTCTTCTAACCTGATCACCCTCAATTCTAAAACCCGTGAATTTTTGTAAATGCTTCAAGCAGTAAATGTTGGAATTTGGAATTGTCTGAGCTTGCTCATTTGCAAATGACACACCAAAGTGTTCAAAGACTGCAGTGAGATGAGCAGCATAGGGTAGAGATCTATGTAGATCCTTCCTGGTGGTTTCAGACATTATTTGATACATTATCACATGCAAATTGATCTTGATTTTCTTTTTCATGCAGAAGATTATGAATCTCTGAATATCAATCAGTCTATCTCTTCCACCACCTTGAGGTGTGATTATGGTTGTGAGAATATGATGAATCAACCTTAAGACAGGTGGGAAGGTGTTGGTATTAAACCTAGTCACATAGGTTTGCTTAGAATCTGACTCATCAGCAGGGAGACCAGTAAGTAAACTATATGCTTCATGCAGATCAAACTCAAAATCATGATAGTCTTTACCCTCATCTGGAACTTTAAACAATGTAGCAGCCAATTCAGTGGAAAGCAAAATAGAAACACCTTTAACCTCAGACTGATAACCCTCTGGCACTATAATTAAGTTCAGGTAAAACTCTTGTACCAGTCTAGGATAAAATGTCCGAAATTCAGAAATGAAAGGCAACCATCCTTGAAAGTTGAAGAATTCAGATACTTAAGGAAATGCACTAGCCAAGGCAACATCATTTAGGTCAACTGCTCTGGGCTTGAGAATAGATTTTCCCTCACTAGCCAACTTGGATGGAGTAGCCTCAGAAGGCTGAGAGGATCCAGAGGAGTTGGAGGATGATTCCTCAGAGGGTTCAGGAGAAGTGGAGAAGATCTTTCTCCTAGGATTTGCAGACTGCCTCTGGGAAGAACCTCGACTAGAGGAGGGCATCCTACCTCTTTTGGATGGTGTAGGAGATGGAGAAGAAGCACTTGGCTGCTCTGCAGGGTCAAGGTGGCGTTTGCTTCTTCTTTCAGTAGGAGGCTCTGCAACAGCAGCCGCCCTAGCAGTTGCCCTAGCCCTGACGCCTCGACGAGGGGTTTGTTTGGGAGGCATCTTCCAGGCAAGAGATGGAAGCAAGAGACGGAGGCAGAGATGGCGGAGATGATGAGAGGAGGATGGAGACAGAGATGGCGGGAAGAGGGAAGCAAGGAAGAATTTTCTGCCATTTGCAAGGGCAAATGGCGGCCATGGGTCGACCTGGGGAAGAAAAGGGGCTTTGGGGTAAGATAACCCGCGGGTATAGGTATCCCTAAACTGGCGCCCATTAGAAAGACCCGCCTGGAACCGCCACTGTGTCGACACAAGAGTGGAGCTGTGTCGACCTGGGCATAGAATGTGTCGACACATGAGGAAGACTGTGTCGACCTGACCTGAAGTGTGTCGACACAGGAAGAAGATTGTGTCGACTTGCCCTGAAGAAACATGATGATATGTGTATGATAAAAATTTGTAAATGAAACGAAATCTTTAAAATGATGAAGGATGGATGGAATCAACTTGGCAAGGATGTTTAAGATGCCAAAGAATTCATTTGTCATTTTTTCACAAAATCCAACAATAATTCAAGTGTTACACAACAACCTACATGATGTATTCATTAAGTGATTTGACCCACTAAAATGATAGTTTGAGTGATATAGGACATTCAACAGTCAATGACAAACTACCATATTCTCCAAATCTAAAGAAATGAAAATGTCTTTTAGATTGAAATCAATTGTGATGAAGATAAACAACCTTAAGCAAACTGAGGGAAGGCAAAGATGTTTATTTTAAGTAATTCTCCTTGGACACACATTTAAAAAAAAAAATCAAACTATCAAATGTAGTAAATCTTGTTCACTCAAGAACTAATGCTTTTTAGACACCATAGTCCCTGGTTACTAAAGATTTGCTCATTATCCAGTTTCAAGGGGCAAATGATAACATTTTGACGTGAAAATATACATTTATAAGACGCCAATATTTTCAGTTACTCACTCATCATCAAAATGTATAGACAATCTTTTGTTTTATTTTTTTTTATTTGTTGAACCCCTTTGAACAGAGATAGCAGAAAATACTTCATGACATACATGGCACTTCATTCATTGTGAAGGTTTGTAGTTTCTCAGCATTTGTGCCATTGCTCTGTTGAATAATAAATGTAAGGAGAATTTTATAAAATTGAGAGCAATTATATCCCACATCAGTTGCAGAAGAGGTGTTTAAATTCAAAACACACATGATCCTTCAGTCTTTGAAAGATATTTAAATTTTTGTAGGCTTGAAGAGTATAGTTGAGAGTTGACGGTAAAAATGTAGTAGATTAATCAAAAAGTCATTTTGGAGGTTCTTTGACAAACTTAATGAGTATATCATGAATGGAAGTTGTTATAACTCAAGAAGAATCTTGAATTTTGTAAAAGAAATTGAGTGGCGAATTCTTTAACTCCCCCTGAGATGATGATTCCAGAAATCTTTCATCATAATAAAGAGATTCAAGTAGTGTGAAAACTGAAATGATTCTTTTTGAAAAATAAAGACTCCCCCTCAACAATTGCATATTCGATTCTTGATACTTGGCGGAGACATATACTCTCGCATAGTGAAAGTGTCCAGACAAGCAGAACTTGTCCTTCTTCAAATCACCATTTGATATACCAAGAATTTCAATACAATGTGAGATTGAAGAATTTATTTGACAAAAAAAATGGAGATTGGCTTATGAGAGATTTGTACATCATGAATCAAGGAAACAAATAAAGGAAGGGAATATTTACATGATGAAATAATGACTCCCCCTCAGAAATTGCCTAAACACTCAATCCAAATAGAGAGATCAAGAAGATTGTGGACATTTGCATAAACCAAGCTCTCTCCTCAAGGATGAAAATCTGCTGTCAGGAAGAGGTTTAGTGAAAATGTTAGCAATTTGTTTTTTAGTTTCAATGAAGAGAAGTTCAAATGATTTCTTTGCTACCTCATCTCTTCAGAAATGATGCCTTATTTCAATGTGCTTTGTGCGAGAGTGCTGAATTGGGTTTTTAGACAGATTGATGGCACTAGTGTTATCACAGATAATGGGAACACAACCTAACTCTTGGTTATAGTCTAGGAGCTGATGTTTCACCCAAAGAATTTGAGTGCCACAACGACCAGCTGCAACATACTCAGCCTCAGCAGTTGATAGAGCCACTGAGTGTTGCTTTTTGGAAGCCCAAGAAATTAGGCATCCACCTAGATATAAACACAAGCCACTTGTGCTCTTTCTATCAAGCTTACAACCAGCATAATCAGCATCACAATAGGCAATCAAATCTAATTTACAACCAGCAGGATACCAAATACCAAGATCACATGTTCCAACAAGATATTTGAAAATTCTTTTAACAGCAAGCATGTAACTTTCTTTAGGATTAGCTTGAAACCTTGCACACATGCATACACTAAATTGTATATCAGGTCTAGAAGTAGTGAGATAGAGTACATATCCAATCATACCTCTGTATGTCTTTGGGTCTACTGACTTACCAAGTGAATCTTCTTCTAGTTTTACATTAACTGCAATGGGTGTGCTTGAGTGCTTGAGGTTCTGGAAGCCAAACCTTTTCAGAAGTTCTTTGACATACTTGGTTTGGCTTATGAAGATCCCCTCACTGGTTTGGTTAACCTGTTGAGGTGCATTTAAATTTGGAACAACATTACCTGACCCACTTGGGGTAGGTGAGTGATTGTTCAAATTTTCACATAAGTCTTCATTCTCCTCAACAGTTGGTGAAGAATCAACAATGAAGTCATCCTCTTCATTATCTTGAGAGTCCCTGCAAGATTTAGAATAGTGAGTTGAAAAGGAATTTTCATCAAAGACTACATGTGGAGATTCTTCAACAGTTCTATTTTGAGAGAGTAAACTCTAAAAGCTCTTGAAATTTCAGAATAGCCAAGAAATATGGCTTCATGACTTTTAGCATCAAATTTATCAAGATTTTCTTTATTGTTGTTATGTACAAAACATTTACACCCAAAGACTTTGAAATAAGATAAAGTTGGCTTTTTATTTTTCAACAATTCATAAGGGGTTTTTCTGATTTTTGGTATGACCAATGCTCTGTTGAGAATGTGATTTGTTGTATTTACAGCTTCAGCCCAGAAGGATTTGGGCAATTTGCTTTTCAAGAGCATGGATCTAGCCATTTCCACAAGAGTTCTGTTTTTCCTTTCCACAACTCCATTTTGTTCTGGAGTTCTTGGAGAAGAGAATTTGTGGAAAATGTGAAGTTCAGCACATAAATCAGAAAAAAAATTTATTTTCAAATTCACCTCCATGATCAGTTAAAATGTTTTTGATTTTATGAGAAAAAACAATTAAGGCAGTGGTACAGAAATTTCTGAATTCTAGACAAGCATCACTTTTGTGGGATAAAAAGATAACCCATGTAAATCTAGTGAAATCATCAATAATGACAAACCCATATCTTTTGTTACTAAGACTTAGAATCCTTGTTGGGCCAAAAGGTCCATATGAAGTAATTCTAGTGGTTTAGATGTGAGTACACCATTGAAGGTTTTAAAAGATTTTCTGGTTTGTTTTCCTTGGGCACAAACCCACAAAGTTGATTCTCTACATTTGGAAAAGATTCAGGAAGTCCTTTTACCAAATTTAGCCTTAAAAGTTTGTTTATTGTTTTGAAACTTGCATGACCAAGTCTTTTATGTCAAGTCCATACAATTTCATCTTTATTTGCAACTAAACAGATATTTTTAGCAAAGTTTTTATCAAGGTTGATCATGTAAGCATTATTCTCTCTTTTTCCAAAGAATTTTACTTTGTCAGTTGAGGAGTCAATTATTCTGCAAAAATCTAATTCAAACACAACTTTGTGACCTTTGTCACGCAGTTGGCTAATGCTCAGCAAATTATAGTTCAGACCATCAACTAACAAAACATTTTCAATTGAGTTTGAGGACGATTGATTAACCTTTCCAGATCCAATGATTTTTCCTTTATCTTTACCTCCAAATGTAACAGATCCTCCCTCCTTTTCAGTCAGAAAGGAAAATTTTGTTTTGTCTCCAGTCATGTGTCGTGAACACCCACTATCAAGAAACCAAACATTTAAGTTGGGTGCACGACCTTCATACAAAATCAAATCAGTGAAGAGAAGATTTTGGTACTCAAACATTGTTGGGACCATCAATTTGTTTGAACATGGACAACATATCTTTTCTAATCCAAATCTGATTTATTTTTTACTTTTGTTTTGTTTCAGAGGTGTTTTTTGTCTTTTTCATTTTAGTATTTCCTTTTGGAATAAAAACACTTGTGTTCTTTTTCTCATGAGGATGAAGGTTAAGCATTTGGACATAATCATTCATTTGTGGAGGTCCAAACCAAGGTTTTGTTGGTACATTGAGAATTTGGATAAAAGAATTGAGAATGGTACCAAAAAGGATTATGATACCATTGGTTCCAAGAATTGATGCAATCAGCTTGATGTGTTGTCTTGGATGTCCAAGGTTTGTCATGAATGTTTCCTTTTGTGTTTTTGTTATTTTTCAAGTTTTTATTTGATTTTTTGGTTGACTGGTTGTTGGTTTTTGAACTTGAGCAGGTCGACCTGTCTTTGACTGGTGTTGACTCAGCAGTCGCAGTTTTCATCTTTTTGTTGACTGGTGTCGACCTATCAGCCATGTGTGTCGACCTGTTTGGTTTCTTTTTGTTCTGATTTTTTAAGGTTTTGGATGTGTTGCTTGACACTTGCTTGTTTTTGTTGTTCTCAGGACTAGGACTTTTAACAAATTTTATTAAGGGTGCTTTTGTGGGTTTTTCTCTCCTTTCACCAGATTTGTCTTTAAGGGATTTTTGTGTGGTAAATCCTAGTCCATGTGTTACAGATTTCATTCTTGTTCCTAACAAGGCATCCAGATTGTCTTTTCCTTTTGTAAAAGTTTCAATGACTTGTTCTTTTTCTTTCAGCTGGTTTTCTAAAGTTTTGATTTCATCAACACCTTGTTGTCTTTTTTTTTGTTGCAATTCCAATTTTCAGACAGTTTTTTAAGGTCATTACTGGCTTTTTGGGATGCAAGTTTGAGCTCATCAATTTCATTTAGAAGGCTTTCCTTTACTTCATTAAGCTTAGACACTTATTTTCCAATTTAGAGATTCTTCTGTTTGAGGAATGGTTATGCAAGATGTTTTCAATTTTCTTTTTCAGATGCTTATTTTCTTTTCTTGTTTCAGAATATTTTTCAACTAGTTCAGCATAAGCATCTTGCCAATCATCAATTGTATATTCTTCAAAAGATGTACTTACCTTTCCATCAGTACTGTTAGCCATAAAGCATATCTCTTCACTTTCAGTGCTTGAGGACTTCTCTTCTTCATCCTCACTTGGATCATCATCTGGCCAAGTTGCAACCATTGCTTTAGGCTTCTTCAGTTTGTTGATCTTCTTGTACTTGTCCTTCTTGTTCTCAGAACATTCTCCTTTCATATGTCCTGGTTTGTTGCACCTGTAGCAAATAATAACTTCATCAGTTCTTTGATTTCTATTTGAATTGACATTTGAAGAAGAAATATTTCTTTTCCAGATGGAAATTTTTTCTTCCCATTGAATTTTCCTTTACTATATTTTAAATTTTCTGAATTGCCTAGTCATGAGGGCAAGTTCATCCTCATTTGACTCAGACTCATCAGAACTTGATTTCTCTTGACTTTTGTCCTTGTTACTTGATGCAGCTTTAAGTGCTACTGGTTTGGTCTTGATTATATGCTCTTCATTTCTTTTCAAGTTTATTTCATATGTCATTAAAGATCCTATGAGTTCATCCAAAGAGATTTGGATAAATCTTTAGAATCTTCAATAACTGTGGCCTTGGTGTGCCAAATAGATGAAAGAGAGTGCAAGATCTTTCTTACCAAATCAACATCAGTATAGTCTTTACCTAGAGCCTTCAATCCGTTGACAATTATCATGAACCTGGCAAACATTTCAGAAATTTACTCATCAGATTTCATCATGAATAATTCATATTCAGAAACAAGTATATTTGCTTTGGTTTCCTTAACTTGGGATGTTCCCTCATATAGTAATTCAAGTTTATCCCACATCTCCTTAGCAGATTTACACATGGATATCCTTGAATATTCTTTAGGATAGACTACACATTGAAGCATATTCATGGCACTGTAGTTAAGGGTGGCCCTCCCAATTTGTTCTCTAGTCCAGGTTTCCTCTTCTCCCTGTTTTCATAAAGACCTACCTCAACTACCCTCCAGATCTCATAATTCTGGGCTCTAAGAAAGACTTGCATGCGATTTTTCCAATAGGAATAATCAGTTCCATTGAAAAATGGTGGCCTATTGACGGAATGGCCTTCGGCAATAAAACCTCGAGAATCCATTGAGCAAGATGAAGTGCAGTAATAGAAACACTTAAACAGCAAGCAAGTGAGACACAGAGAACAAACAGAAACACTCAAATCAGATATAGATATGAACCGCTCTGATACCAATTGTAGGATCGAATATAGGATGAACCAGATCTAGAAGGGGGGGGGGGGGATTGAATAGATCTAGACCAAATACGGCGGAAGCTTAATCAAAGAAAAAATACTTTGAATTAGAGATCAAACCAGAGTTGCAATTCACAGATCTGATGTATGAGTGTGTGAATTGAGTGAGTAGAGTGTGTGATCAGATCAATCAGTAGTGTGAACGAAAATCATATGCATGCATCTAATGCAGAGTGAATTCAAACCACAAATCAAACCACTGCACAGAAGATTTTTAGGTGGTTCGGAAATCACACCAGTGATTCCTACATCCACCCCTCACATAGTGAGGCTCCACTACTCAACCTGAGTACAACACACACTAGAGCTTGACAACTCCAACACACTGAGTTAAACAACTCACACAACCTCTAGAGCACAACCGCTCCAGAAAACTGAGTACACTGCTCAACCACACACTGAGTGTTCAACTCAATACAACAGAGCACAAGGGCTCACAAACAACCAGCTAGATAAAAAACAATGAGAATCGGATCCTCTAGCAATGATCTGATCTAGAATGAGTTCATTCACAGAGACTTGTGCAACAATTCCATGCACAATCTCAAGAATGACTCAGAAGAACAATTTGAAAGTTGATACAATTAAGTAGAAAACATGTTCTTCAGAAGAACTCCCTTGGAGAAGGCTGAATTGAGGAAATTCTTGAAGCTTGAAGTCACTGGGCGATGCTCTGCAACGGGTTGCCTCTGGATCTTCCTTGAATTCTCCTCAATTGCTTGCTTCAACTGGATCTACTCTCTTGAGAAGTGATCTCACCTCTTCTTCAGAGATCAATCTTCACCTTCTTGTGCTTCGCAAGGATGGAGATGAGTCACAGCAGCACCATGGAGAGCAGGAGTGGGAGAGACCTCTTCTTGCCGCCAAAGGCTTTTTCTAGAAGGCTCTTAAGGAGTTCTCTTTCTTGGGGGCCGATTGGATAGGTATTTATAGCCCAACATGGCCAAAAGAACCCTTGGAGTGCGTGGGCACATGATCCAAGGTCAATCCAATTGATCCCTAGAAGGCCACATGTCCAGGTGGAACTTTAGTTGAAAAAATCAGCCGGAGTGTGTCGACACTATCCCAGAGTGTGTCGACACACTGTCCCAATTGCACAAAAGGATGTTCTGGGAGATGGCTCTAGTGTCGACACATTCACTGGCTGTGTCGACACACTATCCCAGTCTGGCAAATGGGTCTTCTGGAGACTGGGTCTAGTGTCGACACTGCCTGGGACTGTGTCGACACAGTGAACCCTGTCTTCATAAATTTGCTTCAGGGATTGATGCCCAGTGTCGACACAACAGTGGGTGTGTCGACACTACCATGACAAGAAATATATGTCCCTGAAAATTAAACACATAACTCATTAGTATAATAATATATCATGAATGTATGTGATATAACGTGTTTGGAAACATGCCTTTTGAGCATTGCTATTACATATGTGATGTATTTAACATGTTCCATTCATTAAGCATTAAAATCACAACATGTCATCATCAAAATCATGAGGAGAAATATATTAAATTCACACTCAAAACAACACAAGAGGCCTGCCAAAAGCTACACACAAGGAACCGCAAACCTAAAACGGCAGAACAGGCCACATCGGCCCCAAACCCTTAAGGCACAAAGACACGGAAAATCAAAAAAGGGAAATGCTCAAGGTGCACTACACAACCACACCAACAGCCTGAAACGATATAGGGCCAACTGAAGGGGACTCCCCACCAGAGACCCATAAGACAAAACACACGGAAACCCAGCAGCTTCAAGAGCGCAATGACCACATCGGCTATTTGAAGCACGCAAAAACACAAGGCACCGCTCCTACCACCACTGGCGGAGGGGCCACACACCAAACGGTGACAAGTGCCTCTAAATCACAGTTGAGGCATAATCAAAACACACATTGGAACGATGCCTGCACAAGCAAGCCAAACAGAAGAAAACCCGGTGCCGCCTCACACTGAACACAGGGCACGCTGCCCTACATCGTCCAGTCATGCGACAAGAAACCAGCACAGCAAGAGATGGGACAATAGGTCACCACAACCTATCGCACCACAAGGAAATAATGCACACGAGGGAAGCAACCAACTCAACCTCAAGACAGCACAAGGAGAGGGACCTTCGCCATGAAGGTGTCCACGGTGCGCGACACGGCACCAAATTCCATGTGCAAGCACCACCACCCCGAGCAACCCATGGAAAGTAGAGGAAGAAGGCACACAACATGCCTCCTCCTCCCATGAAATAGGAAACAACAACGCAAGGCTAGCACTCCCACAGAAGGCACAGTCAGCCGAACACCGACGACGCTCGCCAAACAACCGTCGACAAGAGTGTGTCGGCACGGAAATGCAAGCAAAAATAAACTAAACCATAGGGACCCATAAGTGGTCCCGCCGGCTCAACCAAGAAACTTGGAAGCTAACAACATGGTGCACCGACCAAACACAGGGCCACATACAGAGTCAAGGTCCACTACCTTTACCAAAGGCAGACAAGCAGACTGCACGCAATAGTCCAACCCAAAAGTTGCACAACACCGCAAAGTGCTAGTGCAACACAACCAACCAAGGGAAACCGGTGCACAGTAGAGCAACGCTCACGCTTGCAACCCAACAAGAGAACGATACTACCTCACACTAAACCAAAAGGGACCCAATGCCCCAAATTGTTCAGGCAGGTAGCAAGAAACAAACACAACGACAAACGGCATGAACAGGTCCACCGACCCAAGGTGCCACAAAGAAACGTCGGTACAAGGGGAGCAACTAGATCAACCCAAAAACAACTCAAGGGAAGATGACTCCACCAAAAGGTTGCAACGATGCGCACCCTGGCGACACAACACCACAGTGGAGCATCATCACCTCGAGCAACCAACGGAAAGCAGGGGAAGGAGACACCCACAACGAGTCTCCTCCAGACGCAAGGGAAAAACCACTAAGCGAGACTGACACTTCCACAGAAGCACAACCAGCCAGACACCCATGGCACTCACCAGACTAACATCTGGCAGAGCACATAGGGCGCGAGAAACAAAGCAAACCTCTCGACCATGGAGACACACGGAGTCCCACCAGCATAGCTGAGAAACTCAGAAACAAACAACGAGACAAGCTGGCCAATGCAGCAGCCAGACGCACGGCCAAGGGCACAACACCTCGACCGACAACGCCCAAGCAGACTGTAACCCAGACCGTCCAACCGACAACAACGATAGTTCATCTCTACAGAGAGAGAGAGAGAGAGCAGCGACAACCAAACAACACAGACCATCAGAGGGAACACTGCAGCGAGTAAAACTTCAGAAGCAGCGCAAGCAGGTCCTGGGAGAACCTCCACCAGAACCACCAAGGCACCGTTCTGGGAAAACTCGCCAGAACGCACCAACCGAACCAACAGCACACCTCAGGCCCTGAGGTAGTATGGCACCAGTAGAAACGAGCGCGGAACAGTCCTGAGAGAAACCCTCACCAGGACAACAGAAAATGGTTCTGGAAAACCTCACCAGAACATAGGGCAACCAAGCGATGCACCTCAACCCAGAGGGCAACGCAACATCAACCAGAAACGAGCACCATACAGTTCTGGGGAAAATATCACTTCCTCCAGAACCAACAAAGAAGAACTCCGGAAGCACCTCACCAGAGTTCACAACCAGCCAACACAAGGCCGACAACAACCACAGACAAGTGTCGCAACGCTCAACCAATGATGCAACATGGCACCAAAGCACCTGCTTAGCTCAAGCAATGACGCTGACTAAGTAGAGCACAATGCACAACGGGGCACAGGCACGCGAGGCCAAACACATGACCAACACAACACACCCCAACAACAAGGGGACAGCCAGCAACGCAAGGACACCTTCGACCGGCTCCGCAGACTACAACCCAACACCAGTGAAGGCCGCACCACACATAGGCTCTCTCAGCCTTCACGACAAACCACACGACACCAGTGAAGGCCGCACCACACATAGGCTCTCTCAGCCTTCACGACACACCACACGAACGCGTAGGGCGAAGATGAATCCAACCGCAGTGCAAGCGAAAACAGCAACCATGCTCGTAGCACGCGTACCCTTGGGATAGCCATAGTTATTAACTCATTACAAATCTCATTGGACCCCTGAGCTCTGATACCACTGTAACGACCTGACCTCCCGAACCCCCAGCCAGGGACCCCGAAGGTCGCGCCGCCACCCACGGATCTGAAGACCCAGAATGGGTAGAATTTAGTCCAGTGAGATAAGCAATGAATTCAAATAACTATAACAATAAAGTTTGTACATTAATAAGGAAATTATGTACAACATGTCTCAAATAAAAGTACAGGTATAGAAAGAAAGGTGCAGTCCTTAAGGGGCATACCCCGAGGACTTGCAAAAAAGCACTCTCAACTCACAAGGTACAAGAGCACTCACGCTCACAACTCACATGCCGGCAATGCACGGCACAACAAACCGCCACCACAACTGTCCAGCAATGAACTCTTGCGACAGTGAGTCCCTACCTAAAAAGAGTAGGGGGGTGAGCCTCGTGAGCAAGGCTCAGTAGGGATAACTAGTCCCTTACTAGCTACAGTAGTAGGAACTCCAAAGAAAGCGGAAGTGACTACTCTAGAACGCAGTAAAGCGAGAAACACCTACTATAGAGTGCTACAAAACAGCGGAAAAGAGTAACGGCACGACCCATGACCAGGGTCGGGCCAAACACAACTCCCGCAGAACCAGTGGAGTCAAACACAATGCGGAAGCAACCTCGCACGCCCCCACCGAGAGAAAGAAGCTCACGCACACCGAAGCAACCATGTGAGACTAGAGTCTCACGACACAACCAGCACCAACATCCTAGACCTCCACGAGGTCGGAGGGACAACCAAGGTGTCACCAAGAGACACCGAAGCAACCCGTGAGAAGGAACGTCTCACCACAGTACGACCATGTCAGACCTCCACAAGTCAAGGCCCACCAGCAGAACCACTTTGACCTTAGATACTCCACGAGGTCAGGGAACTACACCCTCCAGTGCCACCACCGACAGCACTAGAAATAGTTTACAGAAACAACGGTCGGGTGCCTGCACCAGGCACCCCGAGAGAGCACGCTGAGCGGAAGCCACTAAACACGGCCCACGAGGCCAAACCCAACCAAGCCCACGACACTAAACATGGCTAGGCTACAACCACCGTGTAGGCATGGGCGACGAGGCTCACTTAGAAACAACGTGAGAAACATCGTCACAGTAGAACAACCAAGCCACCGCCATAGGCAGCTAAGAGGAGACGCACCGTCCACACCTCCACTCACCAGCCGCTGGCTCCTGCCTACAACCTCCCTGTGGAGTGAGGGTAGTGAGCCAACAGCAGGAAACACCACAAAACCACTGTAGCTCGGCCGAGCTGCGGCCCACACACGTCAACCTCCCTACGCGACTTTTGAACCAACGCAGAGCGAGGCAGTGAGAAGGACTAGCTGGTCCGCACCGAAAGAGCGCCACAACAACCTCGGCGAGCGCCACAACAACCTCGGCGACGCAAACCCGCAAAGAGAGCTCTACAAATGGCTCTACGCCGTTGTCCCCCACCATTTTCCCCCTCTGCTACCAGAGTCCGTGGCTTGAGCAAAACCCCTGCCTTGTGACCTCCCTCTAACAGGTGCATGGGACCGGGGGTCCCAGGTAACGGTAACAACCTGTCTCGTGGACAAGCCCTCAAGTGCCTAGCACCGGGCGAAAGAGAACGGGCGGGGAAACCACAACCAGAAACCGACACAGCTGGCTTGTAACCAAGACAAGCCAACAGGCACAGGCACGCAAGGTACCCCTTTCGGAAACCTCCAGAAGGGCCGTCGGCCAACGCCGGCACACACGGCACGACCCGAGAACCCGGAACACCACCACACAGCACAGAAACCATCGCTCTTCTAATAATCGATTGGCAGTCAGACAATTGATTATTAGACAGAGGCAAGCCTCCTAGTGCCCCGCTAGGACACGGCCACGAAGGTGTCACCTTCGATCACTGAACGCTGCGAGCCACCTGCCGCGTTCCCTACCAGAAGGTCCTAAGGCAACCCTGCCCTGGGGCACATGCCTACACGCCAACCGCGGCGACGGAAACACCCCTAGGCAAGCCAGGTGTTGTCACGCCCTCCTAGGCCATCGCGATGATAACGTGATGGTAAAGGGGTACCGCGACAACCACCTTGTCAAGACGAGACAGTGCGTCGCGATAGGAAATTGGGACGCGACCACGACCCTTATCGAGACGGCCAACCGCGCCGCGATAAGGTTGCGCTCGACCGGGGCGACGCCTCTTCTGATGTCGCGATGCGCACGACAGTCGCGACATCAATCGGGAGGTAGACCGCCGGGATGCTACATCCCGGGGTCGCCCACACACTACAAACACACCACAACGGGGAGGGGGGCATGGAGAAAGCTGTAAAAGCATACAAATAACCATGAGGGCTCCCCATCACCTGGATTGGAAAGGGCACACGAAATTCCTACCTGAAATGAAGAATCGAACCCTCAAAGAGGGCCTTCACAACAGCTCGGCCGCCTCCTCCTCGCTCCAAGCTGCTCCCCGCTCCGCCACGAGCTCGTCGGCGACTCCACCATGCTCCAAACGCTGGAGAAGAAAGGGGAGAAAGCTTCCCCACCTCGGAGAGGGGGAGGGAAGGGAGAAAGGGAAAGGGGGCACTGGCCTAGGGAACGCATCCCCCAGGGACGCCGCGACAACCTCACAGGTTGCTCTACCACGCCTATCACTCAGACAGGTGTCAGACAACCGAAAAGCGAAACACTGTCGCGACCCGTTGACCGGGCGCGACAAGAACGCGATGCACCAAGTGGTCGCGACACGGATGACTGTCGCGTCGGGCACCTCTAACACGACACTAATACGTCGCCCAGACCGGACACGTTAGTGGTCAGTCATCCAACACACGAACGGAGGAAACCGGAAAGCCTTGGATGTTACAGCGTGCACCAACGAGGTAATATAGCGGGAAGCAGAACTAGATCTATCTTTCCCCTGCAATTGCACATTAATTTTCTACATGACATAAGTAACAAATACAGTAAGTTTGAAGTGATCAAGTTTACCTAGAAATCCAGTATGGCTGGCATCCAAGTAGCTGAGCCACCTCCTCCGCCGCTGGATGATGGCTCTCTACCTCTGTTTAAAACAATTAAGTAAACGATTATTAAAAAAATGGAAGATAATAAACGTATTAAAGTATGGAACATACATGTACCTAGTGGTGATTGGGATGGGAAATGACGCTAATGGGCAAGAGGTGGACCCTGCAAATTTATGGACATTAGAAAAGATAAAAGTTAATATGAACAGTAATATATAGAGTTTTGTGTTTGGTACATTATATATATATATTATATATATATATATATATTATATAATATATACCTGTCGTTGGGACAACCGGCGTATCGGGGGGGGAGGCGGCCCTGCAAAATTATATGCACGTTAGAAAATGTGAATTTAATATGACAGTCATATATAAGGTTTTGTGTTTGGGTACATATACATATACCTGTCACCGGACAACCGGTGTAGTCGGGGAGGCGGACCCTGGAAAATTATATGCACGTTAGAAAATATGAATTTAATATGAACAGTAATATATAGGTTTTGTGTTTGGGTACATATACATGTACCTGTCGCCAGGATAACCGGCGTAGTCAGGGAGGCGGACCCTGAAAAATTATATACACGTTAGAAAATATGAATTTAATATGAATAGTAGGGCTGTCAAAAAGACCCACTTACCCAAAACCCAAATTGGACCATTAAATGAAAGTGGGTAAAATATACGATTTTTACCCGCTACTAAACATGTGGTTGGGTCCAGGTCCATCTTTTTTATCATATTTATTTAGTGGCTCTAATTGGGTCTATCCACTGGGTCTCTCTAAAGACCCAATAGAATTTGGAAAAAATCTCAACTCCAACGTCATGCGCGGCGATCCCCTTTCTCTCCCAATTTTACCTCCCATTGCATACGATGTTGCTGCCTCCCTCCCTTGATCTCTCCGTCGGAGGCGTGCTGGACTACCTCTCGCGCGGCTTTGAGGAGAGGCAAGGAAGTACGACGGCTGGGCGGATCTAGTACCGACGCCGCCATAGTCCAAGAAGGCGGCGGCGCTCGACCTTGGAGGCATGAAGGCCGTTGGCGTGATCGCCAGAGCAGAGTGAACCATGTCAGGTCATAGTGCTGGAGTGCTTGCCCGGCCTCCTGATCAAGCTGCGCCTGCCAGCAGTCGGCGGTGTCCTGCTCACCTCCACGCAGGTGGAAGCTGTCGCCGCCCCGCCGCAGTGCTGCCATCCGCTCCTCGATCTTCCTCAACCGCGCATCGAGCGCTTGCTCCAGCTTCTGCAGCGACGACTCCGGCATCAGGTCCAGGAGCCGCTCTTCCAAGGAGTATGGTAGGTCCCTCTCCTCCTCCCTCACTACTCCCTCCTCCGCCGCTTGCTTCATGACTACATCGCCGAAGAAGGTAGAGACGTCGACCGTGCGCTTCAAGCCGTCCTCGGCGCTGGCAGAGCAGAACTGCTCAGCGATGGCGTAGGCCTCCATCTGCTCCTCTGGCCAGATCAACTCGTCCTGGCCCTGCGGCCATCAGCCACATAGTCTCGTCGTCTCCGGACCCGATCGATCTGAGCGGCGCCACTGACGTGGGCATCCCCCGTCCGGCATCCAGGTGCTCCGTGGTGGCGATCCCCATGGTCCAGATCACGGAGGCCTTCCTCGCCGCAGACACCGCTCTGCTCTGCGCCGTCTGCAAGGATGAGTTCGTCCTTCAGACCGAGGCGAGGCAGCCGCCCTGCTCTGTGTCGTCTGCACATCTATCAAAAATTAAATATTGTATTAAAATAAAAAATTATCATTATGGGTTTAAATTTGAGACCCATACCCATTCTTTAAAAATAATCAGAAAATGGGTATGGGTATATCCTTGTGAGGAGTTATAGGATATATGTATATGTCTTATTTAACACTACTAGATCCTAATTGAGTATGAACAAATTAGACCCATTTAAACCCGTTTGACAGCCCTAATGAACATTATAATAAAAGAATTGAGTTGGCACATATATACCTAACCGCGTAGACCCTCGGCCTACAGAAGTGGACCCCCTCCCAGTACGTCCTTCATGTACCATATCTCTATTGAGAACAATAAAGATATAACATGTCATGAGCACTCAAATTTGAAGTAGCTATTTAATAACATATAATTAGCAACAACACTCAGTTCTTACAAAATTTTATAATATTATCTAGGATTCATCATCAGATCTGAAGATATGTCTAATTCAGCGTCATCTTCATCATCCTCATCATCGATCCACTCTTCCTCCCCATCAGACTCCACCTCCCGCTCAAGGGCATTTGGGTCAACTTCTTCCTATTCGTTATCCTTATATAAGCAAATTGGTTCATTTATATCATCCACACTGAACTGCGTAAAAGGAGCCAACTCTTGTGCGTCATTCCGGTTTGATTGGAAAAAATTGTCCTTAACATGTTCGAGCTCTATATCAGCCGGGAGAAGCTTATACTCAGGGAATAGCCATGTTTTTACTCTACAAGCAGCCCACCAATCTCTCATTTGAGGGATGATAGTTCGAATAATAAACTTGTTGGGCTTGTGCCGCCAGAATGAATGGCTCATACATACTCAACTTGGACTTATATTTGACATCGACGATCCCATATGTTGTGTCATTACGAATAGAGGTCGGATCGAACCAATGACACTTGAAGAGAAATACATTGTTGCCTTGTCCCAAAAATTGTAGTTCAATAACTTCTTCGAGAATGCCATAATAGTCTACTTCATTTTCATTGTAGGAACTTCCCTTCACACATACACCGTTGTTCATCATAGACTTATTCCGTCCATAATTTCTCGTGTGAAATTGACATCATTCACAATGTAGCCTGGATAGACATGTACAATCTTCGAGGGACCATAACTGATCTCTTGTACTCTTGGATCAGTAATAAATCTTTGTTCAACCTATTATTAAAACAAAGGACAGACAATGACAAATTACAACAACTAATTATGCATAAGAACATAACACTTATGCATCAAAATATTTAGACACTTACTCGATATCTTAACCAAGTAGCAAAAGACTTCTCCTATTCCTTTTCAACCTGCACGTCAGTCAGACGTGGATTCCGTTGCAATATGACTAAGTCAAACTCTCTGCAATGAAAATGCTACACAACCTCTAAGTTTTGTGAATTTCAAGAAAATGAGGTACATACATAAAGACATTAGTGTTGAGAGCTTACTCAATGTAAGGGTCTAGTTCTGCGCAATTCATGAAGATGTTGATCTCCGCAGCTACCAACTCTCTGTCTTCGAGTGCACGAGTAGAAGAATATCCGAACACTCGTTCAGGACACTTTGTAATGACCCGACCTCTCGGACCCCCGCCAGAGACCCTGAAGTTCGCGTCGCCACCCACGGATCTGAAGACTCGGAAGGGTTAGAAGAAATAGTCTAGTGAGATATGTACTGAATTTAAATAACTATAACAATATAATAACTGTACAACATGACCCAAGCAAAAGCACAGGTACAAGAAGAAAGGTTCAATCCTTAAGGGGCATACCCCGAGAACTTGCAAAGCACAACTCTCTACTCACTCAGGTACAAGAGCTCACAACACTTGCTCTCGCTGCTGCTGACAACACACGGCGCCACAGCACCTCCGCAAACCCGTCCGAACACTGAGCTCCCGCGATGACGAGCCCCTAGCTGAAGAAGTAGGGGGGTGAGCCTCGTGAACAAGCCCAGTAGGGATTACCAGTTCTTCACCGACTAGAGTAGCATGAACTCTAAAAATAGGAAACTACCCTAGAAAGCTGTAAAGCGGGGAACACCTATAGCAGGGTACTACTAAGCAGCATAACAGAACAGTGCAACGCCACACGACCACCAACCAAGGTCATGACACACACACGACTCCCGCAGAAACCAACGGAGTCGGGCACCAAGCGGAAGCAACCCTCGGCACACCCGCCGAGACCACGCAACAACCAGGTGAGAACAACGTCTCACCATAAGCACGGTCACCTCAGGCCTCCACAAAGTCGAGGGCCGACAAACAGAACCACTCTGGACCCCGGACACACCACGAGGTCGGGAAGCCACATGCGCCGGTGCCACCATGGACTGGCACCCAAGAACAAGACTATGGAACCGAGAGGACACCGAAACGGAAACCACCAGAAGCACGGATCCGCACGAGGCCAGACCAACAACGCCCATGGAAACTAGGCACGACCAGGCTATAACCTCCATGCAAGCTCGGGCAATGAGTCGTACTTAGGAACGTCGTGAGGAAACACCGTCACAACAACAACAACCAAGCCACCGCCGCTAGAAGCCAAGAGGGGGACACGCAGTCCGCTCCCTCTGATTGCTAGCCTAGCTCCTGCCTCCCCTCCACGGAAGGGCGACGCAGAGCCTCCACAGAAACACACAAATGCACGCAACACTACAGCCTGGCCAAGCTGCATCCCCACGCCTAGCACCACTACGTGGCTCCGGAACCAACGCAAAGAGAGTAGTGAGACAAAGGACTATCTGGGCCGCACCTGGAAGAGAACCGCCTCAACGACCTCAACGTCCTGCCCCAGACAAGAGATCTCTACAAATGACTCAGTGCTGCTGTCCAAACCTCATTTTCCCCTCCACTCTAGAGTCTGCCAACTCGGCTGCCAACTCGAGCACACTCGTAGCCCGGAGCACTCCCTCAACAGGCTCCCGAGGATGGGAGTCCCAGACAACAGAGACAACCTCTGAACGGAACAAGCCCTCAAGTGCCAAGCACCGGGCGAACAGGTGGGGCAAGCACAACAAGAACCACGCCAAACTGCTGGCTTGTAACCCACGATAAGCCCAGCAAGCAAGAGGCATGCACGGAGCCTCGAGAGGGCCGTCGGCCAACCAAGGCATGCACGAACAGCCAGAACCTTGGAACACCACCAGACAGTACGGAAAACGTCGCTCTGCTAATAATCGATTGACCGTTAGACAATCAATTATTAGACAGACACGAGCCTCCTGGCACTGCGACCAGAACACAGCCACGAAGGTGTCACCTTCGGTCACTGAACGTAGGGAGGTAACCTGCCGCGTTCCCTACCAGAAGGTCTTGAGGGCAAGCCAGACCTGGGGCACACACCGACACCCCAATCGAAACCACGAAACACCCGAGGCACACATACAGGCATTGTCGCGTCCCCCTAGGCCGTCTCAATACCAACGCGATGGGGAAGGGCACCGCGACAACAACCTTGTGGCAACGGGGCAGCGTGTCGTGACAGTAACCCTGTCACGACAGGAAAATGTGTCGCGACAACGATCGTTATCGCGACCGGCCAACGTGTCGCGATAAGGTCGCACTCGAACGGGCAGCCACCCCTTCTGGTGTCGCAACATACACTGTGGTCGCGACACCAGCAGAGAGGAAGACCCACGGGATGCTCCATCCCGGGGCCGCCCACAAGCCATACACGCATCACACAGGGGAGGGGAGCATGGAGAAGCTGTAAACACTATCTACAAACCCCGAGGGGCTCCCAATCCACCCGGATTGAAAAGGGTTCAAGCAATCCCTACCTTAAACGAAGAACGAATCCCAATAGGTCCCTTCACGTCGGATTGGCCACCACCTCCTCGCTCCACGCAAGCTCCACGATGCCGGGAACATGAGCACGGCCCTCCTCCTCGCTTGAAACACACAAAGGGGAGAGGGGGAGGCAGAGCACCACCGGAGGGGGAGAAGAGAGGGGAAAGAGGGAGAGAGAGGAGGAAGGGTCACCGACCAAGGCCTTATGCCTTTGGCACCTAAGACACGACGGGGCGATGCGTCGTGTTAAGGACCTTAACGCGACGGGTCAATGCACTACGACAAGAACACTTCCCCCATGGACGCCGCGACAACACGACAGGTCTTACTAACATGCCTGCCACCCTGACAGGCATCAGACAACCGAAAAGGCAGAAAGAAGTCCCGACCCGTTGACCGGGCACGACACGAAGACGTGACGGAGAAGCTGGGTGCGACAAGAACATGACGCACCAGCTCGTCACGACAAGGTTGACTATTGCGTCGAACACCCCGCGACGCGACACTAACGCGTCACCCAGCCTGGACACATTAGTGGCCAGTCAACCCAGACACCAGACGGAAAGTCGAGAAGCTGGGTCTTACATCCTACCCCCCTTAAAACAATTTCGTCCTCGAAATTTAAGGCACGCCTAAAAGATCCCAGGCACGAAATGAAGCACGGGGTGTAAACGTAAAACCAATGCGATTAAGCCACTAAGTCTCAACACGACTTCCTCGTGGCAACAACCACACTACCAAACGCTGCAGGCAAAAGCAAGCACAAACACCGAAAGACGAAGCACCACGCACACAGGCTCACACAACACCATGACACAAAGCAGCACGCCGAACCACAGACAGACAACCAGCAAATCACGAGCCCAAAGCCAAAATGCTCGCGCCGCAGCACACGTAACAACCCTACAGGTGCAGAGCAACCCAAAACACTCGCCCAGTAGCCAGAGGCGGCAGAAAACTCCACCCAAAAACACTCGCAGCCAGCAACAGAGTTGGCGGCCAGACTAGCAACTCTGTCGCCAAAAACAGAGGAAACACAGTTGCTGATAACAACCAGAAAAGGCCTAAGAGTCAAACACAACACTCAGGGAATAGCCTCACGCTACTAGCAACAGCTAGCATCGGTCACCAGCTGAATTGAGAAGTCATGCGAGCGACGAGAACCAGAGCAACCTCACGCTCGCGGAGGATCCACAACACATGGAACGACATCCACTGTCACCACTAGGTCTCACCCAGACCTTCCTCGTGTTCCAATAGGGATAGCAAATGCACATGGAGAAACCTTAACACGTGGAAACGGCATCCACTGTCACCACTAGGTCTCACCCAAACCTTCCTCGTGGTCCAACAGGGACACCAAATGCACATGGAGCCACAAAAACTGGGAGTTACATGCTCCATAATGTTGCACACGGCGACGGAAACACGGAAGACGTCTAAGGTTAAGCTGAAACCAGACACCTCACAACGTCGACAAACCACGCGGTCGAGTACTAGCAAGCCAATAAGTCTCACTGTCACCAGATGAACCGACAGGAGACTCCACCATCGGCTTCAAGACTCACCAACGCCACGCACAACCGGAGAACTAACGAAGAGTTGGCAGCACACCCGCCATGCGCACACAGGGCTCAGCGCGGGTACCAACGTGCCAACCACCAAAAGATGCACAACCACACAGGAATCGAAACAATTGCAGTGGTTGTGGGCAACACGTCGACCTCAGAGGGATCCAGACTGAAGCAGGGTACCACAACCAAACACACTCGCTCCCAAAGTGAGAGGAAAAACCAAGACACATGCTACGACCAAAGCCTGGTGTACCACCGATAGGGCTACCTAGACAAGGCAAAGTAGCCACCCCACAACAAAAACGGTACAACCACAAGGCATAGGCCAGCACAAAGTGTCCCAGAGGCGGAAAGCCCAACACCTCCAACACCGAGCAAACTTGTGAAACGACATACAAATCTCACGAACAAGCACACATCACAACACATGGTGCTATCACAAGCACCAGGAGCCACCCAAGGCACAACACAATGCACTAAGGCTCCAGACGGCACCAAAACTGAAACACTTGAGCACGAGCACACGGTGCTACCACAAGCACCAACACTAAGCAAAGTGTAACATCGGTACACTAATGGCCGAAACAACACCACGGTCTAATAGGAAGGACTCTTCACCAGAGACCCGCCAAAAACCACACGCAAGGAACCGCAAGCTTAGAAGGGCACAACAGGCCACGTTGGCCCCAGCCCTTGAGGCACAAAACACGAAGCATCGGAAAACGCTCAAGGTGCAGCATGAACGCGGCATTGTTGATTGTGCACTTTCGTTGTCCAGAGTTCCTTGCACAAGTCAATATGCTCACTTTCTCTAAACTGTCTCACAAACATGAAATAGCAAAGATGAACTAGCAAAGTGGTGAGAACATGTCATTTCTACGAGAGACTGAATAAAGTTTGATTTAACTACTTTGCACCAATCAAATCCCTCACAACTCGACAGATCAAATTTAATGAAAGAACTAGCTAAATTGAAATGAAAAGAGAATTGATATTAATGTACCCTCTCAATTGAGGGATCAAATACATAGACAGAAATCTGAACTAAAAAATTCTCAAATGACTGGATGAACAAATAGAACTAGACAAAGAACACTTTGCGACACATGGATGCAACCTCCAATTTTTGGAATGATCTGGAACTCAAAAGAAAGAAAAGATGGCATAACAGAAATCTTTAAAAGAAAACTTTCAAATCAATGTATCCCTAGAGCACAGGGGATGAACAATCAACAATTATAATTCTCCAAAGAACACAGCACTGTACCCTCACAGCTCGAGGGATGAAGAATAAAAGGAAAGTAAAATGCAATCAGCTTCAAAACAGTAAGAAGAAACACAACAGATTTCTATACTCTCACAGTCTAATGAATCGGTAAGACAACAGTAAAAGAAATTTAAACTGTAACGTCAAACTCTTGATATGTCAAATGCTCCCTTCGATTCCCCTTCCAGCAGCAAGAAGAAGCCTCCGATCTCTCTAGAACAATCTCAGCAGAAAAGCAAGAATTCTCGTCTTCCAAATGAGTTGCAGAACCTTCACAGCAGAACCATCTCCCAATAGCAGAACTCCCAAATCTGAACTATCACAGATGCTCCTCACAGCAGCAAAAACCACCTCTGCTCATAGCAAGAAGAAAACCCCAAAATTTGAAATAGCCAAGCTCAGCAGCAGAACAAATTCGCTCCCAGACTGCTCAAACCCCCAATCTGATCCCCCTCCTAGCAATTGAACTATCTATCTCTGCCCAACCATTAAACCAAGAACAGAAGAACTGAGCAAATGCACTGGATCGAAGTCTAAACATAGCATAATTGAAAAAATGCAACACAATAGATCTATCTCTTTATTCCAGCAGAAACGAAACAAATGTCGACAGTAGCAGAGAAGAAGAAATCCCATATGAAGAACAAAGAACAAACCGAAATCCCGGACCCCAAAACCTCTGGAATCTCTCACAGCAGTACAAAAGAACAGAAGAATTCTGAAATCTCCAACCCCCTATAGATGCTGAAAGGAAAATACAGAAAAATATGCTAGAGAAAACCCAAAAAAATCTGAACTAATCAACCCCCCCAGGACCTGGGAACCTTGGGTCCTTAAATAGGTTTCCAGGCGCCTCTGCTCCCTCCTGCGCAAGCTCCAGCCTCTGCATCGCACGATCGCCAGCACACGCACCAGCTTCGCACGAGAGCTCCGCACGCCCTGCCTCCAACGCTCCCAACTGTCGCCAGCACCTGGCCCACGTACACACCTCAGTAGCTCCAGCTCCGGCCACCTCAGCAGGTCCGCTTCCCGCCTCCGCACCAGGTCCAGCCGCTGTGCACGGGAGCTCCTCCTCCAGAGCTGCACGCCCCAGCCTCCTCTTGCCTCGCCACACACAAAGCTCCGCACAGCAGGACCATCGCGCCCCGCAGCCGCCCTGCACAGGCGAGCTCCAGGCGCTTCCAGCAGCTTCTACTGCTTGACCTAGTGGGAATAAAAGAAGACAAAACAAACAAACAAAAAAGGTTAAGTGGATTGCGTGGGCTATTTAGGTTTATATGAGAGAAAGGGTAGTATGATGGGATTAGGTGGGATATATTTATTTACACTTATACCTATTTATTACTAAAAATATTTACAACAATATTATTGTAAAAATTTATTTACTTATTTACAAAAATCTTTTATTTCCAAAATGACCTAATTAGTCAATCTGTAAGAGATGACTTATTAAATGAAAATCTAACATGTATTCTAACATGTTCAAAATCTTATTTATGGATGAAATGAAAATTAAAAATCAAAATGCACATTATTTATAGACAAAGACTGTCTAAAATTACTATATGTATGAAATTTAACACGAAAAATTTTGCAATTATCACAGCATACACAACAGCACCAACGGCCTTAGACAACACAAGGCCCACCAAAGGGGACTCTCCACCAGAGACCCACAGGAGAAGCGCATGGAAAGCCGACAACATCAAGAGCACAACCACCACGTCGGCTCCAAAAACACACCCAAAACATGGATCACCGACTCTGCCTCACGGGGAGCGAAAACCGCAGCAACTCCCTGGCACGCAAGAGCAAGAAGCACCACCTCTACCGCGACAGATAGAGAGGCCAAACACCAAAGCGATGACATGAAAAGCCTCCAAGGCACAAGCCAAGGCACACACCGAAATAACTCTTGCACGAGCAAGCCAAGCATGAAATGCACAGTGGAACAATACTTACGCAAGCAACCCAAAAAGAAAATGGTACTACCTTGCATTAAACCAACAGGGACCCAATGCCCCAAATTGTCCAGGCATGTAGCAAGAAATGATCACGACAACAAATGGCACGAACAGGTCCACCGACCCACAGTGCCACAAAGAAACGTCAGCACGAGGGGAGCAACCAGCTCAACCCAAAAACAACTCAAGGGAAGATGACTCCACCAGAAGGTCGCAACGATGCGCACCATGGCAACACAACACCACAGTGGAGCATTGCCACGCCGAGGAACCCACGAAAAGCAGAGGAAGGAGACACACACAACGAGTCTCTTCCACACGCCCGAGGGAAAACCACAACGCAAGACTGACTCTTCCACAAGAAGCACAGTTAGCCAAACACCGACTGCACTCACTAGACCACCATCTGGGAGAGCACGTAGGGCGCGAGAAACGAAGCAAACCACCCGAAGCACGGGGACACACAAAGTCCCATAAATGCAGTCGAGAAACTTGGAAACGAACAACGAGACAAGCTGGCCAATGCAGCAGCCAGATGCACAGTCAAGGGCACCACACCTTGACTGACAACGCCTAAGCAGACTGTAACACGGACAGTCTAACTAGGAACAACGATAGCTCATCTCTACAGAGAGAGAGCAGCAACAACCAAAACAAACACAGGGAAGCTTTGGGGAGAACCTCCACCAAAAGCACCAAGAGACATCCTGGGAGAACCTCACCAGAATGCAGCCCAACCAAACGACACACTTCGAACCACAGGGGCAACACAACGGTGGCCCGAAACGAACATAGAGCACTCCTGGGAAGAACCTCCGCCAGAGACGACAAAGGGCAATCCTGGGAAGGACCTTCACCAGAATGCGCACCACCCAAACGACTAAACAACATGGACCATCAGAGAGAACACTACAACAAGCAGAACTGCAGAAGCAACACAAGCCGGTCCTGAGAGAACCTCCACCAGAACCACCACGACACAATTCTAGGAAAACCTGCCAGAATGCACCAGCCAAAACAACAACACACCTCAAACCCTGAGGCATTACGGTAACAGCAAAAATGAGCACGAAACAGTCCTGAGAGAAACCCTCACCAGGACAACAGCAAACGTTTCTGGGAACCCTCACCAGAACATAGGGCAACCAAGTGATGCACCTCAACCTCGAGGGCAATGCAACAACAACCAAAAATGAGCACAACACAGTTTTGGGGAAACCTCACTTCTGTAAGAACCAACAAATAAAGACTCCAAAAGCCCAACACCAGAGCTCACAACCAGCCAGCACAAGGCTGACAACAACCACATGCAAGTGTCGCAACGCTCAACTAACGATACAACACGGCACACAGAACATCTGCTTAGCTCGAGCAACAATGCCGACTGAGCATAGCACAGCGCACAACAGCGCACAGACAAGAGGCCACACACAAGACCAACACAGCACAGCACACCCCAACAACAAGGGAACAACAAACAAGGCAAAGACATTTGATTGGTTCCACAGACAACAACCCTGCACCGGCGAAGGCCACTCCACATTAGGCTCTCTCAGCCTTCGCGACGCACACACTCAAATGTGCCAAAGATGACTAGAAGCATCGTGCCTGGACTTGGCCTGCAACCGTCCTCCACACGGGGAAGACCACTACCAGCAAGTCCACCGCCAACCGCATCACCACGGCATGAACACGCCGAGCGACCACACTCGCCACGCACGTGACGCAGTAACTACTGCAACCCACTGCAGTGCGCACACGAAACTTGCAGGGAAGCCCCACACCTGTAAAACAATTGAAAGCACAAACCTAACACTAGTAGGACGGTATCAGCAGCATACTAGTACCTTTCTTTGGGACAGCTATAGTTATTAACTCTTCACAAATCTCAGTAGACTTACGCTCTGATACCAACTGTAACGACCCGACCTCCCGAATCCCCGCTAGAGACCCCGAAGTTCGCGTCGCCACCCACGGATCCGAAGACTCATAAGGGTTAGAAGAAATAGTCTAGTGAGATATGTACTGAATTTAAATAAATATAACACATGTCCCAAGTAAAAGCACATGTACAAGAAGAAAGGTGCAGTCCTTAAGGTGCATACTTCGAGAACTTGCAAAGCACAACTCTCTACTCACTCAGGTACAAGAGCTTATAGCACCCGCTCTCACTGCTGCTGACAACACACGGCGCCACAGCTGCCTCCGCAACCCGTCTGACACTGAGCTCCCGTGATGACGAGCCCCTAGCTGAAGGAAGTAGAGGGGTGAGCCTCACGAACAAGGCCCAATAGAGGTTACCAGTCCCTCACCGGCCAGAGCAGCAGGAACTCCGAAAACAGGAAACTACCTTAGAAAGTTGTAAAGCGAGGAACACCTACAACCGAGTACTACAAAGCAGCAAAACAAAACAGTGCAACGCCATGACCACCAACCAAGGTCATGACACACACATGACTCCCGCAGAAACCAACGGAGCGGAAGCAACCCTCAGCACACCCATCGAGACCACACAACAACCAGGTGAGAACAACGTCTCAGCACAAGCACGGCCACCTCAGGCCTCCACAAGGTCGAGGGCCGACAAACAAAACCACCCCGGACACACCACGAGGTCGGGAAGCCACACGCACTTGTGCCACCACAGACTCGCACCCAAGAACAAGACTACGGAACCGAGAGGACACTGAAACGGAAACCACCAGAAGCACGGGTCCGCACGAGGCCAAACCAACAACGCCCACGGAAACTAGGCATGGCCAGGCTATAACCTCCGTGCAAGCTCGGACAACGAGTTGTACTTAGGAACGTCGTGAGGAAACATCATCACAACAATTGCAACCAAGCCACCGCCGCTAGCAGCCAAGAGGGGACACACCGTCCGTGCCCTCTACTCACCAGCCTAGCTCCTGCCTCCCCTCCGCAGAAGGGCGAGGCAGAGCCACCACAGAAACACACAAACGCATGCAACACCGCAGCCTGGCCAAGCTGCGGCCCCACGCCTAGCACCACTACGTGGCTCCGGAACCAACGCAAAGAAAGGCAGTGAGACAAAGGACTATCTGGGCCGCGCCGGAAAGAGAACCACCTCAACAACCTCGGTGTCCACCCTAGACAAGAGAGCTCTATAAACGACTCAGCGCCGCTGTCCAAACCTCATTTTAGTTTTCCCCTCTGCTCTAGAGTCTGCCAACTCGGCTGCCAACTCGAGCACACTCGTAGCCCGAAGCACACCCTCAACAGGCTCCCGAGGATGGGGGTCCTAGGCAATGAAGACAATCTCTGAATAGGACAAGCCCTCAAGTGCCAAGCATCGGGCGAACAGGCGGGGCAAGCACAACAAGAACCACGCCGAACTGTTGGATTGTAACGCGCGACAAGCCTAGTAAGCAAGATGTACACACGGACCCTCGAGAGGGCCGTCGGCTATCCAAGGCACGCACGAACAGCCAGAACCTCGGAACACCACCAGTCAGTACGGAAAATGTCGCTCTGCTAATAATCGATTGACCATCAGACAATCAATTATTAGACAGATGCGAGCCTCCTGGCACCGCCGCCAGGACACGGCCACGAAGGTGTCACCTTCGGTCATTGAGCATAGGGAGGTAATCTACCGCGTTCCCCACCAGAAGGTTCTGAGGGCAAGCCAGCCCTGGGGCACACGCCAACACCCCAACAAGAACCACAGAACACCCGAGGCACACACACATGCACTGTCACGTCCCCCGAGGCCGTCGCGATACCATAGCGACGGGGAAGGGCACCACGACAACAACCTTGTGGCGACGGGGTAGCACATGGCGACAGCAACCCTATCGCGATAGGAAAACGTGTCGCGACAGCGATCCTTATCGCGACTGGCCAACGCGTCGCGATAAGGTCACGCCCGACCCGACAGACGCCTCTTATGGTGTCGCGATGTACACCACGGTCGCGACACCAACAGATTCATCAGACAATGCTTCATTGACTGTCTTGGGCTCTATTTGAGATACAAAAGCTAAATAATCACAAGGAATTACATTACCTCTAGTTCTTACCTCAACTAATGGATCCCCAATGATGTTATCCAATGGGTGATCCTTTTTGTATCTCCATTCCTTTGGAAGATTGTCATGTGATATGTCTTTTTGTTGTAGATCTTCCAAGGGTGGATCTTCCTTGTCCTCGATGGATGAGTTCTTTAATTTCTTGGATAGTTCATCTGCATCATCAACATCACTATCTACTTCCTTTCTCAAGGAAGGGTTAGTCTCATCAAAAATAACATGCATTGTTTGTTCAATTAATAGACTATGCTTATTGAAAGCTGATCTGATGTCCTTTATCTCACAGCTGGCTGATACTGATGAGGTTGTGCTTCAGTCCTTTTACGCATAGCACATCTTCAATAATTATTTTGTCTTTACTGCCTACTGATCCATTGCCTATCACAGTCCCTTTTCCATTATCTCCATAGGTGATTGTGTCTTCCTCAGCTTTGAGATGTGAGAATAACTTTTTGTTCCCTGACATGTGCCTTGAGCATCCGTTGTCCAAGTACCATTTGGATGCTCGAAGGTTTCCCTGCATTAATGACACAAAGCTTTAGGTACCCAAGTTCTTTTGGGTCCTGGTTGGTCAGTATCACTAGTTTTCCTTTTAATTATCCATCTTCTATGTTTTGTTGGGCATGTTACTTTAATATGACCTAGTTTGTTGCAGTGGCTACAGCAAGACATTTTATTTACCTTTTCAGCTGGAATATATTTAAAGTTTGACTTATATGTAGTATCTTGTTCGGTTGTAAACTTAGGTGTTGGATATATTTTAGGGTATACTATTGTTTCTTCATTATCGGGAGGAGTATAACCTACTCCATGTTTCTTTTTACATGACCGTCTAGCACCTTTTAGTATTAATGTTGTTTTACCGTTAGTAAATTTGTCTAATGTGCTAGATAAATTTGATTTTCCTCTGTTAGTGTTTTAATTTCTTGATTTAATTTACTTATAGTTTCATGATTTTCTAGATTTACTATCTAATTATTTTTATTTTTTAGATCTTCACATAATAATTTGTTTCTTCTTTTAAGCTCAGTAATTTACTTTTCAAGTTGCTCATTTTCAGATTAATCTGAATTAGTATTTTCTAGGCATGCAAGATTTTTCTTACTTGCTTTTAGTGATTTACATTCTTCTTTGTATTTATAGTACAGTTCATTAAAAGCATCTTCTAAATTATCAGAATCAGATTCGTTACATGAAGAAAAAGATGATTCAGAGGTTGCCTTATCCTCGACGTTAGCCATGAAGGCCAAGTTGGCCTTTTCTTCTTCTTCTTCACTTGAGCTGGACTCACTGTCAGAGTCGCTGGTGTTATCCCATGCTGCTGCCATGGCTTTCTTCTTGTATCTTCTGAATTTCTTGGAACCATCCTTCTTTCTGAACTCGGTTTTATTCAGTTTCGGACATTCAGCTCTGATATGTCTGGGCTTCTTGCATTCGTAGCAGATTGGTTCATTCTTCTTTACATCCTAGACTTCAGGCTTCTTGAAGTCTTTTCCTTTCTTAAAATACCTTCTTCCAGACTAATATTTCTTTTTCTTGCTAGTATGCGTTGTAGTCTTTTGAAAAGAAGTGCTTCTTCATCATCACTGTCTTCATTGCTGACACTATCATCTGAAGATTCTTCTGATGCATCTTCTTCTGCCTTGAGTGCGTTGGTATGCTTCTTTCTGCTAGATGATTCTCCTAACCTCTCCATGTTTATCTCATGGTCCATAAGGGACCCAATGAGTTTCTCCTATGACATCTTTTTAGGTCATTAGCCTCTTATATCGTTGTTACTTTGGGTGTCTAAGAGGCTGGTAAAGATCTAAGTATCTTTCTGACCATGTCTCCCATTTCATATGTCTTTCCTAGACCAGCCAGTCCATTTGGGATGTCGGTGAACCTGTTGTACATCTGTGTAATAGTTTCTCCTTGCTGCATCTAGAATCTCTCATACTGTGTCACCAGAATATCTATTCTGGTTTCCTTTACTTTATCAGTACCTTCGTATGTAATCCTCAACTTCTTCCACATCTCCATTGCAGATTTGCAAGTAGATATACGGTTGAACTCTTTCTTTCTAAGAGCACAACACAGGATGATTGTTGCCTTGCAGTTGAGAGAAATTTTCTTCTTATCATCTTCTGTCCACTTGTCTTTCTCGTTGGTAACTAGTAGATCTCCTTCTTCAACAATCGACCAAATCTGATAATCGAGTCCTTGTAGGCAGAACTCCATTCTTGTCTTCCAGTAAGTGTAGTCTTCACCATTGAACAAAGGTGGCATGTTGACTGACTGACCCTCAAAGTGACCTTGGGCTGCCATTTGATCTTTTCTCTTCAGATCGTTGGATCTTCTTCTTTGTCGAAGAGACTTGCTCTGATACCACTTGTTGCCCAACTAGCAATTCCAGAGCGGGGTGAATGGGATTCTTAAATTTTGATTATCTAAAACCTGTCAATAAAAATGTTCACACAAAAACACTTTGTTTGACGGTTAGTGTTAGTAATAAACGAAATTATCCTGGTTCGGACCTCCTCTCCACAGGAGTCATACGTCCAGTCCCTGAGCAACAACTCAGGATTTCACTACCCAATGGTATAGTCCCCCTCAAGGACACTTACACACCCAGCAACAGCTAGACTTCTCTTCACAACCTGAAGAGGAACAATACACCTTGATTACACAGGTCTTTCTTCACCACGAAGGGAAATAAACACCCTGGAACCCCCAGGTCTTCCTGTTCAGGGAAGACAAGCCCCTAGACCAAGCTAATAGAACAGTGCTTAGTCTGAAGCAAGGACTGAGAGAGAAAGATCTACGCAGTGGAGTTCTCTCAGTACACAAAAGCTCTCTCAAAGTTTTACAACGAACTCAAAGAGCTAAGAGCTAAAAACTGTGGAGTGAGGCTTCGCTCTATCTGATGCTTGCAGGATATCAGAGTGTCCAAAGATTCTTGTTGTCTTTAGACAACAGTCTTCAATATATATCTTCCTTTGAAAAAGTATTCGTTGAAGTATCTGTTGTCTCTATGTTGGATGTTCGTTAGACTGCAGTCTTTTACGTTCCATCCATGCAATCAGAAGATCCTTCTTGATATTCTTCAGGTTCTACGTTGTCCGACGTTGTATGGGGTTGTATGGGGTTGTGTTGTCAGAGACCTGCACGCATTAAATGTTAAATCACAGACAGCTATGTTGTCTCTCATTGTCAGTCAACGTTTCAACGTTAGAAGGAATATACATCAAAGTGGAAATACCATTTTGTTGTGCAGAAAGGATTTTTCCAATAAGTGCGTGAGAATAGAAGATATATGTGCATGCATTGCAGTGATATATTCAGTCATAATAAATGCATGGATGTGAGAGAAACGCGAGGGAAGACTTTGACTTTCAAACTATTTGAAAATAAGTTTGAATATCAAAACGTTATAGTTCATAACTTATGAAATCGTTGTGTGAATGAGTCGTTGTTTATGTAAATCGTTGCTCATTTATAAACAAATCGATGTACACACAAATCGTTATGCATTCATAACCAAATCATTGTAGAGACAAATCGTTATGACAGAATAAGCAAATTGTTATGAGCAAGTCGTTATAAGCAAATTGTTATGAGCGAGTCATTATAAACAAATCGTTATGAGCAAATCAATGCGAGCAAATCGTTGTTTATCTTATCGAGTCGATGTGGTGAGCAAATCGTTGTTTGCTGTATCGAATCGTTACACAGACCAAGTCGTTGTTAAACTTATCGAATCGTTACAGTAATCAAATCGTTGTGTAACTCATCTAGTCGTTATAATGACCAAGTCGTTGTGAAACTTATCAAATCGTTCTGACGACCGAATCGATGTGAAACTTATCGAGTCGTTCTGACGACCGAATCGATGTGAAACTTATCGAGTCGTTCTGACGATCAAATCGTTATAAACCTTATCAAATTGTTCTGGCGACCAAATCGTTATGAAACTTATCAAATCGTTCTGGCGACCAAATCGATGTGAAACTTATCAAATCGTTCTAGCGACCAAATCGATTTGAAACTTTATCAAATCGTTCTGGGGTGAAATCGATGCGCTCACTTAACGAATCGTTGTGAGACGAAATTGTTGTTCTCACTTAGCGAATCGTTGTGAGACGAAATCGTTGAGAATCCGAAATCGATAAGATACTTATGAAATCGTTATAAAACACAAATCGATAAGATACTTATGAAATCGTTATAAAACCCAAATCGATAAGTCACTTAACGAATCCTTATAGATATGAAATTGATAGAGGTAAGGAAATCGTTATGACTCTACTGAAATCGTTATACTTCACAGGAAGTCGATGTGTACTTTGAAAAATTATATGCTCTAAACTTTAAATGCTTCAGGGTAAAAAGTACTTACAGGTTTTGCTTGATTTATTTCATGTGCTCAAATCTCATAGAAAGATTGTTAGACTTAAACTTTATCTTAGTTTTGTTAATCACCAAAATAGATATGTAATTTATTTAAATTACATGGGGATAATTTTATCTTAAAGAAGTAGGTATCCAACTCTTTTTGGGTCCTTGATGGTTAGATGCATGAAAGTATCCTTTCGGAATCCATACTAGGTGCCTTGTTGTGCAGGTGTTTACTGTGTGTCCTAATTTATTGCAATGAGAACAACAATAAATATAATTTGTTTTGTAGTTCTTATTGTCTTTGTAGTGTCTGTTTAGAACACAATTTTAGGAACCTTTTTCTTTTGATAGAGTTTGTTTATTACAGGGGCCTTTTTATGAGGCATCATAGTTTCTTTCACGAATTTTGGCAGGGATATTTTTCAGCAATTATGACTTGTTTTCCTTTTTCAGGAGGTTCATATCCAAGATCGTGTTTATTGTTTCCAGATTTTGATCCTTTTAAGCATAGAGCTAAAGATGTTTTTTTCTTTAGTAAACTTTCTAACTGATTCTTTTAAATAAAAATTTCTTTAGTTATAGTTTTTAACTTTTCTTCTAACTCTAATTTTTCATTGTTCTTGCTTTTTAAATATTCATTCAAAAGATAATTGTTATCTTTACTTTCCTTTAATTGTATTTATAATTGTTCCATTTCGGATTTAAGATCAGAATTGGTGTTATCTAAGCAGGTAATGGTATTTTTCAAATTTTTTAATTCTTTTACAACACCTTTATGTTTTCATATAGTTCATTAAAGACTTCTTCTAAGTCTTCAGACTCTGACCCTGAATCAGTGCAAGAACTAAAAGATGGGTCAGAATGTACTTCATGTAGTCCTACCATGAGGGCTAGACTTACCTGCTCTTTCTCGGAATCTAAACTTGATGATTCTGAAGTTGTGGCCTCTTCATTGTCCCAAGCAGCCGCCATGGCATTTCTTTTGAATTTTTTGTGCTGCTTCTTGGATTTTTCTGGTTGACCAGTCTTTTTGAGTTTAGGACAATCTGGTCTTAGATGTCCAAGTTTTCTGCATTCATAGCAGACTGGTTCTTTTTCCTTTTTCTCTTTCTTTTGAATCCTTCTTGATCCATTTTCCTTCTTCTTGAGTATCTTCTGAAGTTTGGATAGAACATCATCTACATCATTGTCTTCAGAACCTGCATATTTTGAACTAGAAGAAGAAGAAGAGGTGGAAGGAGCAGCTGTAACTTTAAGAGCATTAGTGAGTTTTTTCTTGGAAGAGCTTTCAAATAGTTGCTCCATATTGATTTCATGTGTCATGAGAGAGCCAATTAATTTATCAATGGAAAACTTGGTTAGATCATGGGCTTCTTCAATAGCTGTGACCTTAGGGGTCCATGAAAGAGTTAAGAACCTAAGTATCTTTCTGACAGTTTTTTCATCAGAAAGATTTTTACCAAGAGAACTTAGACCAACTACTATACTTGAAAATCTATTATACATCTGAGTGATATTTTCGTTTGGGAGCATTTTAAATTGCTCATATTGTGAGACAAGAATATCTATCCTAGTTTGTTTTACTTTATTTGTTCCTTCATAAGTTACCTGCAGTTTATCCCACATTTCTTTTGCAGATTTACATGCAGATAATCTACTAAATTTTCTTTTGGATAAAGCACAACATAAATAGTTCTTTGCTTTAAAGTTTAGAGATAATTTACTCTTATCAGCTGCTGTAATGGCAGTAGTACCTTCGGCAGGAACAATAACAAAATCACCTACCTCTATTAACTACCATAGATCAAAGTTTGTGTCTCGAATGAAGCACTCCATTCTCATTTTCCAATATTGGTAATCCTCTCCATCGAAGAATGGAGGTCTGATGACTGATTGACCTTCAGCAAATCCTTGAGCTGCCATGGATCTTCTCTAAGATCGTTGGATCTTCTTGATTGATCAGAGAACCTCGCTCTGATACCACTTGTTGGCCCTTTTGGTATGATAGCAAGCTAACCTAGAGGGGGGTGAATAGGTTTTCTAAAATCTAAAACAGAAACTTAAACATAGAAAATTATCACTTGAAAGTTTGGTTAGTTGAGTGTGATAGAGAGTAGCAGTGCGGAAGCAAATAAACAATCACACCAAGAACACAAGGAATTTATCTTGGTTCTTCCCTTTCCACATGGAAGTCTACGTCCAGTCCCCAAGTAATCTCTTGGGATTTTACCAACCAAGGGTACAGTCCTCATCAAGGACAATACAACACACAGCACCCCAGCTGGTCTTCTTCTCTTTCCCGGGCAAGAAGGCAGCCCACTTCTCTTACAGGTCAAGAAGCCAACCTCCTAGTACAAACCTCAATGCGGTTCTGCTAGACTTAAACCCCCAGCTAGGTTCTACACTGTATACAGTCCTACAGCTGGACAGAAATCTTTCTTAGAAAAGAAAGAACAAAGGTGAGAGTTTTACAAGAATGGACTCTAACCCAAAAACTCTCAGCAATGGACTCTCCCCTAGAATTACAATGACCACAGAGAGAGAGTGAAGAGAGGAGAAGGAGCTTAAAGGCTTCAAACGCTTGAGCACTTCTTCTTGGGCTCAGGCTCTTTCTCTCTTTTCCTTTGAGCGTATCTGGAGTTGAGGTTCTTCACTGGATGTACACTCTTTTAATGTTCTTCAGGAAAGCTCTCTATTGTTCTTTTGCCTTGCTTCATCCTTTTATTCGAGCAGACTTGAACAAATCCGTTGGAGTTCTAGTCGTTGCTCATCTTATCTTTTTCTGACATTTTGTGGTCTACAAGGTTTGCAAGCATAGAAGAAAGTGTTTAGATCAAAGAGTGTTTCTGTCAAAAAGGCTCATACCTCTATGTTTCCTGTTGTCACCCAGAAGTAGTAAGTAACCCCTTTTTTGTTGACAGGAAAGAAGAGATCTAGAGAGATAAGCAAAAAGATCTCTTGTCAGAAAGAAGATTTCGCAAATGAAATATATTTGACTTTTCATTAGACGCCAAAACATTTTGAAACATCTAAGTATAAAGGAAATCAATGTTTAAGTGAAATAGAGTTGATGTGAAAAACAATTGATGTTTCACTGTAATGTTATAATGAAATCCATGTTTTCAACGAAGTTGATGATTAAGTTGAAATCTATGTTTGAACAGAATCAATGTTTAAGTGAAATCTATGTTTTCAACAGAATCCATGTTTAAGCTGAAATCTATGTTTGAACAGAATCCATGTTTAAGTGAAATCTATGTTTTCAACAGAATCGATGTTTAAGTTGAAATCTATGTTTGAATAGAATCCATGTTTTCAACAGAATCGATGTTTAAGTGAAATTGATGTTTTCAACAGAATCGATGTTTTAGTGAAATCGATGTTTGAACAGAATTCATGTTTTGAACAGAATCGATGTTTAAGTGAAATCGATATTTTCAACAGAATTGATGTTTTAACGAAATCGATATGGCACTTTGTGAACTGAAATCGATGTATATTGAATAGACATCGATTTAGCTTTTCAGTGCAAATCACACAGCGATAGTACCATAAATGTATATTTATTAGGAAAATATAATATTAAATATATTTAATTAATCATAAGTTTTGTTATCACTAAATATAAGGGTAAAATATATGAGTGGTTCAACAGGGGGGATCGTCTGCTAGGGCCTAGAGGTCGAATCAAACCGTGAAGTTTACCTTTTTGGCTTAGCCGAGGAGGGCTTCATCACCCAAATTCGATCTTTATGGAGTTTTCTAGAGGCAAGTAACTTAGGGGTTTCATCCCTATGCCTATCATCTATGTTTTTACAATTTTCTGGATTTTTGTCTCGTGTCCTGGACCCCCTCCAAATTCTCTATCTCTTTGGTTTCGGTCTGCACTTTCTGCAGACAGGAAGTTGACGAAAACATCCTTGTCGTTGAGTTTCTGTGTTGACGGCAATCGATCATGCTGTTAACCAATGTTAACGGCAAGCTCCTTGCTGTTAAGTTCTTCTGATTTTCTAGAAAAGTGTTTTAACACATGTGAGGTGATCTTTTGGAGATTTGGAATGTATGCATAGGTTTGGAACATTTTGTCTTCTCAGGTATGTTTAATAGATTGAGCCATGAATTTCTGATAATTTTTTTATCATATTTGTAAATTATAGAATTTCTGTTATGAGTAAATGAGCATGTCATGCCAGATTAAATTCGGGATAAATATGTATGATGTATATTATTGCCATAGAAATTTTTCATGAACTTAGGGTTACTGTGTGCATGTTTTAGGACTGATAGAGCAATTAGTTACTATCTACCATGTTTTTAATGAATTACCTTGTTAATTACCTATGATATGTGTTAAATGTTAAAAATAGATGTACTATCGTGAAAATTCTGAAAAAATTAGACATCTAACATATTCCATGTATAGGATCTGTGATTAAAATTTGAGCATGTTCTGATATCTGTGACTACTATTTTCGGTTGTAAGTCATTAAGGGTCATCTTAAGCATGATTAGTCAAAGGTGATGTTTTCTGATGATTAGTACCATGTTTAGGTTCTGTTAAGCATGTTTTAGCACTGTTAGACAGTCATGATCATTTATGTAACCTGAGATACATGTGTTTGAATCATGAGCATGTAAATGAGTCATTAAGTGCATGAAAATATGTGTTAAACATGTGACCAATGTGAATAATGTGATTAAGTGATAATTGTGCTAAAATTGACACTGCTACCATAGAAGGCTGTGGAGTCATACTGTAGAAAAGTTCCTATGGGAAGGCTTAATGTGTATGTGATATCTTATGAAAATCAGAATGAAATCCTGGAGGTGGACAAGTACCACTGGTTAGGGTGGAGAGGGCTTCTCCCGGTTCTGCGCAGTTACCAAGATTCGCCACTGTATTGTCTAGGTGACGGGTATGTGTTATGTGTGTGATGTGTCCTTCTTTATGATGGTTCGGACTATGTGTCACGACAAAAGATATGTAAAGATGTGAATTATGTGTGAATGTGCCAAGTGAACATGTGAAAGTGATGTGCTAATGTGCTCCAATGTGAAACCATGTGATTAAGTTACTTTTATGTTAAAACAGCAAGTAAAATGTGAGAATATGTGATATATAAGCATATTGAATGTGATAGATATCATGCTAGTATTACTAGTAGACATGCGCTTAGTTTTATGATCATGATACTTGAAAATGTGTCATGAATGAGTTGTGATTGATACCATGATTTAAGCTAAGCCCATGTGTAGATAGCATGTTATAGATTGTCCATTTAGTACTTGCTTAATGTAACATGAATCATGTGATAAATTATTCTATATGTTAAACTTGTATAGAATGAATGTGATAAGTGTTTGGATGTACCAGTAGGTTGCTTGCTGAATCTTTTGTGAAGACTCATCCTTGCCTAAACATACAGGTGAGATAGGTATTCTCGAAATTGAGGAGGAGATAACGAGGAGCGACTCCGAACGAAAGGAGTAGCAGAGATCTTGAAGGCTATCTACATAGCTTGTACTTTTCATTTATATAGTACGTGAGACGATGTTATGTCATGGACTTGTTATTTATGGACTTTGTTTATTTACTTTGCTACTATATAGACTGTGGGATATGTGTAATGATGATGGAATAAGAATTACTTTCATTTCCATTGTATTTTCCTTTGTTATTTGTGTACATCTCTACTTACTATGTTGTGTTGGGTAAATGTCCCACTATGACAGCACACTTTATATCAATGTGGATTGGTATGATCGTATCGGTATAAAAGGGGTCGTTACAACATATGGTGCATACCTACTCAAAGCCATGAATCTCATTTGATATTCCAATACTGACAAGTTCCCCTGTTGTAGTGTCCTGAACTGTTCTCTCTTAGCTTGCTAAATTTGCACTGGAAAGAATGTATTGTTGAACACTTCTAAAAATTATGGCCAAGAAATAGTATCTTCAGCCCGACCTGTAAATACGATCTGCATCTTGAGTCTCCACCATTCCTGTGCAAATCCCCGTAGCTGATAGGTAGCCCATATCACCCTGTCGGCCTGTGGACATCTCATAGTGACCAAAACTCTTTCAATTTCATGCACCCAATGCTTTGCCGTGTCTGGATTCAGACCCCCCGAATACGTAGGTGGTTGCAACCACAAAAACATTTCCACTAATATTGTAGACTCTTCCACACTAGTTGGTCATACTAGCACAACTGGAGGTAAGGGTACAACAGGTGGTACCTCAACTCAGGGTGGTGGGGGTGGTGTTAATGGTACCGGTACTGCCTCTTCCTCAACTGGTGGTGCTGTAACTGTTGGCTGAACCGGTGGCTGCTGATCTAACCGTGTCTGAATTTTCGTGATGCTTTCCCATAACCTTTCAATCAGCTAATGTGTAGACTCTTTGGGCTCCTCTCCACCACCTCCCTAATCCCTTCTATCAGCTATTTCTGATACTGCACATACATCATTCCAACCACATAACACACAAATAAATCATTACAAAAATAGGGCCAACTACCAGTAGAAGAGTAAAGTAGAGACCAGGCTATGTACATTTCTTGTTCCTTCATATTTACATGGACCTTGCTCTGATACCAACTATAATGGTCCATTTCATTCAAACCCGTTAACCTAGTAACGAGCCTGATCCGACTCCGTCTCCCACGAACCGGTCGAAGCCTCGCAAGGGATATCAACACACACATGTCCATGAAAATATAAAAAAACGCATTTAACATACATGAGATTCCATATCTTACACATATCCACATGAAATGTACATATCCAGTTCTGAACTAAAGTCAAAGTACGGGGTACAATGGCCTGGGACATACCCCAAGGCACAACAAAAAGAAAATTACTCTGCTGGTGGCGTAGGCCTGACTCCACTGCAATGTTGTCCCGAACTAGAAGAGGGACGAGAACCCTCCTGCTCCCCTTCACCTGGAAGAAGGAGGGGTGAGCCTCACAAGTCACTAGCTCTGTAAGGAAACTCCCTCAAAAGCCGAGATAATAGCAAGCGTACAAAAATAATAGTGAAACATGTATTCAAATAACAAGTAACGCTACCTAGACATGGTACTACAACTGTAAATAAATAAACCATTCTAGAATATGAACATGGTACAACCTTTAATAAATAAACAACAATTCACGTACAAGTGTACAAGCTAAAGAAGAGCACACCACACACGAGTCACGAAAACTGGTTCGCGACACCAGCCACTGACTTGGATAAACAACACAAGACTATCTCTCAATCTCGCAGCCATGGATGAAAGTTCCAGCTACCGCTCCACATCAACAAGGTCAAGAAACTATGGAGACTAACCAACACCACACCTGCAGACCACACAGCTGCAGGCCCATGCCTGGCACCTTTAGGGACTCTGGCCCCAGCTCCCTATAGACGTGAGATTTGGCCCATCCCCGCACAGTTCATTGCCCAATAAGACTTGTTTGACTGCTTGTTGACTCACCTCAAATGCCATGTTAACGTCAACATCGACTTCCGATGACTCCATGTTGATGGCACAGTCCCTTGACATCGACTCTGGTTGACGTCCACATAGGTTGACGTCTGCATGAGGTTGGCGACAACATCGTTTGACGTCAACTTGGGTTTACCTGTTCTCCGGAACTGCCGGAGAATCTCGCCCACTTGCACCATTCCCTCACCCATTCAACGCACAAGGCTGTTCCCAACGGGCAAATGGGCCACCTTGGCACCCCCTTGAACCAGTAAAAGTCCTATGTGGCTCCCTCCTATTGGCCTAGCCTTTCTACATGGATTGCCACATGTTCAAGTGTGTTTTCTCACACTTGAGCATCCTATGCTCCCTAGCTCCGCCCCCACTGCCTATATATGTCACTCCTCTGCCTTCCAAGCAAAGAGGGGGAGGGTGGACAAGCTAGTGCCTTATTGTCTTGAGAGAAGAGAGAGAAAAGTGACTTTAAGCCCTTGAGAGCTTCCACCTTTGCTTCCTCTCTTCCTCTCAACCCTTGAAGCATTCAGGAGGCCTCACCACAAGCTAGAGGAGCCCGCAAAGCAGTCACCCACGCCTACAAACGAGGATCATCTCCCTCTTCTCTTTCTCTTTCCCTTCTTTCTCTCTTTGCTTTGCATGCTATTCACTTCACACACACACACACTAGGCACGTAGTGCACATCCCTACACACCTAAAACAGGTTTTCCAAACCAAAAACAGAGGGTAGAATGGTGATCATAGCACTTGGCCACCCCTCTTCTCAAGCACGCAACCGGTACGGGGCTCACCTTTTGGGTCGTTCTTCTTTACTTGTGGATGTTTACTACACTACCCTAAAGTATAATAGAGCCTTCTTTGTTGCAGGAACACCTCAAACAAGACCGTGGACCTTCTTCTCTTTGGCAAGCTGAAGAGGGGAAAGTCTGAGTCCCGCCATCAACCGCTACGCGAGGCTACGTCAGCGGCGCGATCATAACACTTCCTTGGGCATAGGTAAGGCTCAGACGATCACCTCCCCTTAATTTCCTTGCTGGTTTCTTTCCTTTTCTCCCTGGTCAACTTGGTCAAACGAGAGTCAACGAGCAAGAACGAAGGTCAACCAACAATACAACGCCCAACGCCATGACGAGGGAGCACGTCAACGTTCGGGGGAACGTCCAGAGTTTCAACTTGAGGCACGAAACGGAACGTCCACACTCCCTAAAGTTAGGCACTGGAAAATCAGACTAGCTGGGGACCAGTACGTCCCCTAACCACGAGCGCACTACAAGCGACCGCACACTCACAAACACGTGTCGTTGCCCATTACCGTCTTTCCCTTTGCCGGATGTACAACTCAAACACAGGAGTGAGGGTGTCCAGGAAGATGACAGAGACCGTGACAGTACATACCATACCAGGATAAACCCCGAGCACTACGTGCCTAGCTCACAATGAACCTGGGCTATCCGACTCGAGAGGTAACCACGGAAGACGTTTAAACAACCCAACTTGCTATGCACACATAATCATGTAAACTCGTCATTTTCGATCACAATAAGCATTGATACACTCTTTACATGCTTACAATAACTTAAACAATACCGGACAAGCAATGTGCAATTAGGAAGAGACAGACTGGCCACAGAACGCAACAGCTCGAGTGGCCACAATTGAAAATGTGAACAACACAGTGGTCGTAATTAAAACTCTTAATCGTAACTGACCAAACTGTCGCCTTTAAAACCTGAATCGCCGGACAAGTCATCGTATTCAAAACGCGACATCTGGGTTCGTCGCCTTTCAAATCGAAGAACCAAACCCTATTTCTTCCTCTCTGGAAATCACACTAAACACCCAATACATGATGTAAAAACTGTAGATTAGCCTCCACACAATAACTTAAGCATGCTTGCTACTGAATATAATCAATTCTATATGCCAAATACTTTAAACCTAATCCGCACAACCAAAACAAGGAGAAAGTCCCCTACCAACACGAAGAACACGAAGACGACACTGCCTTGGCATTTCTCGCGCTCCAACGCACCTCCTCGCATTGGAAACACGTCGAATCACGCACCAAAACCCCTGAATCGTCGGCAACTCCCCACAGAGCTCCCCCTTTAGCTGAACAATGCAACCTGCACTGTTTGGCCAAGGCTCAAAGCCAAAACTTAGCATAGGCTAAATCACGATGTATCGGGCTATCGCGTTTAAAACGTGACGTACCCTGTCATCCCAATTAAGCCACGACGCCCCTGCATGCGCCACGCGGTGCGCATGCAGCCGCGCCCACAGAAAGCGGCGATTGAATCGTAACGTAGCAAGTGGTTGTGTTCATAAAAAATCGTGACATCTGTGTTGGTCACATTCTTAAAGGACGCGCCAGAGGCCTGTTGGGCTTAGGTTTTCCAACCCCCCAGCCTCACACACCTGCTACACACACATCCAAACACAACTAAAACAACCAATGTCCACCAAACCCATTAAGCTACGATCTGGAAGGTCAGGCTATTACACTCTTACTCATGTTTATCTTGAAACTCTTCATCTTTTATAGAGTGGCTAAAGAGGGCCATTAAAGGATGTAACCACTGAAGCTTTTCCTCTTCATCATCATCCTTTTCTTCTTCTTTTGCTACTACTTTCTTTGTGTCTAACAGATGCCTGGAATGTGTCTACTAGATACTTGGAATGGAGGAAGATCTTTCAACTTATGCACGTCCAAGTTTGTCAGTAGCAAGCTCCAACTTTGTTTCTGTAGGCAATAAATGCATGTTAGAAGACTAGAGAAATCTTCTATCAGATAGCATATACCTCTTTTACTTTTTCTCAATGTTTCCTACTGACATCTTGTTACTTCAAGGAGGTGCTTTTTTATCTTGTAGGAAATAATAACTCCTATAAGCTAGAAAAGAGAGATCTTCAGTCAGATAAGAAACAATACTTTAAACATATGAGGTAGATTTGGTATTTCATTGGGCGCCAAATGAAAGTCAATCATTGTGTTTAAAAGCATATAAACACCCATCGGTATGTTTGTAAGCCAATCAGAATGTGATAAAGCTATCAAGTCACCAATCGATAGGATAAAACAATTATAACACTAATTGGAACATTTCATTTATCAATCAAAAAGATAAGACATAAAGTGTTCACTAATCGATAGGATACTTCATCAATCGAAAGAAACTTTAACCAATCGATATGATCTTTCTTCACCAATCGATATGGAACTTTGACAGATCAATATAAGAACTTTGATTGCAAATAATCTCAGTCGGAATCGCACTTCGACTGCTAAGAGTCTCAATCGAAGTTGCACTTCGACTGTTAAGAGTATTAAGTAGTCAGTCGAAGTGGGACTTCGGCTGGTCTAGAAAATAACGCTGTCAGTTGAAGTGGAACTTCAGCTGATCTAGAATATAATGCTATCAGTTGAATTGGAACTTCGTATATCGTCGATGTAAACTTCACATATGACGAAGTTAGCTTTGTATATGACGAAGTGAAACTTCAGATGACGAAGTAACAGTTCAGTGCAAATCCTTTTGAAGTGATTTAAATGATTTTATTTATGGACATAAATTATCATAGAAAATATTATTAAATATATTTATGAGATTTGAGATTCTCATGAGTTTTTGTCACCAAAATAAAAGAATAAAATATAAGATTGGTTCAACAGTATATTGTAAAAGAAGCATTTAGTCAGAGGGAGCAAACTCTTTTGAAGCCTTCAGAAGAGAAGAGTATCAGATTGAGGAGGAGCCTCAAACTCTTTTGAAGAAAATTGAAGAAGTCTCTCCAACAACAAGAGAATGCGGTATACTCAGGTAACATTGTTATAGATTTAGTTAGCATCTTTAGTTTTTGCAGGACCAAAGGTAGAAAATTATTCATAAATGAAGAGATGAACTAAGGCCAAAGATAATATTCTCCCAAAATTTCAAAATCCTTTGGTCTCGTCCACCTATCATCTCTTTCTTTCATCACTTAAGTCTCACCTTTTTGGCCATTAACAAAAAATGGGGAGAAATATTTCTTTGAATTACATACTTTCATATCATATTTTGAATTACATACTCTCATATCATATTTGCATATTAGTCATTAAATTCCTCATGTATCATGTACTATTCCTGTTGCTAAATTTTTTGATGCTCTGAAGTATTAATCATGATCATTTCAGTATGTTTAGAAAATATTTATTTAAAGTTTTGTCATCACCAAAAAGGGAGACATTGTTGAACCTATTATCTCCATATATTCGTAAGTTTATTGACAATAATTTAAATAAATGTCAAATATTTTTATTGACTAATAATAACTATATATCATCAAAATCATTCTCATAATATCATTTTTATGATGACTTGTCAACAAATAACATTTATGTGTCGAAAGACATGGATATATGTGTCGATAGATGATGGATATGTGTCGACTTGTGAACATCATGTGTCGACACATAACATTCATGTGTCAACATATATGATTATGTGTCGAACTATGAACATTATGTGTCGACAAATACTTGTCAGCACATATTTATTGACTTTCGTTTGAGTTCTTCTATATACATTTTGATGATATTTTGTTTTACTTTGATTTTATGTGATTAATATAAAATTTTCATTAAGCCTGTCATTAAGTATTAAAGGAAAAATAATAAGCTCTAAGGGTCATCAATGTAAGTATCTCAAAATTTCAGTTTAAAAGTTTCCCATTATTTTTCTAAGTCCATATCAATTGAAGAACAAGTCTCTATCAATTGCAGTTATAACTCTATACCAATTGATGCTAAAACAGTCTATCGATTGGTGACCAATTGAGTTCCGATTGATGTTTAAAAATGTTTTGATTGGTGACCAAGTGGTTTGAATCATTCTGATTAAAGTTATAAATATTTTAGTCTATCGATTGTTGTTTAAAATCTTCTGATTAATGAACAAAAGATCAACTTCCTTCCGATTGGTAAACAATGGTCAGTTCTCATACTAATTGATGCTATAAATATTTTATTATATCGATCGTTGTTTAAAATCCTTCCAATTGGTGAACAACAAATCGATTAGTGTTATTTTCATACCGATTGATGACCAAGTGACTTAATTCATATCGATTGATGAATAAATAACATGTTTCAAACCGATTATTGTTATATTCATTCTGATTGGTGTTTATATGACTTTAAACAAAATGATTAGTGACTAAATATTTTATAAATATAATATAAGTTAACATTAATCATTATTTTTGTCATAAAATCCATGATTGTTGTGTGGACTTCGACTGATGTCACACTTCGACTCTACTGTGTAGAGTTGATCTTATACTTAGAACAAAATCTTATTTCCACTGATAAATAAACATTACATATGAACAATTGACTTCTTTGTAATGATTTATAACCAAGTGTTTTATAAATAGAATATTAAAATTGAATCCATGACAACAGATAATAGCTTTATCTATTGAACTATCATTTCAGTATTTGTCTAGGAGCTTTGCAAAAGATTTGTGTTATTTAAATTTCTGTTTTAGCGCCCATTACAAATTTGAGTCTTCCTCAAAACCTTGAAAATTTTAGTAGCTCATGCTTTTCATATATAGGTCATACCTTCTCACCTCATGCAGGTTGCTACAGATAAGAAAGCTCCCACTTAGTAGAAAAGGCAGTCAGCCGAAAATAAGGGTAGTAGGTAGAAGAGGTATGGTGTGACTGACATGAACTATCCTTTTCTTCTCACCATCTCTTCCTAGCATTTTTTGGTTGTAGGTATCTGGTACTCTATTTGTAACGCCCTAGAAATTTAAAATGTTAAGAAAATAGAAATAATTTGGTTAAAATACCTTAGGGTTGTTATTAAATTGTAATAATTAGATGATAGACTTAATTAGTGGTAATGAACGTTATCCCAGTATCGTACCTCGAAGTGCATGCCTCCACAGGGCGATACCGGAAAATAACAACAAAATAAAAATCCGAGAACATCATAATTTCCAGAAAAATGTGGAGAAATCAAATATGTAATTATCTGAATTTTTCGACGTACGGATTTTAATGTACAGTCGACGCGACCATTTTTCGGGTGATTTTTCACCTAGTGTAAAATAAATTCTAAAAATTAAACTAAAATCACCATAAATTGCAAAACAATTACATTAGCCTATGGATGAAATTTCAACACAAATGGACATCATTTGAATATGTTTACGTGAGGATCTTTGGGCCAGTCGAATTGGGGCTATTTACGGTGGTGATTTTCTGGGAATTTTAGTTTGTCTATGTGTGAGGGGCTGGGGCAGCCACCTCACTTAAGTAGGAGTTTAACACGTTTGTCCCTTAGGTGTAAGTCTTAGATAGTTGCATGAGCTAGGTGGCCTTGCATGGTTAAAGGGGTTTATACCTCGACACCTTGATGGCCAACGTGCCATCACGCATGGGAGTTTGGTTGGGCTATAAGAGCCACTCCTCTCCCCTCCTACGTATCTTTCCACACCCCTTGTTCTTGCCCTGTTCTTGTCTTTCTTGCTCCTTGCTGCTGGAGGTGCTGTTGGAGGAGCTACTGGAGTTGCTGTTGAGAGTTGTTGCACCTGCAATTACTTCCCTTTCTGTTCATGTTGCTGTTGTAACTACTACGCTTAAGATGAACATTGCTGACACATCATCCACGCTGAAGAGGGAAAACACTTCTCTTGTTGGGTGTAGGATCTTCGTCAGGAATACCTGCAACTTTACCCTTCAGTAAGGTAGGATTCTATTCTCTATTCTCTTCTCAATCCTTGTATCTTGCCTTTGCTAAAAGTTCATGTCCACATATATACTTGTTTTCCAACCTTGGAAACCATCTTAAGAGTGATGAGTTCATCTCTTCCGAACATGTCTTGTTCTGTGAATTGGGGAAATTCCTTTGGTTGAACTTATGTAGGTATTAGTAGAATTCATTCTTGTGACCATCAACTTGTAAATCTCCTTCTTTTCTAAGCCTTGGAATTAAAGCATCAGTCTTGATCCCATATGGCATGGGATTCAGTAAGCTTGTTTGATTACTTTGTTACCATTGAGTTCTTATGCATTGATAGGACTCCTTCTTAATGATCCTCTTTCTTCTTGTTCTTATACTTCCTTCATGTTATGAAATCCATGTATAAGTGTACGATTCATCTCCTTTTCCGTAATCCTGTTCTCCACACAAGATAAATAACTCATGTTGAGTAGTCAAGTTGATTCTTGTTTTTCATCCAGTTTTGATAAACATTCTCACATTGGGGAGGAGAAGATTCTTGTTTTACTTCTAGATCATCTCTTCTTCTTCTTCTTCCACCCTTGATCCTTGTATATGTTATAGAAGTTTGATAGAGGTCACAATACCATTAGAACTTGTGACTAACTTCTGTTCAGATGTTTGGTACTTCATACCTTGATTTAAATCCATTAAACACTTTGATTTTTAGTATTTATCTTGTAGGAATCTTCCAATAAACCATTACTATCAAGACCACACTTCCAACACTATGTTATGTCTAGTTTCTAGCTAGACAAGCTTGAATTGCAAACTTCTTGTTTCACCTCGTTTGTTCGGTTTATAAACCACTGTGAGAACTCCAATTAGACTCTTCCATTTGATACCAATCATGTTTTGAATTATAAGATCTATGATTAGGGTGCTTAGAATGGATTTAGGCAGATTTATGGAAGTTCTGCAGCTACCTGTCGACAGCAGGCCCAAAGCTGTCGACAGGCGCATGCTATCCAGAACCCAGATAACTGGGAATGTGTGTAGCTGTCGACAGGCCCCCTGGTTGCTGTCGACAGATACACACAGTCCAGCAAACCTGAGTTCTGTCTGTAGCCATCTGTCGACAGCCCCTTCTCACCTGTCGACAGCTATGACCCTGATTCGAATTTCAACACTTTTTCATGTGCAAATCCTTGCTTAAACTTCACCCTATTAGCCTACCAAGTTACCCTCATATTTACTTTGATATTTACTGTCATTCTACTATAAAGATCACCCACTTTGGATACCTTACTCATTATTGAATTATCCTTGAAATCGTCAACTCCGAATGGTACACCGTTGAGTCCATTCTCCTGTATTCAGCAACTAAGTTCATATTATTTGATATCTTGAGAGTTCAAAAGCTTCAACACCTTGTGAGATGTGATAAACTAATGATGATGACATTTAATGGGTCCTTGGACCCCACCTGACTGATATGCCTGTGCAAATAGGGCTGGTCCAGTCCTGGGAGGAGCACCCGAATTCATTACGGGCCGTACGGGAGTGATAAGGATACCGGGATGTTTGGCATTGCATCACTACTTCCTGATTATGGTCATCATACTTCCTATACTGTGTGAACTGATATATGAACCAATACTTAAGTTATATACCTGAGCATGACCTGAGTTTTACTGTCACTGTATCAAGCTACTGTTTTGAGATCTGGTATTGTCTCTTTGATGCCTGTTCTATCCTTGTCTTGGGGCAATGAGGACACCAGGATGTCTGGCATTGCATCAATACCTGTTTAATTATAGTCATCATGATACCTATCCTATGAGAATATATATATGAGCCAGATGATGAGATATGTGTTGTTCATCTTTGATATCAGTCAAGTCTTTTATTGTGTTCACATGAACTAGAACTTGAGTTTCAATGTGAATTCCTGAGCATACTCTGTGTATCAATTTTATTGTTTCACATTCACTGTCATATTCAGATGCTTGTTGGTCCATCTATGATTTCACTCAAGCCTTTTTCCTTGATCATCATACCGTGTAATCCTTTGATTTGAGAATTTGAATCCTACTGGGCTAGTTAGCTCACCAAATCCTACTTTTGCAGGTATCTTCGGTTCTAGAAGGCGGGACATCGGGATTTGTGGGCTGAGAGACCAACCTTTACGACGTTTAAGTGTGAATTGTAATAGAGAGTCATGTAATACCTGTGGAATGTCAATGAATAATTATTTTTGATTAGTAAAGTCCGAACATTCTTCTGCTCAAATAATTCAAAGTTTACTCTTGATTCTTCATGCGTTCACGTTCCGACATTTATAGTTATATTAAATGACGGGACGTGACACTATTGAAGCAAACATGAGACTCAACATCTGCATGGGAAACCTGCATGAAACCTAATATAAAGACTTAACGGATCCTCTGGTAAACTTGCAAGCTAAAAACTTAATGGACATATCAACAAATACATCTTCCAGGAGTCTATAAAAAGGAGTGGGTGTTGTCACAAGATATCTCTACGTGAAAAAGATTTGAACTTTGAGAGAGCACACCAACGCATACATCCCTCCTCAACCAACAAAGAAAATAGAGCATCAATGTTGTTTCTCTTCTAGCTTTCTTCATCTCTCTCTTTGCATTTTTGTTGTATTCTTCTTCCAAGAGAGAGAGTTTTTTATCTCAGATCAAGTCCTCTTTCGTGTTTATCTTGGGCTTAGTCTAGGGACCTTTGAGATCTCACTGAGATTATGTGTTGTTCCTCTTCATGTGAGAAGAGTAGACCAGCCTGCGAGCTAGGTGTTGTTTTCCTTTATTTAAGGGAAGACTAGCCTGGGAGTTGGGTGGTATTGCCTCTTCTGGGTTGAAAGGAAGACATTTGTATCAGGGTGTTGCCTAGCTAGCTAGCCCAAAAGGAAGGGGGGGTGAATGAGATAGTAAAATTATTTGATACTCAAATCATGTTCACACAATAGTCACAAAAACAACACTTCGCAGATTGTTAGTGTTAGTGAAGACAAAGATAAACACACAAAAGCAATCGCACAACACATAAAATTATCCTGGTTCAGATCTCCTTTCCTTAGGAGTCCTACGTCTAGTCCATGAGCAATATCTCAGGATTTCACTAACCCAAGGATACTGTCCCCCTTATAGACCCTTACACACCCAACCGCAGCTGGTCTTCCTTCAATCTGAAGGGAAATACACCACCCTGGATACCCCACTAGGTCTTCCTTCACAACCGAAGGGAACAATACCCCGGATACACACCAGATCTTCCTTCACAACTGAAGGGAACAGACACAGGAGAATGTGTTCAAAGAGATAATGCCCCTAGATCAAGCTTATAGAACACCGCTTGATCTAAAGCAAGGACTGAGAAGAAAAAGATCTACAATCAAGGACTCTTCTCAGAACAAAAGGCTCTCTCACAGATCTGAACTTAGCAAAGAGAGCAAGAGCTAAGACTAATGGGAGTTTTTGCTTGGCTCTAAGAAAAGCTTGCAGAAGATAGAGGATGTTGTAACTTCTTGTTCTCTAATCGCTCTGTCTTCTTTTTTTTTTTTTTCAGGAACTTCATTCTTCTATATATATATCATCTTTTGAAATCCGAACATTGAAGTGCCCGTTGTCTCTATGCATAAGTGTACGTTAGACTGCTTGACACTTGGAAGCTTCCAGTCAATAGTCCTTTATCTTTTCATGCACGCAAAGAGAGAAAGGATCTTCTGTAATCTTCTTTGGTTTCTATTTTGTCCAACGTTGTATGACGGATGCTGTCAGAGACCTGCACATATTTAAAGCTTGAACAATAGACAGCTAAGCTGTCTCTTGTTATCAGTCAACGTTAGAACGAATGTTCATCAAAATAGTAATGCCATTTTGTTGTTCTAAAAGATGTTTACAGAGTACGATACGATAATGGAAGATATCGTCTGCATTCATGCAGTGATACGTTCAGTCTTCATAAATGCACAGCTAGCATAAATATGCGTGAAGACTTTGACTTTTCAACGTATCAAAAATTAGCTCGAAAATTGAATCATTGTCTTCCATGAAATCGTTATATACATGACTTATGAAATCGTTGTGCAAATGAGTGAATCGTTGTGCATTCATAAGAAAAGAGAGATGCATACATAAATCATTATATGTATTAATAATCAAATCGTTATGAAGTTATAAACAAATCGATGTACAAATCCTTATGACGTTATAAACAAATCGATGTACAAATCGTTATGAAGTTATAAATAAATCGATGTACAAATCGTTGTGATGTTATGAACAAATCGATGTACAAATTGTTGTGATGTTATAAACAAATCGATGTACAAATCGTTGTGATGTTATAAACAAATCGATGTACAAATCGTTATGACGTTATAAACAAATCGATGTACAAATCGTTATGAAGTTATAAACAAATCGATGTACAAATCGTTATGACGTTATAAGCAAATCGATGTACAAATCGTTATGAATCGTTATGATTACTTAACGAATCATTGTGATCACTTAACGAATCGTTGTGAGGGCAAATCGTTGCGATCACTTAACGAATCGTTGTGAGGGCAAATCGTTGCGATCACTTAACAAATCGTTGTGAGGGCAAATCGTTGTGATCACTTAACAAATCGTTGTGAGGGCAAATCGATAAAAGCACATAGCGAGTCCTTATGAATATGAAATTGTTATAGCTCTATAGAAATCGTTATGACCTATAATGGAAATCGATGTGTACTTAGAGAAATTTTATGTGACTAAACTCTAAATACTTCAGGGTGAGATACTTACAGAATTTGCTTGACTTTTCTTGATTCATTTACTGTGCTCAAAACTTGTAGAAAATATGTTAGATTAAACTTTATATAGTTTTGTTAATCACCAAAATAGATATGTAATTTATTTGAATTATATGGGGATAAGCTGATCATCAATCTCCCCCTTTTTGGTGATGACAAAACATAGCATTGAACCAAGATATTCTGAAATAAAACTTTAGTGATATTTCGAAATCATGAGAGATGTATTTCATAATTGCTATATTTTCTCCCCCTTTTTGTCATTTAAGCAAAAAGATCAACGCTTTCGACAAAGAAGAAGAGAAAAGATGAATGAGAGAGCACAAAATGATTGAATTATTCTTGAGGGGGTACAGGAAGATAGAAAGCAGGAGACAAAAGAGAGGCATAATGAGAAATAGTTTCCCAATCTGTTCTTCCTGCTTTTCAAAAAATTATCTAAAAACCCCAGGTTCAATAGAGTTGGAAGGTCCCATGATGGGAGCCATCCTTCGAAGATGATGAACTAGCTGCTCATCAAGAAGCCGAGCATACTGATCTGGTTCAAGAGAGACCTTAAGGAAGGAGACTTTCCCAAAGCTGGCACAGGCAAGAAACTGATCCATAGAGACTGGATAGAAATTCTGATTGTGCTTCAATTCTATCCGTATAGCTACATATACCTTGTACCTTTCAACCCAAGTTTGATAGGGATCATGAACAAGGTGAATGGAGTTCATGTCCAGAAATGTAGCAGCTGAAATTTGAGGTTGACCTTCCTTGGCTAGAGATTCATTCACATCAGAGAATTGTTGTGATGAGAGAGGATAGAGTTTGGTCCAATCTGCAAGAGATAATCGTTCACATTCTGATAGAGCAGAAGCAAGAACATCAGCAGTGACATGGCCCTGGTGATACTCTCTAAACAGAAACCTGTGGAAAGCAACCAGATAGCCTTTCTGCACTTTGATTCTGCCCATGACTCTGGCAAAATGCTCAAAAATAATTGAGCCTACAGAGGAATCCATAATCAGAGAGTGAAGAGGGGGAAGAAAGGTAGAGTCAGGCAGTTGGAGGGTCGCAAAATCTACTTGGACGGCTTCAGTGTGAGCTCCACCTGGTCCAAGGGCTCTAATGGCCTGTATGAACTGACCCAACTGAATCTCAGGCAAACGATGAAGATACCGGTAATCATTGAACATTTTGAAGTGCCTGATCATCTTGATCTCCTTTTGAATGAAAGGGCCCCAGATGTCCTGATGGTAGATCAAGAACCATTCGGATAAAGTCAGGGAATGGTCCCTTGGAGGGAACCTGGCAGATCTGGCAAGAAGAAATTTATTGTAGAGAGCTTTATTAGTCTGAGCCCACTACTCTTCAGTTTGGGATTCGGCTGCAGAGAAGATCTTTGATTTGAGGGATTTGGAAAGAAAGGTGTAAGGTAAAATAGTGTTTAGATGGTCGGTGAGATGAAGATGAGGAAGATTAAAAATAGAGGCAAAAATAACTTTCTGGAGGAATTCCCTGTAGAGAGGTTTATTTTTGGTGACCTCTGTTAGAGAAAACCATAAAGGAGGATAATAGGGATCTGAGGATTTAGAGAAAGTGGAGGTTATTTTGTGTTTCTTAGGAATAGGACTAGAGGAGTCTGTCCTATGAATATGTTCTCCAACCTTCAGAACAGATCGGAGAATGGCTACTTCAAACTCATCTTTGATGGCCCTAAGATAGGGACCATTAATTTGAGCATCCTCCGGAATGATAGTAATGAAAGAGGGAGGAGCAGAAGGATGAAGAAGGGAATGAGAGGTGGAAGAAGGTATGGCAGTTGGTCCAGAAGAGGAAGGACCAGAGGAGGAGGAGGAGGCTCCAGCTGATGAGGAGGCTGGAGGGTCCTCAAAAAGAGGAGGAGGTGAAGGAATGTGTGTGGAAGAGATAGGAGATGTAGTGGATGGTGAAGGAAATGGGGCTGGAGAGGAGATGACTCTGGGTAGAGGGTGTTTGAAAGGTTGAGGAGTTGGAGGTGCTGTGGAGGACGAGGGTGGAGAAGGAGGGGCTGGTGTCGGAATAGGTGAAGGAGCTGGGGGCTCTGGAGCAACAACTTCTTCTTCTGCTTGGACCTGCTCAGACTCAGTCTCCACTAGCCCGGTTGGCCCTGACAAATCCTCAACTGGCCCTGTTGGCCCTTCAGCTGATGGCCCTGTAGGCCGAGGTGCTTCTTCAACAGGAGATGGCCCGGATGGCCCTAATTCTGCTGTAGGCATTGACCCTGATGGTCTAGGGACCTCTTCTTCGGTTCCCTCAGATGGTTGAGCTGCAAGAGGAGGAGAAGCAGGAGGTGCTGATGATCTTACCTCCTTTAAAATATCTGAAAGTATAGCCTTCATGCTTCCCATTTCTTTATTAAACCACCTGATGGCATTCTTCACCTGTGACAACTCTTTTGCAGCTGAGGCTTGGCTCATAAAGATTGAGTTGACGTCTGCTTGCACTGAACAAAGGATTTCACCTTGGGCATCCAGTCTCTCTATCACATGCTTCAAATTTATAATGATTTTCTGTTTCTGAGCCCTCTGATGTGGAGCATCCGCAAGGAGAGGAATCTATGAAGCAACTTCCTTTCCTTTCTCCCTTGCTTTGTCCACAGAATCTTGCTCATCTGATTCGGAAGAACTAGCGATTTCTCCTTCTCTAAACTGATTTTCTGGGAGATTTTCAGTTCTCTCCCCCTGAGGCTCACTTTCTTTTTCACCCAAAATCTCCCCATCAGCAGGGGCATCTTCCATGGGTGCATCCATATGCACAGCTGCTGTTTGTTCCTCCTGGATAGGAGGATCTTCCATCTGAACATCATTGTGGCCGAATGCCACATCCTGATTTGCTTGATCTTGCTCCCCCTGAGTAGGAGCATCTTTTGCTTGATCAATTTCAACATAAATTTCTTGCTCCCCCTGAATGGGAGCTACATCCAAAACAGCATCTTCAGTGTGGCCTGATGCCACAGCTTCTGCAATGAGAACTTCACTAGCTACTGGATCCCTCAAGGAGCTATGGATGGATTCCAGTACATCTCTGAGTACTGAGCCTACTCGAGAAGAGGGAAGAGGATCCTCTGAACAACACCCAACAGACTCAATGTCCTCAGGAGGAATATCCTCAATCCTGCTGCTTGACACTGCTACTGCTGCTGATGGTTCTGCTTCCACAGATGGTGCTGCTGCTACTTCTGGTTCTGCTGGTTCTGCTTCTTGGACCTCTTGCGCTTCGCCAATGTTGGCTTCACCCTCAGTTACAGAAGTCTTCGTCCAAACCCCATTGACAACTGAAAAACCACTTTTCCTTAAATTTTTAGACCGGATAGCTTGGCCCATCTTCTCAGACACATCTCCTACTACACTTATGCCATAGTGCTGAAAAATCTTCGTCAGGAGATGGGCATAAGGTAGAGAAACATTCAGCTTGCTCTTTGTGTCCCATACCTGAGCGCTTGCAAACTTCATCCTTTCAATCATGAGCTCTACCGTGTTGATTTCTTGGTTCTTGATGGCCCAAAACATTAAATATGAATCAGCCCTAGTGCAAGTTGAAAAAGTAGCACTTCTAGGAACCATAATCTGACAAACTACAAAGTGCAATATGCGATTAAATGCATTCAACTGGTTTACATCAATCTTGTCATCTTTCAGCCTGAACTCGGGACAACTATCCCTAAACCCTTTTCTTGGATATTCATAGTGTGAGCTCTACTGTGTCCGGAGATAGTCACACCAAAGAGAGATGCTAATAAGTCTCGTGTGACCCTAATCTGGGTTCCCTTGACCATGGAAGTCAAGGTCCCGTCTGCCTCTGACTTTAGACACACATAAAAAAAATTTACCAGGTCCGGAAAACTTACTTCAGAGATAGTAGCCATCTTCGTCCACTTCAATCTGTCCAAAGCTTCGATGATGCTCCCCATTCTGTTCTTCTGCAAATCTGCCACATCCACTGCTTTGTGACCGCATAGCTTGATTTTCACTGACGCAAACCTTACTTGCTGCTCAGCGGTAAGAAATTCGGCTCTGTAGCCCCCGACGCTGCCGAAAATATCGGAAGAGGCCATGGGTTTGAGCTGAGAAAGTTTCTGGAGGACTAGAAAGAGGGATGGAATGGAAGCCCTCAAGAAATTTCTGGCGGGAAGTGGTTGCAAGCTTGAAATCCTAGAGAGTCGTTAGGGTATCCCCTCAGGCAGGTGAACGAGAGAGAGAGAGGGATAAAGGTAGGAGGTGAATCGTTCTCACACAGATTTCGGAATATATGAAAGAAATAGACATTTTTTCGAAACCAGAGCCGCCATTATGACGGAAAACGACAAAGTGACCAGTTTAATAAGAATAAAGGACTTATATGTAATAGCGAATCGATAGGAGTGTAGACATCCGGTTCTGGCTAATTAGCTAAGCCATATTTCTTGTTATCTTAGTGGGCCCCTAATGGTCATTCACCTTGAGCCCATCATTAGCCTTGTTTTGAGCCCATTAAACCATTAAAATGACTTGAAATCCGCATATTATCACTTTGAGAGAGTCCTTGAGGCGTATCTTATCATGTGGTTGGCTAATAATTCATGATTATTTCGGATTTATTGTCGCGACGCATCGTAGCGTCGCGTCTCTATGTCGCGACGGTTCTGGCTGCCGCGATAGCCCATGCATTATCCATGCACGTGGGCAACACTGTCGCGTCTCCCCGCCCCGTCGCGTTTCTAGTCGCAGTCCTACGATACGTCGCGACAGTGACCGAGCCCTCTGGCCACCATAACTGCCCCCTATTTATCCTCTTATGAATCTAGCTTAATCCCTAGGGATTATCTCCACCTCTTGGGGTGAGATTCTGGCCCTAGGGACTCTCCTTTGGATTCCTAAGGACTCTCCATCCATTTTTAATAAGGCTTTATCTCCCATTTTAATTTCTGAGCCATTTAAAGGAGATAATATCATTTTTTCTCACTCCAAGCTCTATATAAACAAGGCCCCTCCTCAAGGACGGGGAGAGCCTCATTACCACCCCGAAGGGCTGCCGAAATTTCCTCTCAACCATACTTAGCCTTGTAGTCACCCATTTCCTTCATTTTTCTTCACATTCCACTCCATAAAGCTCATTCTTTTCATCATCAATGGAGCTCGGGACGTGAAGAGGGCGGCTCCAGCATCCTCCTGAAGTTGTTGCTCACCATCGGGACAGCATCCACGCCAGGAAGTCGCCCTAATGGGGCTCACCTCCTTCCTTCTTCATCTTTTCTCTCTTCATGCATTTTATGTTATTTTTTTAGATAGAGCACATTCACCATCAACCCACATTTTTTCCCACACCCACAGGGGTTTAAAACCACCCCAGGTGCGTTCCCACCATGATCCCCCATTTCCCCCCATTTTTAGAATAGATACTATGCTTAACATATTCTAATAGGGTGTTTTCTTTGTGGTTTTCTTTTGATTGACAGGCAAACAAGTGAGATCTACGAGAAGCTCTTGTTCTCTAGCCGGCTGGAGGATGAGAAGAAGGTCCATACCCAACCTCTCTCGCATTCAGAGAACGAGACGGTGGCGGGTGATGCGACATGAGACGCGTCAGTGTAGGCTGACGCGATATCAGTCTATCGCGGCGTCCATGACGACCGCGACACCAGGTATTCCTCCGTCCATCTCTTTTCCTATTCCTAGTTTAGCTAGCCATCATTCTCTTATCCAGGCAGCTTACTAGGTGGCGATCACACACATATTCCACACCATTAGATTTAATATCCATTCCTGTGTCGAGGGGAAGCACAATCCCTGTGATTACACATTTTGGCGATCACGGTGGGACCTTCACTGCCACCCTCGTAGATTTTGACTGCTTGCTTGCCATGTTTTCTTCTTTATTTCTCCTCTTAGTGCCCTGTTAGTCACTTGCTATTTGTCCCCTGGTTTTTTCGCGTTCTGTTCTTGTCGCGACCTATCGCACCGACGCGATCAAGTCGCGTCATTGGTTGAGGACGCGTTATCAGGACCGTGCTTTTCCCCTCATATCTGCTTATCCTTTGTTCATGAGATTATGTATCCTCTCTTCTCTTTCCTGTATCATATGTTCTCGCGTTTCTGAATGTCAAAATCCTGCTAGAAACTGGATTTTCCTTTTATTTTTACTTGTAAGTTTTCGGTTCTAGTCGCGGCTCACAGCGAGGGCGCGACAAGGTCGCGTCGTGGAGGGGCGTCGCGTTATCAGGTATGCTTTGTATGTTACTGTTTTGGCTCATGAATCGGTCTCTGTGTGCTTCATGGTCCATGTAATATTGATTCGCTGTCTTTTGTGTATGTCCTCATTTAATAGGGTAGTCTGTTTGAGTTAGTTGAAGACCCCTTGGTGTTTTGGGCTTCTGTTCCTATCGCGGCAGGTCGCACTGTCGCGATAAGGTCGCGGTGTATACGGCCGCCGCGACTCTACCGAGGGCCATTTGGTCGCCGTGTTTGGTTCTCGTCTATCACTTGTGCATACATTTCGGGCACCTAGGCCATTGCATACGCTATTACAACCCGGGCACCTAGGCCCATTGCATAGGTTCCCCTTGGACCCATTTGTTTAGGTTCCCCCTTGATGAGTGAGTCCTCTCACCTATGAGCACTCATAGGCTGACTCAGGCCCACCTTCCGAGGACCTCCGTAAGACCCCGTGACCGTACGCACGTTGCGGTTCGCCGGCTGGTTGTACCAGTTGCACCCTCAGTTTGAGCCACCCTTTGCGTGTGAGTGTACCATTACGTAGCTTCACCGGAGGACTTGAGTCCATACCCATAAGGTCCATTTGACTGAGTGACATCATCTTAATTAATTATCTAAAGGTCAAGTTCAAACCTTGAGAAATTTGTGCTTTAAACATGACAACTTGAGTGTTCATCCCTCCTCCTCTCAGTCTTTCTTGTTGTGGTTGAGTCTAGGTTTGTCTGTATCACCCCATATTAGTCTTAGGGGGGTGTATGCGTCATTGTTTAGGGAGATCGAGTCAATCCCCTTCTTTCTTTGTATCTTATCATAATCCCCTCTTCGACATGGACCAATTTCGAGTCCTTGCGACGATGCTCTTCCTCTCGGGTTGCTCGAGGAGGTGGCCCAGCCCTCTATGGCCACGCTCCCGGGGCACATTCAGCCTCCCTCCATCACTGGGATTCGATCCCGTCCTGCTTCTCCTCCTGAGGGTGATGACCCCCACTCACAATTCAGCCAAGCTTCTTCCACACCTTACTCTGGACCAAGTCCGAGAGTTCATAGCTGCTGCAAAGGGGAAACAACCATTATCACCCCGGGGTCAGAGTTCAGTTCGACCGGCGGATTCCTCCGCCCATGTCGCTTCGGCACCCCATCTTCCTTCATCAGGGGCAGATCCTACACCCCTCCGTCCTCGGGCCATTCATTTTTCGGAATCGAGCTACCTTCCACCACGAGAGGTCCGGCCTCGATCCCCTCCATCTACATACTATACGGCCGAACCAGCTCCCCTCCCTCGCGAGAGGTCTCACTCCTTCAAGCAACCTCGCTCCATTATTTCTGCGCATCAAGTCCAGTCTCCCTCTGACTTCTTTGCGAAGTGGACAAACATGAAGAAGGAGCTTCATGACCTCCGGAGACAAATCGATCCTCAGAAGGTAGCTGATATTGCCCTCCCATCCTTCCAGTACCTCTGGGTGCCACCCCAGTCGAAGCTCCCTGTCTACCGGCGATACTATGGGGTGGGGGACCCCTATGTTCATCTGAAAGACTTTGTCTACGAATCAGCACCACACAAGTATGACCACCACCTCATGGCATACTTGTTCAGAAAATCCCTGGATGGTCCGGCTTTGGAATGGTTCTACTCATTGCCCCCTGAAGAAGCCGAGGATTTATGAATTGTTCAAAAGAGATTTCTGCAGCAATTCCAAGATCGGGTGGGACCCGAATATTCTTTTGTGGATCTCGTAGTTGAGAAAATGAAGCCAGAGGAGGAATTCTCCACTTATGCTGAACAGTGGCGTTCTTTGGCCGCCAAGGTCCGTTGCCCAATGCCTGAGGAGGAGAAGGTGAAGTTGTTGATTTCCAATGCCACTCCAACCTACCGAGCTATTTTAGCCATGAACGATATCTCTACCATGCACCAGCTATATAGTCGAGCCCGTTTCATCCAGACCCAACTTAAGGACTCGCCTATACATTCCATGTTTGAGACCCCCAACACCCGTTACACGAAGAAGCCGCAAGGCCCAGTCACCGAAGGGATCCAAAACCAATGAACAGGTGGGTGCAGTTAGTAATCCCCAAGGCCCGGTAGGAAGGTCTCCCTATACCATCAAGCCCAACAACCATGGAACAACAACAACAATAGGCAGCCACCTCCCAAGGACAAAAACCCTCCACAAGATCAGCGCCAGTACTCCCAAGTCCCTCCCCCTCAAAATGGCTACGCCCCTAGGAAGCCCAATGGACCCAAAAAGAGCCAATACCTCCTTTGCCCGAGTCTTTAGCCGATGTCTTTGCAGCCCTCATGTCCCTAAATGCCCTAAGACTCCCTCCTGAGAAGGCGAACTGGAATATGGCGGCCAATCAAACAAAGTACTGTGTCTATCACCGCCATCCGGGCCACAATGTGTCGGATTGCTTTTAGTTCTGGGACATGATATACGATCTCCATGAGCAGAACCAAATTGACTGGGCAGAGATGAAAAGGTTAATCCAAACTCTGAGGGACCAACAGGGCCAGAGGCAACAACAACAACAGCAGAGGCGACAGCAGCCGCAGCAGCAACAACAACAGCAACAGCATCAGCAACAACAGCAGCGGTACCAACCCTTCCAGCAGTAATACCAGCAACAACAACAGCCGCAGCAGCCGGCGAATGACCTAGGCATAATCCGTAATCCCATGCCACAGCATCAGCCCGCTCCAAACCCCCAGCCAGCTCCACCACCTCCTCCACCCGCACATGTTAAACCTGTCATCCACCATCCACCACCAGGAGCTCAATGGGCTTTCGATGACGAACATGAAGTGGGCCAGCTCCTGGTTATTTCCCACGTCACACCCACTACCCCGCGCCTACGTCCACCGCACCTCCCTCCTTCACGCCCCACATTGCTATCATTACCTCACCATCCTATCCCCCGTCATGTCACCCATTATCCCTCCACCCAGTAATATCCCTTTCTCCCTACGCCAGCGCCCTTACTAGCCATCCTTCTATCCTTGACACCCCAACCCTCCACTCCACCACAATCTTGCCCTCCGGAGCGGGCGAATGTTCCATCGGATGCACCCTAACGCATCCGTGCCCATGCCAGGTCAAGGCCCCAACAAACTAGCAACCAACAGCAGCAAGACATGAAAGAATTGTTCCGATCCCGGGGACTCAGTATGAATCCTGAAGCATTTGGACCAAACCCCCGCTAAGATTTCCATACTAGAGTAATCAAAAGATCACAGACTCATCAAAAACGCCTAAGAGCCTTTCTGCAAAGGGTCATGGTCAGTGAAGACATGAACCCGGATAATCTACCTTTAGTGCTCTCGATTGTAAACAAAGGACCCACTATTACCTGTTCTGATGGGAGTTGGCTGCCCAGAAGCCAGAAAAAATGCCCTTATGTGTGACACTCACCATAAACAAAGGGGTCGTCGATGCAGCTCTAGGGACACAGGAGCATCTATCAATGTGTCCATTAAGCACCCTAGAGCATGCAATATATCAGAACGTCAACTGCAGCCCACCCCCACCACAATCGCTGCTTATGACAATTCACGACGTGCCTGCCATGGAGTCATCACATTACAAGCAGAATTGGGCCCACTAGTCATGTCAGTGGAGTTCTATGTGTGAACATTGATCATACTTATAAGGCCATCTTAGGGCGACCATGGATGAATCATTAGGTGCAGTGCCTTCCACAGCGCATCAGTGTTTGAAGTTCCCCTCCAAGGGCGAATCGTCAAGTAAAAAGGTGGCAACGACACATACAGTAGAGAAGCAGTTGAGAGGGTGCTGCCATCAGTATGGCCATCCAATAAGCCTGTCATCTCTGTGCTCGATGTCAACTATGCTTGGGCCTATACATTCTCTTCCAACCGCCCAATTGGGTCTCCCCCTGTAATGGCAATCAGGAAAGATGTGAACACAAACATAAAGGGATGGGATATCATGTTTAGACTGGGTTATCAGTCTGGAAAAGGCCTGGGTGCCCATCTCCAAGGGCGAACCAAGACTATGGCCAGCACTAAGAAATTCACAAAGCATGGCCTGGGATACGCAGAATGGGCTGCTTTCTCATCTTCTTCACAGTCGGACCATGGCCCACTTACTTGGTCCTTGTATGAACACTTCGTCAGAGGGCCCGTACAGCCTGGGTACAACACTACTATAGAGGCGCTAAAATCAGCTTACCAGTCCGTAGAAGAACAGCGGCCCAATAAGAAGAAGAGAGCTGAAGCAAGTATAGAGGAACCAGATCAGGAAGATGTCATCTCATCAGTTAGTCTGCTGTTTGAAGAACCAGAAGCTGGGACAGAAGAGTCAGAATTAGAAGATCTTGTTTCTGCAGTCAACCGTCTGTTCAGCGAAGAAGACATGTCGCAAGTAGCAGTTTTATCAGCATCAGCACCAACACAAGCGATGTTGCTTGGATTGGGTGAGGAAAGTCAATACCAGCTCAACCGTTTCAGCAAGGGAGCTCTGGCCAAGGTTTTCCCGGCCTCCATTCATCTTTATTTCATCCACACTTGTTATAATTTTATTCCCTTGTCTCCTCCCTTATTATTCAACCTCTCCGACACTGTTGAAGCGTTAATTCGCCCTTCACCCCTCTTCACCATTTCTTAATGGCTCGGTTCTGTCTTTCTCCCAGAGCCCCTTAATGTAATATAGTTCCTTTCATAAAAAAAAAATAGAAAATCAGAAAAATTCAAAAATATATATAAATCCAAAATCCAAAAAAATGTGTGTGTCTCCCATTCATTTTTCTCTCCTCCCTTTGGAAGGCGATCCCCGTCTTCCTCTTCCCCTTTCTTCGAACGGCGATCCCCATTCTCTCCCTCCCTATTCGTCAGACGGAGATCCCCGTCTTTCCACTTTTTTCTCCCTGCGTTCTGCCTCCAGCTGTCGGTTTCTCCTACTCCCTTGACGGCGATCCCCGTCATCCCTACTTTTCCTCTGCTCCGACGGCGATCCCCGTCACCCCGCACTCCTGCTCTCCTGCTTCGACGGCGATCCCCGTCACCCCGCACTCCTCCTCTCCTATCAGGCGGCGATCCCCGCCCTTCTCCCCTTTTTGGTGCAAATCGTGCCTTCATCTGACGGACCAAGATGGTCACGTCGGACATTCTGGGCGAGGGGCCTGCTGTTCCCCTGCGTCCCGTTCCTGCGGCCGGCACCCTAAGCTCGGGTGGCCCGCCTCTTCCTCCAGCCCCATCGGAGGACCCTCGCGGCCCTGCCGCACCTTTGCCTGCTCATTCCAATAAATCTGGACACTCCTCCAGAATCTCCTGTAAAATTAGGGTAGTTAGAATGGGGGTAGAATCTAGCAAGTCCTCTTCCCCATCTAGGAAGAAGAAGGGTAATGGCATACCCCAAAGGTATCTGCTTGACTTAGTTCAAAGGTGTGGCGCTCTTCTAGCTGACGAAGAGTTCGTCCAAGAAGCGGTGGTTTTGAACTTAGAGGATCTGCATATAGAGGAAGGGCTAGACGATGGTTTCGGAGTCTATGAATTGTAGCCGAAGGAGACCGTTAGATGAGATGATTGTAAGATATGCTGCTGAAGGCGTATATGAACCTACCTCAGTAGTCGATGAACCCACTAAAGAGGTAAACGTGGGGACTGGAGAGGACCCCAGGATTTTAACCATAGCTTCCAGCCTCCCTCCCGAAGAAGAAGAAGCGCTCATAGAAATGTTGAGGGAGTTTAAGGATTCCTTTGCCTGGTCCTACGACGACATGCCCGGCATTGACCCTGATTTGGTGGAACACAGGCTGATCTTGAAGCCAGGGGCAGTTGCCGTCAAACAAAAGTTAAGGAGGTTCTTCCCCCACATCGCTTTGAAAATGAAAGAGGAAATTGATAAACTACACAAGGCTAAGTTCATCCTTGTAGTCCTCTATCCATTGTGGGGGTGGCGAACATCGTCCCGGTCATGAAGAAGGACGGAAGGGTGCAAATCTGCATAGACTTCCAGGACTGAATAAGGCATGTCCTAAGATGATTTCCCCTACCTCACTTGGATGTTCTGATTGATAATACTGCAGGGTTCGAAACTCTATCATTATGGATGGGTATTCAGGCTACAATCAAATTCGTCTAGCCCGGAGGATCAAGAGAAAACCTCCTTCACCACCCCATAGGAACATATTGCTATGTGGTCATGCCGTTTGGGTTAAAGAACGTCGACACCACTTATCAAAGAGCAATGTTAGCTATCTTCCACGACATGATTCATATTGATGTCGAAGTCTACATAGATGATATCGTGGTGAAGTCTCGGACTAGAAGAGAACACTCCTCCATGCTTGCTAGGGTATTTCGCCGCGCACAAGAGTATCAATTAAAGATGAATCCAAAGAAGTGCGTATTCGGGGTTTCTTCGGGCAAGCTGTTAGGCTTCATAGTTAGCAAACGGGGGATTCAAATAGACCCACACAAGGCCAAGCAATAAATGAAATGCCTCCTCCCAAGAACATATCTGAGCTTCGAGGTTTGATTGGTCAGCTCCAGTTCATAAGGAGATTCATATCTCAGCACTCTCAAAGGTGCCGTCCTTTCTATGAACTGTTGAGAGGAGGAGTCAGCTTTGAATGGAATGCTAAGTGCCAAGAGGCCTTTGATGAGCTCAAGAGTTACCTTATGAATCCTCCTGTGCTTCAGGCGCCCATCCTTGGGAAACCCTTAATCCTGTATCTGTCAACTATCGAGGACTCCCTCGGAGCTGTCCTTGCTCAGCATGATGAATCTGGTAAAGAAAGGGCAGTCTATTACCTATCTAGGCTCTTCAATCCCTCCGAGCTCAAACTCACCACAATGGAGAAAACATGCGCAGCGCTAGTTTGGGTAGTGTAGAAATTGAAGCACTACTTCCTAGCTCATAAGGTAAGTTTGATTTCTAGAATGGATCCTATTAGGTATCTCCTTGAGAAGCCAGTGCTCGCCGATAGATTGGCACGCTGGCAAAGCTTCCTCTCCCAATTTGATATTTCCTTCATAGTCCAGAAAGCCATCAAAGGTTATGCCATTGCTGAGCACCTTGCTCACCTCCTCTTCCCCATAGTGACACGGTTTAAGAGGAATTCCCCAATGAAAACCTGTCACTCGTTTCTCAAGATCCCTTCTGGTCGCTCTATTTTGACGGGGCTCTCAATTCTAGGGGACGGAGCATAGGTGTTTGTTTTGCTCACCCCAGAAGGGATCACCATTCCTCTAGCCTATCAGCTTCAGTTCCATGCCACCAACAACATCTCCGAGTATGAGGCTCTCCTTGCCGGTCTTAAGCTCGCCTACCTCTTGGGCACGCGTCATCTCAAGATTATAGGAGACTCTCAACTCATTCTTCGGCAAGTCCTTTCTACCTATCGCACCCGTGACCCTAAACTCAAGCCCTATCAAGATCTGGTCACTCTCCTATCCAAGCAATTCCGCCAACTCATCTACATTCATACTCCTCGTTCTCAGAATATCTTGGCTGATGCGTTGGCGTCACTAGCTTCCTCTCTCTCCTTCCCTCTCAGCCGCAGTGCTGAGACAATCACTGTTCAAAAGTTAGAAGCTCCTTCCACTCAAGATCCTTGGTTCGTTAACCTTAGGAGCTCTCTAGTTTTGAAGACAGAGAGAAAAGAAGCAAAGGAATTATTGCTTGTGGAGCTAGAAGAAATGATGGAAGAAGAAAGGCCGTGGTACCATGAGATTGAGCAGTACTGTAGAGACGGTACCTTCCCAGAAGAAGCAGAAGCGGAAGATAGGCGAGCTATCCGAAGAGCGGCGACAAAATATACCCTTGTTGGTGGAGTGCTATACCGACGCGCTCTAAATGGGATGCTCCTCCGTTGTTTGTCGGACGAAGAAGCTTGGAAGGTAGTGGAAGGGTCCCACTCTAGTGAGTGTGGAGGGCATGTGAATGGCCAAATGTTGGCTAAGAAGATTCTTAGGCAGGGCTACTACTGACCGACCCTAGAAGAAGATTGTGCCACCTATGTTCGTAGGTATGTCAAATGCCAGATCTATGCCGACAAGATTCATGCTCCTCCTCCTCTTTACATCCGCTATCTTCTCCTTGGCCTTTCTCCATGTGGGCCTTTGATATCATCAGGCCTCTTGGTGATCCTAATGCTCAGGTAAAACAAAAATCCTTCATTCTCACTGCTACTGAGTACTTCAGCAAGTGGGCCGAAGCTGAAGCATTTGCAGAAATCAAAGGTTCAACCGTGTGCAAATTCATCATGAGGAACATCATCGCACGATTCGGAGTGCCAGGCAGCCTCGTCACCGACAACGGACCCCAGTTCATATCTCAGGAACTTCAGGGCCTATGTAAGAAATTCAACATTTCCTTACATCATTCGTCTCCGTACTATCCATAAGGCAACGGTCAGGCCGAAGCCACAAACAAAACGCTTTTGAAAATTCTGAAGAAAACTTGTGAGTATAATAAATTTGCGGATTGGCCAGAAAAGTTAGTTGAGGCTCTGTGGGCCTACCGCACCTCCGTCCGCACGCCCACCAGGAAAACTCCGTTCTCACTTACATATGGAATGGAGGTGGTATGTCCACTAAGAATTCAGTTAGACAAGGAACTTAATCCCAATGAACATCGGGAGGCGTTGCTGGTACAACTAGAACTCTTAGACGAACGGCATCTAGCCGCGACCGATCATGTGCTTGCATATCAAAATAGACTCTCAAGGTCTTTTCAAAAGAAAGTAATTGAGCGTAAATTCCAAGAAGGAGACATGGTCTTGAAGCGCATTTTTATAAAACCTGGAGGTCCAAGGTCCAAATTGTCAGCAAATTGGGAAGGGTCGTACATCGTTAAGGAAGTGTACCCCGGAAACGCGTATAGGCTAGTTAATGTCGAAGGTGAGGAGCTCTCTCACCCATGGAATGGGCTGTACCTTAAAAGATTCTACCCCTAATATCGATAACAACACCAATTTGCAAAGGTGAATGTTGTTGACCATTTATCTCACCCCCCCCCCTCTTTGTGCTAAATGATCTCTATGTCCGGCTACACACACGCGACACGACAACCTAAGGTTAATTCCCCTTTGACCATGGTGTTTCTGCTCAGTCCTAGTATAGGGAACCTAAGGTCAATTCTCTTTTTACTCGGACGAGGTCCAGGGGCAAAGGGAAAGCTAGCCTATAGACAAGCAAGCAGTGTAGATCATGTGTGTGAAGTCTCAAAGAGGGACGGTCAATTCGAAAAAGAGAAGAAATGAAAGAAAACAATAAAAGTGAAAGAATGATGAGAAAATATGGGCATGTCAAAGAGTGGCAGTACAGTTCCCCGCGGGACGCCCTTGAGCCTGGTCGTACGCATGCCCCCAATCCAAAGAAGAGCAATGACCCTAAAAGTCCCTGGACAACAGATAGATTGCACATGTGACACACCAATTGCAAATCTTATAAGCCAGTAACCCCGACCCCAAGACTAAGTCTTGTCTCATTGCTAGTCTTCCTATTCTCCCTAAAAGACCGAAAGATCCCCGCACCAGGTCTGTGTTGGAACATCAATGTTCAAGGGGCAAGAAGCCTTAGTAAGCCAAAGATAAATACACGCTGCACATAGATATTATTCGCCAAACAAGAGATGGGAATGAGATCAGTGGCTAATTACCCGAAAGCAAGAGTTGTTGTTAAAAAAAAATATATAAAAAAATCAGAAATCTAAAAAAAAAAAATTAGAAATCTCAAAAATCTAAAAAAAATCAGAAATCTAAAAAATCTAAAAAAATCAGAAATCTCAAAAATCTAAAAAATCAGAAATCTCAAAAATCTAAAAAATTAGAAATCTCAAAATAAAAAAAAAAACAGAAATCTCAAAAATCTCAAAAAAAAAATTAGAAATCTCAAAAATATAAAAAAATCAGAAATTTTGAAAATAAAAAAAATAGAAATCTCAAAGATACAAAAATCCAAAAATCTCAAAAAAAAAATCCAAAAAGAATGTGTGTATATACCGCTTTCCTTTAGCATGCATTGTTTATTTTCATTTCCGCCTATTTAATAAGGCTCAGCCTCTTGACAATTATGAAGTCACATTCATGTTTAGTTAAGCGCAAGAGGCTGAGCCAAAGAGCAGATCTAACATGTTTCACTAAGTGTGCAGGGACAGGTAATTTCAAGAGACGTGCAGCGCCGTACTCAGTGTTCTCTGCCTCTCTCTTTCTCTCCCGTGTTCAAATCTTATTCCACACTCGTGTCAATAAACAAACCTTTCATTCCACAAGCAATTGACACAAAAGCAAAAGTTCCACTAAGACATGAACAATATGTACAAAATATGAAGGGGAGGTGGCTCACATATCTCCTCACTGTCCACCACCACTCTCCCCAGATCCCTCCTGCCTATCTGGAGGTGGCAGCATCTCGCCACCACCTCTACCGCTCTGGGCGCTACCCTCGCCCTGGCGGCGCCTCTCCTCCTCCTCATTCCTCCGCCTATTGGAGGAACCTGCCATATACTGTCCTACAGAAGCGTCGGTCGCCCTGCTGACGCTCGCCCCGCTCCGGCTCCTGCTACGTGAACGGCCTATGTCCGTCACAATCTGCTGGAGGCTCCGTGCCACCGTCTGCTGCGCCAGCAGCTCCGCGCACAGTCGGGTGACCTCCTCCTGGTCTCCGGACGACCTCTGCACCCGCAGCGCCACCAGCTCCTTCGTCGCCTCTGCGACCTATGCCTCAGCTGCCTCCGCCCGGATGCGCAGCTGGTCCCTCTCAGCCTGGAGATCCATGGCATGCTCCGAGGTAAGCTGCAAATCTCTCTCCTGCATCAGAGAAATCAGTCAATAATCAATTGCTAAAAATAATCAATTGCTAAAAATAATCAATCAGGAATTCCATTGTACTTACCCGCTCCTCCAGGTGCCTCTGAGCCTCCTTAGCCCTCAACACCGCCCCCGCCAGCCGGGCCTCCAGTAGTGATGGAGAGCCCCCTGCACTTCGGGAAGAGGAAGCACCGCCTGCTCCGGTGCTCCTCACTCTCTCCAACTCACTCCGCTGCGCACAAAAGCACATGTCAGTTTCCAAAATCTGCTTAAATTAGATTAAAGGCTGAAGTTGGGGTGAGTACTTACCAGCTCCGCTGTCTGCCTCTGCGCCGCCTCCCGATCTTGCACCGCCGAGTAAAGCAAGGCTCGGAGCGATGCAATCTCGCCAGTTACGTCTACCTGCAACGCATTTCAAATCTTTAGCTCAGTTCTATAAAATCATAATTCACAGGGTTGCAGTTTCAGAGTCCATACCTGGTGACGGGCGCTCTTATATACCTTACCGCCGTACTTCAAGGCGTACGCCTGGAGGTAGGCATCATCGGTGGTCGCGTCAGACTTGACGGCCTTTCCTTTGCGCTCCCAGTTACTAATCTGTTCCTTCGCCCGCTCACACCAATCTGTCGTGTCGTGAAGCCCCCGGAAGCTACGACCCAGTCGGCGGAAACGGTCCCGGACGGGGAACTCCACGGCACTCTGTCGAAGCCCGAGGGAGCGCTGGAAAAGGAACAAGTGAAGAGGTAGCACAAGGTTGAATGCATGCAACCACACCGACCTACCGAAGTAGGGGTAGGCTTGCACCAACCAGGGCTGTCCCTCATCACCTTCCCCCAGGTATGGCTGCCAAATCACCTGCAAAACAAATCCGATCAGTCACCAAGCAATAAAATCAAGCAATCAATCAAAAGGAAAGGTTAGGAGTACTTACATCCAGGTAGGGGTAGCCGTCAATAGCCTCCTGCAGACGCTCGAGCTAGTCCCCTAGGCTGCGAGAATCCCGGATGGAATCCCAACGGCGTGCAATGGGTACCAGACCCAGGTGTGCAAGCTCTCCTCTCCCCAAAGCTGGGAGGTGTAGATAAGCCCAGACCTGCAAGATGAGAATCAAGTTAGATGGCAGTTTATGGCAAGGTGCAGTTCAAATCAAGGGTTAAGGAGAAGGTGCGTACCTGGAGGAAGGAGAAGAATCCGCTGGTCGAAGTCTGCCGCTCCGAGGCGCCCAAGCTGTCAAACTGATGTGCTAGGAAGGCTGCTCCCCAGGCATACCCCCTTACCTCACTCAGGTCCTCTAGCAGCGGCAGGAAGCGACAGTGGACCGCGTCGCCCCTCGTGGCAAACAATAGTCTGCCAAGGAAGAGCACGAGGAAACGACGCAGGTCCAAGTCTGCCTGCGCCCCGCGCTCAACTGCCAGCTCCCTCCTATTAACTCAAGTCAGCCTGTCTAGGTGCTCATTGTCGCTCTCCCCCGCTACCTTCCCTACATCAAACAAACCTAGGCTCTCCTGGAGGGGTACCCTAGGGACTAAGGAAGACCTACGCTCGACGGGTAGCTCTAACAATCTCTCAGCCAGGTCGTGGTAGCAAGGGTAAGTGTATCCACTCACAGCCCACCCATAGATCCTGAGCCCCGTGATTCGGCTCACATCCTCAAGGCTGGGGATCATGTGTCCCCATGGGAATACGAAGGCGGTCGCTTCCGCATCCCACCTGCTCCGCAGAGCCTGAGTGAGGGCCGGATCCGCCCTCATCCTATCCATCCTAAAGATCTCTCCAAAGCCCATCTCCTCTACCCTCTCTCTCTGGAAAGGGGGGAATGCCAGGAACACTGCTACCACTGCAATCCTTGACACTCGGGCCCTCATCTCGCCCTGCAGATGCATTCAAGTTCAGTTAAAGTCTTTTTTTTTGTGTGTTCGGTTGGGATCGCGGAAGCCATGGCAGCCGCTACCTTGTCGCGTCAGTGCGGGGCACCGTGACCATATCGCGTCAACCAACAAGGCTGCGATAAGGTCGCGTCGTTCCGAAGCACCGCGACATAGTCGCGACGCCCTGCCCTGCCGCGACACAATGTCACGGCAGGTCGGGCCGACGCGTTATCAGAATCAATCGGCCGGAGCCTCCTTTGTTTGATCCTCTTTTCCTTGGGCTTTTCGCCCTACATATGCCCTCTAGGGGCTCCGTCTACCACCATTCCATATTCATACAAGGTTTTAGGGTTGAGTTACTTACTGATTTCATGGCCTTGGCCCTTTTCTTCCGCTCCTCCTCCACGTTCATGGCCGGAGCATTCACCTCCTCTTCCTCCGCCATCTCGACCTCGGGTGCTTCCTCCTCGACCGAAGGATCCTCTACCCGGTGCCGAGAGCTCTGACGCTCCGCCTGTCGCTTCCTCCAGAACGAACCCTCACCGGTGTTCTTCCCACTTTCCATTTCGTCTTCTGATTGATCGGAGGCGAGGAGAGGGTCAAGAAAGTGCTAAGGGCGAGGGGTCGCAAGAAGATTTGAAGGTTCGGGAGTTTGGGAATTTTGAAAGCCGGAAGGGGGAAGAGGAAGAGCCGTTTTGGGTTTTGAATGGGTCGGTTCTTGACGCGACGTAGCGGGCGGTCGCGTTAAGGTCGCGTCACCCAGGGACGTCGCTACATAATCGCGATGCCACGGTCGGCCGCGACATTAAGGCGACACCCCTCACAGTTGCGTCATCAACAGAGCCCTTTGCGTTTGCAAAAAAGAATTCAGTTTTATTCATTCAAACCCGAATCATTACATGCTCTAATAATCAAATAATGCTATCAGATCCCTTCCTAGCTACCATCTTGTCTAAAAATCATAGTAAATCAAATCAAATGATCCCGGCCGCTGGCTGAATTTTCTTCAAAGCTTCGATGTATTCTCTGATCACATCTTCGTCTTCTTCTACCTCGGCTTGAATCACGCTCATCGCGCATCCCTCCCAGTGGATGACGGCGCTACGCATGTCGTGCTCATCCTGTGCATCACCTCTTTTCCTCTCTTGGATGGGCGGGAAGTGTGAGAGAATCGGAACCACCGTCCGAGCCGCACCACATTGGAGATAGCAACAGTCCGGGTTGTAGGAAACTAATGCTTTGTTGCCCAGCAGCCTCAAGGCGAGCCCGGTGCGTTGGGGGAGGTGGATTATCCGGCCGTGCATGAATCGGGGGCGCATGTCAAACTTGGTCACGGTCAAATTTCGGAGGTACTTGCGCCATGCTTGTATTCCTTTCACTTGAGTTGTTTTGCACCAAGCTCGAGTGCTCATGTGAAGTCGCCCTCCCACGTGCACCAATGGATGGTTCAGCATCGTTTTGCACTCCGTGGTCAGGTCCTCCACCGCTCGGAATTGGATGTGCATTCCCATCCATAACTCGAGGGTGATAACCGACCCATAGAAAGGACCCCCGAGCGCTGCAGAAGTTAGGCCGACGTAGAGGAAACCCAAGACAGCTTGCCCAATATTCATACCTTTAGAAATGGAGTCAATAATGCTAAGGTTTCCGAAAGAGATGGCGCCTTCAGATTCCGGGAAAAGTATGATGTCGCAAATGCATATGGCGGCTGCCTTGGCGATGGCAGCGTAGTTCTTGGTCTTCCGCTTGCATTGGGAGGTAATCCACTGTGCAATTGGAAGAAGGTGGATGTGCATACCACTCGTCATGGAGTAGAGGTCAGTTTTCCTTGTGGTAATGTACGCCAAGATGCTCCAGGAGTTGATTTGCTCCACTGTATAGGAAATCATCGGTTCTTCGCCCCGTTGATAGCGTGGGAGGCCGAGCATGATCTCCAGCTCCTCCAAAAGGATTGTCGCTTCAAACCCGGGGAAGACGAACGTGTTTGTTTGCGGATGCCACAGCTCCGCTATCGCCGTGACACTTTCCCACTCGTGCACCATCTTGTTGTAATTCTTGGCAAGCACAAAAACGGTGGACAGCCCCCACTCCTTCAAGTGGCCAATGGACGTAGGCGGCAGTAACTCGAGCATGGGCACCAGCCATGGCACTTTTGAGAACCGCCTTTGGCCGGGGAGGATCTAAAATAGAAGGGGAAACATTAAGAGCGGAGGAGAAAAGAAGAGAAAGGAAGAGCAAAACAGGGGAAAACATAGCATAATGCAGAGAGTTCAGAACTTGAGAAGAAAAGCCACTTACTTGGAGCTCCGGGCGCATGTAGATATGCCCCGGGATGGCGGAGAGTTGCTTCAGATCGGCGTATGAGTCCTTAGCAACTTTTGGGCCGGAGTAGGGAGGGATATTGTGACGGAACGCCTCGGCCAAGCCCGTTAAACCGATAACATACTTGATTCGAGTCCGCCTCCCGCGAACGGGCCGAAGCCTCGCAAGGGATATCAAACCACAGTCCGTGTAAACACAAAGGAACACACCACATTTTATATATAATTCACAAGTTTACATAGCCAAATTTCCACAAAACTGAAAAGAAGTACAAGAGCCTGGGGCATACCCCGAGGTACAACTGAAGAAAGTAAACAACTAGCCAAACTACACTGCTGGAGTACTACACAGCTGAAACTACACCGCTGGAGGTACTGACCCTGCACCGCTACGGCGCGGCTCTGAGCTGGACAACGGTCGTGAGACGTCCTCCTCGCTCTCACCTGTGGGGGTAGGGGTGAGCCTCTCTAGTCACTGGCTCAGTAGGGAACTCCCCCAAAACCGAGCAAACCAAAAACCACAGGTACAAAGCTATAAACAATACCAACAATTTATAGAACAGTTAAGCAGGATATTAAAGCTGTAAAAGTACTCACCGTCTGCCGACTAAGAGAAACAACAGTAATAATTAAACGGCAAACCAGTACAGGTGTACAAGCTAAAGTAGAGACTGCCAAACACGAGCCACGTGAACTGGTTCGCGACACCAGTAACTGACTCGGACAAGCTAACACAGGTCTACCTCTCAGTCTCGCAGCCACGGACGAAAGGTCCAGCTGCCGCTCCATGTGAAAAGTCAAGCAACTGTGGAGACCAACTAAACACCACCAGCTGCGGACCACACGGTCACATGCCCATGCCTGGCACCTCTAGAGATCCTGGCCCGAAACTCTCTGGAATGAGGCACTGGAAAAGGACTAGCTGGGGTCCAGTACGTCTACTGGTGTCCGTACCCCCAACTACGAGCGCGCTACAAGTGACCAAAGAAAAGTACGGCAGTCACTGTCCCACTGTCGTCTTTCCCTCAGCTGGACGTGCAACTCAAACACAAGAGTGAGGGTGTCCAGGTCAGACGACATAGACCTCGACGGTACAACACAAGTACCGAGACAAAGCCCCGAGCTAACAGCTTGGCTCACAAAGAACCTGGGGCACCCAACTGGAGAGGTAACCACGGTAGACGTCGTACTACTCGCCACGTACACAGAACTACGTGCACGTCACACACAAATCACGTGAAATCTCACGTAAACCACAAGTAACAACGGTTCACTACACATGAGCCCAACTGACTCGCGTAAACATCGCGCAGTCACTAAAGTAAGTAGCTAATTGCATACTTTGTATGCTAAATACGAGAACCATGTACACTCAGTGCACCTCATGTGTCAACACACATGCATTATCGATAAATACCATAATTAATCATTTCTGCTTATAACCAGTAGGCGGCAACATCGACTGCCGCTTACAATAAGTCAACGGCAAGGGATCTGGCCGTTAATATCTTAGCTGAGGAGCTTGGCGACAAGCGATCTTGACGCCAAGTTCTCCGGCCTTAAACCCTGCAGAAACCCTAATCCGGCTCTACGGGTTTTCCAACCATTCTATCTACAGAAAAACATATAAAAGCAGTTCTTTTAACATGTCAGAATCCGAAACAACCCATTACTGCATGCTTTACTTGCTAAATTACTCAAACCACCCATTTTCCCCGTATGGTGCAACTTTATCCAAAAATGCATTATCATGTTAATTCAGGTGGTTACGATGTGTTTTAATGTTTCTACGGAGTTAAACGGGTTCGTCCCCTACCTCAGAACACGCTAGAACCTCCCGCAATCTCCCGGTTCACGCCGAACCCTCCGCGAGCTCCCACGAGAATTGCACCACGCCGCGACGTTTCCTCGCACAATTCAGCAATGCCACGCGTTCTACGATTGTCCAACCACTCTTCGGTACCTGTTTAAAGCTTTAGAAACACCGGGACGCGAAGCTGAGGCAAGAAGGGAAGAGAACCAGGTAAGAAACCTGCTCTCGGGTGAGCCTATAACCTGCATCATTCTCAGGTTGGCGTCAACCCCTATGCCGCCAACAGCAACCGCCACACTCAGCGTCCACATCCAATGCCGCCAAGTTCATGCAGTCAACGTCCACTTACCTGGACGCCAACAGGTCAACGACCACCCCTGGCCGCCAACTCCAACTGAACAGCAGCAAGTCCTGTTTCATTTCAGGACCAACCCTGGACTTCACCTACTCAATCCACACATTCACACCACACATTCCACACAACCAACTCACATTGGCCTCACAACGGCCGCACAACCAACACACACATGATCTGCTTGGATCTGAAAGGCACGCGACGTTACATTACTATCATCTAAAAAGACAATTTCGACCTCAAAATTCATAACATAATTCAAAGTTAAACAACTTATACATACATACCTTTACAAGCACTATCATCTAAAAAGAAAATACAAAAGCTCATGCAAACAGATAGGGATACCCTTTAGCCATTTCCTCGGCTAACTCCCAGGTATCCTCATCTCCCAACCTATTTTCCCATCTCACTTTAACCAACTCAATTTCTTTATTTCTCAACTTCTTCATCTTTCGATTTGTGATCTGCACCGGATATTCAGGCATAGTCATATCCGGTCTCAGGTCACCACCTTGATATCTAATTATCTGAGCTGGATCTTCAATACACTTTCTTAACATGGAGACATGGAAAATATCATGCACATCTGCAAAATCAGCTGGCAAATCCAGCCTATAAGCTACTTCCCCAATTCTTTCAATCACCTGGAAAGGTCCTACATACCTTGGACTCAACTTTCCAGACTTGCCAAACCTCATGATTCCTTTACTTGGAGAAACTCTCAGGAAAACAAGATCTCCCACCTCAAACTGAAGTGGTCTCCTTCGAACATCTGCATAACTCTTTTGCCTACTTTGAGCTGCTTGTAATTTTTCTTTAATAAGCTTTACTACTTCAGTGGTTTGCTGAATCAATTCAGGACCCACTAACTACCTTTCTCCCACTTCATGCCAGTTTAATGGGGTTCTACATGGTCTTCCATATAAAGCTTCATACGGTGCCATCCCAAGACTGGTATGATAACTATTATTGTAGGCAAACTCAACCATTCCCAAATGATGTTCCCAACTACCTCCCCAAACTAAACAACAAGCTCGCAACATATCTTCAATTGTCTGAATAGTCCTCTCTGTCTGACCATCTGTCTGGGGATGATAAGCGGAGCTATACCTCAACTCAGAACCAATTACTCTTTGCAGACTTCTCCAAAAACCAGAAGTAAATCTTGGATCTCTATCAGATACAATAGTCTTCGGAATACCATGCAGTGGAACAATTCTTTCAACATAAATATTTGCCAATCTGTCCACTGTCCAAGACATACTTATTGCCACTAATCTGCACACTTTGGTTAATCTGTCAACAAATACCCATATTCCATTATGCCCTGAACTCGTCCTTGGTAAACCTGCCACAAAGTCCATAGCAATATCATCCCACTTCCACTGTGGAATGGGTAACGGTTGCAATAGACCTCCAGGCTTCTGATGCTCTGCTTTAATCTGCTGACAGATAGCACACCTTGCAACAAACTCCGCTATTTCTTTCTTCATATGAGGCCACCAAAAATGCTTTCTTAAATCATGGTACATTTTAGTACTACCCGGATGAATAGTGTACCTAGATTTATGAGCCTCTTCCAATACTCGCTGCTTTACCTCTCTTTCTACAGGAACAAACAACCTGCCTCGGAGCCTGACCACACAATTATCATCAATAGAAACCCCTTCCATTTTCACAATCTCAGCTAAACTTGCATCTGCTTTCTGAGCTTCAATAATCTGCCAATACAAAGACGGCTCTACAACGCTAGCAGCTAGTACCGCCCGTCGCTGACTACTGGGCACATACAAGGAATTATCTGCTACTTCTTCATACAACTTCCACTCTTTAATCATCATCAGATTCATATATGCCTTTCTACTCAAGGCATCAGCTACAACATTGGCCTTACCCGGATGGTAAGCCAAACTGAAATCATAATCCTTTAAATACTCAATCCATCTGCGCTAGCGAAGGTTCAAATCTTTCTGCGAGAAGATATACTTCAAACTTTTATGATCTGTAAAGATCTCAAATCTCTCGCCATATAAATAATGCCTCCACATTTTCAAAGTAAATACAACTGCAGCTAATTCCAAACCATGAGTGGGGTAATTTTCCTCTGCTGGCTTCAATTGCCTGGACGCATAAGCTATCACTTTACCATGCTGCATAAGCACTGCGCCAAGTCCTCTCCTTGAAGCATCAGTATACAGCACAAAACCACCACTCCCTGCCGGTAATGTCAATATAGGTGCAGTTGTGAGTCTTTTCTTCAATTCCATAAAACTTCTTTGACATTCACCGGACCACACAAAAGGCACACTTTTTCTGGTCAACTGGTCATAGGTGCCGCAATCTTAGAAAAATCTTGAATAAAGCGCCTATAATAACCTGCTAATCCCAGAAAACTTCTAATCTCGGTTATTGTCTTAGGCAATCCCCACCTTGACACAGCTTCCACTTTACTCGGGTCCACCGCTATTCCTTTGGCTGAGATAACATGACCCAAAAACTGAATTTCCTTCAACCAGAATTCACACTTACTGAATTTATCGAACAACTGGTTATCTCTTAACAATTGCAGAGTAAACCTCAAATGAGCTGCATGCTCCTCTTCAGATGCTGAATAAATTAGAATATCATCAATAAAGACCACAATGAATTGATCTAAATATGGATGAAAAATTCTATTCATCAGATCCATAAAACCTGCAGGAGCATTAGTCAACCCAAAAGGCATAACCACAAACTCATAGTGACCATATCTGGTTCTAAAAGTTGTCTTATCTATATCTTCCTCTTTCATTCTCAACTGATGGTACCCGGACCTCAAATCAATCTTAGAAAACACCTTGGCTGATTGCAACTGATCAAATAGATCATCTATCCTCGGCAACGGGTACTTATTCTTGATGGTCACATCATTCAACTTTCTATAATCAATACACGTCCGAAAACTTCCATCTTTCTTTTTCACAAATAAAACCGGCGCTCCCCACGGGGAATGACTCGGTCTAATAAAACCTTTCTGCAACAATTCTTCTAACTGCTTTTTCAATTCTTTAAGTTCTGCTGGTGCCATCCGATATGGAGCTTTAGAAATCGGCATGGTACCTGACAGCAACTCAATAGTAAAGTCCACCTCTCTATGTGGAGCTAAACCAGGCAAATCCTCCGGAAAAAACATCAGCAAATTCCCTAACCACGGGAACTGCTTCTACTGGATGACTGGATTCAACCAGACTTACCGAAGCTAAATAAGCTACACACCCATCATTTATCAACTTTCTAGCTTTAATTGCAGAAATTAGAAACTTAGAGGTATAAAAAGGCATACCTTGATATTCAAATACTGCACCATTAGGATGACAAAATCTGATCCTTTTCTTTCTGCAATCTAACATTGCTCCATACATTTCAAGCCAATCCATACCCAGAATAATATCATAATCTGACAACCGCAGGGCATACAACCGACCCGGCATCTGGTTCCCTTCAATCATAACAGGAGCTTCATCTATATAGCTCGAAGTGAGTAAGAACTCACCTGAAGGAACCTCCACTACTAACTCACAAGATTTCTCTTCTAAAGGATGAGCGATACAATCTAGAAATTCTTCGGAAATAAAAGAATGAGAGGCACCTGAATCAAATAAAACTCTTGCTGAATATTCATAAAGAGGTAAAGTACCTTCTATCATATTCGATGCCTCCGCCTGGGCTCGGGTGATAGCCATAACCCGGCCTCTTCCTCGCTGCTACAGTGCTCCTCTGCCACGACCTGACTGTGGCTGCTGAAACTGCTGAGGCTGCTGCTGCCTCACACCTCTACCATATCCATATTCTCTCGGATAGGGACAATTGCGGATTAAATGTCCCGGCTGATTATAATTATAACACCGATACCCTGGTGGAGTGATAGGCTGCCTGACAGTACTCTGCTGCGACTCCTCCACCTCAGGCCTACCTCGGCCCTGCTGAAACTGCGAACGACCTCCCCATCCTCTTCCTCTGCTTTTAAATGCTTGCTTTAATTTCTGGCCCCATTTTCCAATGCCTGATGAAGAAGGTTCTGCTGGTGCTTTACCTTTACTCGCACCCACTGACTGCTGCGGTAGCCGGAAACTACCTGAACCTGACTCGCCCATCTGACGAGTCCGAATAGACCTCTCCAGTGTTGCTGCTCTCTGAGCTGCCTCTTCCACTGTTTTGCACATGAGAGGTACTATCGCATCCTGCAATTCCACTCTCAAGCCTCTGATAAAATACTCAACCATCATATTATTATCTGAAACCACATATGGCGCATAACGGCTAAGTACCATAAATCTCATCTGATATTCCAAAACTGAGGAATTACCTTGCTGGAGAGTCCGAAACTGCTCTCTTTTTACTTGCTGCACTTGGATCGGAAAGAATGTATCATTAAATACATCAAGAAATTCCGGCCAAGTGATAGCCTCCTATGTCCTACCTGCGAAGGTGGTCTACATCTTCAGTCGCCACCATTCCAATGCAAAACCCCTCAACTGATAAGCAGCTAACACCACTCTATCCGCTGCCGGACACCTCATAGTCGCAAAAACTCTTTCAATTTCATGAACCCAGTGCTCTGCTGTATCTGGGTTCGACCCTCCTGAATAGGTAGGCAGCTGCAATCTCAGAAACTTCTCCACCTGCATCACAAGTTCTTCTGCTATCAACACTGGCGGTGGTGGTGGCACAGGTGCTGCAAAAGACACCTCTACTCTTGGTGGAACTGGAGCTACGGGTACAGCTTCTCCATCTCCAGGTGGTACTGCAACCGGTGGTACCGGCGCCTGCTGATCCATTCTTGCCCGGATATCCGTGAGGCTCTCCCAGATTCTCTCAATCATACGCTGGGTGCTCTCCTCCGGATCATTTCCTCCACCACCCCAATCTCTTCTATCAGCCATTCAGAAATTTCTACATAAACAAAACACCAAACAACAAATTATCAAAAACCAGGGTCCCTACCAGCAGTGTACAAAGACCGAAATAAGGCTATGTATCCTTATAATCCCCTTATATTAACACGGACCTTGCTTTGATACCAATTGTGATGGAACGCCTCGGCCAAGCCCGTTAAACCGATAACGTACTTGATCCGAGTCCGCCTCCCGCGAACGGGCCGAAGCCTCGCAAGGGATACCAAACCACAGTCCGTGTAAACACAAAGAAGCACACCATATTTTATATATAATTCACAAGTTTACATAGCCAAATTTCCACAAAACTGAAAAGAAGTACAAGAGCGTGGGGCATACCCCGAGGTACAACTGAAGAAAGTAAACAACTAGCCAAACTACACTGCTGGAGTACTACACAGCTGAAACTACACTGCTGGAGTACTACACCGCTGGAGGTACTGACCCTGCACCGCTACGGCGCGGCTCTGAGCTGGACGACGGTCGTGAGATGTCCTCCTCGCTCTCACCTGTGGGGGTAGGGGTGAGCCTCTCTAGTCACTGGCTCAGTAGGGAACTCCCCCAAAACCGAGCAAACAAAAAACCACAGGTACAAAGCTATAAACAATACCAACAATTTATAGAACAGTTAAGCAGGATATTAAAGCTGTAAAAGTACTCACCGTCTGCCGACTACGAGAAACAACAGTAATAATTAAACGGCAAATCAGTACAGGTGTACAAGCTAAAGTAGAGACTGCCAAACATGAGCCACGTGAACTGGTTCGCGACACCAGTAACTGACTCGGACAAGCTAACACAGGTCTACCTCTCAGTCTCGCAACCACGGACAAAAGGTCCAGCTGCCGCTCCACGTGAAAAGTCAAGCAACTGTGGAGACCAACTAAACACCACCACCTGCGGACCACACGGTCACAGGCCCATGCCTGGCACCTCTAGAGATCCTGGCCCGGAACTCTCTGGAGTGAGGCACTGGAAAAGGACTAGCTGGGGTCCAATACGTCTACTGGTGTCCGTACCCCCAACTACGAGCGCGCTACAAGTGACTAAAGACAAACACAAGTGTCACTGTCCCACTGTCGTCTTTCCCTCAGCCGGACGTGCAACTCAAACACAAGAGTGAGGGTGTCCAAGTCAGACGACACAGACCTCGACGGTACAACACAAGTACCGGGACAAAGCCCCGAGCTAACAGCCTGGCTCACAAAGAACCTGGGGCACCCAACTGGAGAGGTAACCACGGTAGGCGTCGTACTACTCGCCACGTACATAGAACCACGTGCACGTCACACACAAATCACGTGAAATCTCATGTAAACCACAAGTAACAACGGTTCACTACACGTGAACCCAACTGACTCGCGTAAACATCGTGCAGTCACTAAAGTAAGTAGCTAATTGCATACTTTATATGCTAAATACGAGAACCATGTACACTCAGTGCACCTCATGTGTCAACACACATGCATTATCGATAAATACCATAATTAATCATTTCTGCTTATAACCAGTAGGCGGCAACATCAACTGCCGCTTACAATAAGTCAACGGCAAGGGATCTGGCCGTTAATATCTTAGCTGAGGAGCTTGGCGACAAGCGATCTTGACGCCAAGTTCTCCGGCCTTAAACCCTGCAGAAACCCTAATCCGGCTCTACGGGTTTTCCAACCATTTTATCTACAGAAAAAACATATAAAAGCAGTTCTTTTAACATGTCAGAACCCGAAACAACCCATTACTGCATGCTTTACTTGCTAAATTACTCAAACCACCCATTTTCCCCGTATGGTGCAACTTTATCCAAAAATGCATTATCATGCTAATTCAGGTGGTTATGATGTGTTTTAATGTTTCTACGGAGTTAAACGGGTTCGTCCCCTACCTCAGAACACGCTAGAACCTCCCGCAATCTCCCGGTTCACGCCGAACCCTCCGCGAGCTCCCACGAGAATTGCACCACTCCGCGACGTTTCCTCGCACAATTCGGCAACGCCACGCGTTCTACGATCGTCCAACCACTCTTCGGTACCTGTTTAAAGCTTTAGAAACACCGGGACGCGAAGCTGGGGCAAGAGGGGAAGAGAACCAGGTAAGAAACCTGCTCTCGGGTGAGCCTATAACCTGCATCATTCTCAGGTTGGCGTCAACCCCTATGCCGCCAACAGCAACCGCCACACTCAGCGTCCACATCCAATGCCGCCAAGTTCATGCAGTCAACGTCCACTTACCTGGACGCCAACAGGTCAACGGCCACCCCTGGCCGCCAACTCCAACTGAACAGCAGCAGGTCCTGTTTTATTTCAGGACCAACCCTGGACTTCACCTGCTTAATCCACACATTCACACCACACATTCCACACAACCAACTCACATTGGCCTCACAACGGCCACACAACCAACACACACATGATCTGCTTGGATCCGAAAGGCACGCGACGTTACAGATATCCTCCTGGAATGCAGAGAGCTTCCTCTTCATGTCTGCAAAAGAGGGGGAAAAGCTTGAATCTGGAAGGAAAGAGGAGAGAAGAGATTAGCTACGGGATTAGCACTCCCAAACCCTCTATTTATAGAGTCTTAAGAGGTCCACTCCTACTCTAATCCCGAAGCTAGGTGTTAGGATAGCATTAGAAGAGGTTTAGGAGTCCTAGTGCTAGTCTAGATGTCTTAGGATGAGGATAAATTTCGGTTTCCTTGTCTTACTGGGTTCGGTCCGAGTCGCGACAGCGCGATCTGACGCGACCTTGTCGCGGCGGGGCGCTCTGCCGCGACTAGGTCGCGGTCATTCAGAGCGTCGCCTCTCTACCCGAGGGTCTATTTTCGTGTCTGTGCCTTGTGTGTTTGTTTTTTTGTTTATAATTGTGAATATATGTTGTTAGTTTGAGCTTGTTATGTTTGTTCCTTGTCAACAAAAATGCAAAAAAAAAATTACAAAAAAGGAGTTTGCCACAGGTAAGTCAGGTATTGTATTTCTTTCCTTACTCCCTGCATTTACTATATGATATTCTACTTATTATATCACCTCAAGGACCGGCTGGTTCTCAATGTGTTCTGGGATTTGAGTTCCCCTTTATCAAAAACAGTGATAATCTAGGTGCACATTGTTAATCGTTGGATAGACCGTTGAGTTATTTAAGTTTGGGGACGATAGATTCAGGCCTACACTGCGGTTGCAGGTAGTCTCTTGACCCGTTCTTATTTGGCTTAGCAATATTATCCTTGATATATTTTCTATTTTTTCCCTTCTCTTTGCATTCGTTTTGATAATTTCTTTTATTTTAGCCCAGCATGCATCATGTAGGACTTTGAGCTTTCTTGACTCATTCTTGACTATTGATGAGCCCTTGTTGAGTGCCCAATCACCCTTCATATTCCAAACAAGAAATCCAATTCCACTCCGAATCGGAAGGTTTGCCTCCGAGCAAGTTGTTCCCGTCAGTTTGACAAGAATTTTCCTGTCTGGATTCTCTATCAAATTTTCATCCTTTTCCTTTGATTCGTTTTGGTTGCGAACCGCTCCCAGGACAGAGTCATGAGTTACCTGCCTGGCACGCACATGTCCTTCCAAAAACGAAACCTGCAGGCCAATCGGCTGGGGTACCTCTCAATCGAGGGGTTGATCTTCTTCTTCTTTTCTCCTTCTCATCCAGACTTGTGCTTTTTTTTTGCATTCTGCTCGAGCAGCTGACTCGGGGCTTTCACGAAGATTCCAATTGCCTGTTAGTTAGGCCGGGTGTCTCTTTACCTTGGCTCCCACTTTTCAGTCAACTCTGTGTCACCTCCATTCCGCCGTCACTTCGTGACACTTCCACTCCACTTCCGCTTTGCTACCCTGCAAAGAGGAAGCCAAGGATGGGCAATCTGTAGACACCCGGTTCTGTCTAATTAGCTAAGCCATATTTCTTGTTATCTTAGTGGGCCCCTAATTGGTCACTCACCTTGAGCCCATCATTAGCCTTGTTTTGAGCCCATTAAACCATTAAAATGCCTTGAAATCCCGCATATTATCACTTTGAGAGAGTCGAGGCATATCTTATCATGTGGTTGTCTAATAATTCATGATTATTTCGGATTTATTATCGCGATGTCGCGTCTCTATGTCGTGACGGTTTTGGCTGCCGCGACAGCCCATGCATTATCCATGCACGTGGGCAACACTGTCGCGTCTCCCCGCCCCGTCGCGTTTCTAGTCGCAGTCCTACGATACGTCGCGACAGTGACCGAGCCCTCTGGCCACCATAACTGCCCCCTATTTATCCTCTTATGAATCTAGCTTAATCCCTAGGGATTATCTCCACCTCTTGGGGCGAGATTCTGGCCCTAGGGACTCTCCTTTGGATTCCTAAGGACTCTCCATCCATTTTTAATAAGGCTTTATCTCCCATTTTAATTTCTGAGCCATTTAAAGGAGATAATATCATTTTTTCTCACTCCAAGCTCTATATAAACAAGGCCCCTCCTCAAGGACGGGGAGAGCCTCATTACCACCCCGAAGGGCTGCCGAAATTTCCTCTCAACCATACTTAGCCTTGCAGTCACCCATTTCCTTCATTTTTCTTCACATTCCACTCCACAAAGCTCATTCTTTTCATCATCAATGGAGCTCGGGACGTGAAGAGGGCGGCTCCAGCATCCTCCTGAAGCTGTTGCTCACCATCGGGACAGCATCCACGCCAGGAAGTCGCCCTAATGGGCTCATCTCCTTCCTTCTTCATCTTTTCTCTCTTCATGCATTTTATGTTATTTTTTTAGATAGAGCACATTCACCATCAACCCACATTTTTCCCACACCCACAGGGGTTTAAAACCACCCCAGGTGCGTTCCCACCATGATCCCCCATTTCCCCCATTTTTAGAATAGATACTATGCTTAACATATTCTAATAGGGTGTTTTCTTTGTGGTTTTCTTTTGATTGGCAGGCAAACAAGTGAGATCTACGAGAAGCTCTTGTTCTCTAGCCGGCTGGAGGACGAGAAGAAGGTCCATACCCAACCTCTCTCGCATTCAGAGAACACAACGGCGGCGGGTGACGCGACATGAGATGCGACATGAGACGCGTCAGTGTAGGCTGACGCGATATCAGTCTATCGCGGCGTCCATGACGACCGCGACACCAGGTATTCCTCCGTCCATCTCTTTTCCTATTCCTAGTTTAGCTAGCCATCATTCTCTTATCCAGGCAGCTTACTAGGTGGCGATCACACACATATTTCCACACCATTAGATTTAATATCCATTCGTGTGTCGAGGAGAAGCACAATCCCTGTGATTACAAGGAGTGTCTTAACACAAAAGTTTCTGTGGAAATTTGCTTAAATCTGGGGAGGAAAAAATAATTAGCATTCTGATAATTTATATTTTAATTTTATACAGATGAATCTTTCACACTTTACACATGCCTAATTCCCTTCTAAGAGATGTAAACCTCTTTTCAGGTAAGGCTTTTGTGAAGTTATCTGCTAACTGATTGTTTGTATCAATAAATGAAATATCTATGTTACCATTAGCTACATGATCACGAATGAAATGATATCTAACCTCAATGTGTTTAGTCTTTGAGTGTTGTACTGGATTCTTGGTTAAATTTATAGCACTGGTGTTGTCACATAACAGTGGAATTGTCTTGATATGTAGCCCATAATCCTCAAGTTGTTGCTTGATCCATAGGAGTTGTGTGCAGCAACTTCCAACAGCTACGTACTTAGCTTCAGCTGTTGACAGAGCTACTGAATTTTGTTTCTTGGAGGACCATGATATCAGACACCATGCAAGGAATTGACAACAACCACTGGTGTTTTTTCTATCTATTTTGCATCCAGCGTAGTCAGCATCAGAGTATCCTACTAAATTAATTTCACAAGATTTTGAATACCAAAGACCTAAGTCATGAGTTCTAGTTAAATATCTAAAAAAAAAATTACTGAAATTAGATGGGATTCTCTAGGATCTGCCTGATACCTAGCACACATGCATACACTAAACAGTATATCAGGTCTACTGGCAGTTAGGTAAAGTAATGAACCTATCATTCCTCTGTAGATCTTTTGATCTACCTTCTTACTGTCATTGTCACTGTCCATCCTTGTTGATGTACTCATAGGTGTTGACAGTGGCTTGGCATTATCAAATCCGAACTTCTTTAAGAGTTCCTTGGTGTACTTAGCTTGGCAGATGTGAGTCCCTTCCTTTCCTTGTTTGATTTGCAATCCAAGGAAGTAGTTGAGCTCTCTCATCATGCTCATCTCGAACTCTCCCTGCATAAGCTTCTCAAAGTACTCGCAAAGAGATTTATCAGTAGAACCAAATATTATTATATCAACATAAATTTGAATAAGCAATATATGTTTGACTTTAGATTTGATGAACAATGTACTATCTACTTGACCTCTGATAAAACCATGGTTTAATAGAAAAGAGCTAAGCCTTTCATACCAGGCCCTAGGTGCTTGTTTTAAACCATATAATACTTTGTGTAATTTAAAAACATGATTCGGAAATTCAGTGTCATCAAAGCCTAGAGGTTGTTCTACATAAACTTCCTCCTTAATAAAACCATTTAGAAATGCCGACTTTACATCCATTTGAAATAATTTCACATCTAGTGCAGATGCATATGCAAGTAAGATTCTAATAGCCTCAAGTCTAGCCACAGGCGCATAGGTTTCATCGAAATCTATGCCTTCCTCTTGGGAATAGCCTTGAGCTACCAATCTAGTCTTATTTCTTAAGATCACACCACTTTCATCCAATTTATTTTTGAACACCCATTTGGTGCCAATTACTGGATGATTTGATGGTCTAGGAACAAGTGACCACACATGGTTTCTCTTGAATTGATTAAATTCATCTTGCAAGGCTAAAATCCAAGATTCATCAGTAAGAGCTTCATTGACTGTCCTAGGCTCTATTTGAGAAACAAAAGCTAAATAATCACATGGAATTATGTTACCTCTTGTTCTTACCCCTACAGATGGATCACCAATGATGTTTTCAAGAGGGTGATCTCTCTTATATCTCCATTTCTTTGGAAAAATTTCATGTTCTATGTCCTTTTGTTGTAAGTCTTCCAGAGGTGGATCTTTCTTGTCCTCAATTAATGAGTTCTTTAGCTTCTTGGACAATTCATCTGCATCATCATTATCACTATCTTCTTCCTTTCTCAAGGAAGGGTTAGTTTCATCAAAAATAACGTGTACTAACTGCTCAATCAATAAAGTACGCTTATTGAACACTCTATATCATTTAGGTTTAGAAGAATACCCCATGAAGATGCCTTCATTTGATTTGGCATCTAACTTACCAATGTCTCTTTTGCAGTTGTTGTGGATGAAGCATAGACATCCGAATGTCTTGAAGTGACTAATCTTAGGCTTCCTTCCCTTGAACAACTCATACGCAGTCTTTTTCAAAATCGGCCTGATCATTACTCTATTGATGATGTAGCTTGCTGTGTTGACTGCTTCAGCCCAAAAATATCTTGGCAGATCATATTCTGACAACATTGTTCTTGCCATGTCCAATAAAATCCTGTTCTTTCTCTCAGCAACTCCATTCTGCTGTGGCGTCCTTGGTGCTGAGAAATTGTGTTTAATTCCTTGGTCATCACAGAATTTGGAAATTTTCTCATTCTGGAATTCTCCTCCATGGTCTGATCGGATTCCAACAATGCAACACTTCTTATCTTTCTGGACCTTTTTGTTGAAGCTCACAAAACTGTCAAACGTATCATCCTTGTGTTCCAGGAAGGATACCCATGTGAATCTCGAATAGTCATCTACAATAACAAATTCATATTGCTTTCCTCCTAGACTGGTGGTCCTCATTGGCCCAAATAAGTTCATGTGTAAGAGTTCTAAGGGTTTAGAGGTTGTCACCATAGTCTTTGACTTGAATGAGGATTTTACATGCTTCCCTTTTGCACAAGGCCCGCAGATGCCATCCAATCTTGTGCTAATTTTAGGTAGACCTTCTACTAGGCTTTTCTTAATCAACTTCCTTATGCCATCCAAACTGCAGTGGCCCAATCTTCTGTGCCACAGCTCAGTTGACTGCTCTTTGCTGGCTGCTAAATAAATGTCTTGATCTTTCAGTTGTTCAAGGTAAAGCACGTACAAATTCTTCTCTCTGTTGGCTTCAAAAATCACTTCTACATCCTTCATAATACTGCATTTGGATTCTTGAAATCTGATCTGATGTCCCTTGTCACATAACTGGCTATCTTGCCCTTGTTGCTCACTGATCCACTGCCTATCACAGTCCCTTTTCCATTATCTCCATAGGTGACTGTGCCTTCTTCAGCTTCTAAATGGGTAAACAGTCTTCTGTTTCCTGACATATGCTTTGAGCATCCACTGTCCAAGTACCATTTGGATGCCCGGGGATTTTCCTGAAATGAAAACATCAAGCTTTAGGTACCCAAGATCTTTTGGGTCCTAGATGGTTAGTGTCATCAATTTTTCTTTTGATTATCCATCTTTTATATTTAGTTGGACATGTTATTTTGGTATGTCCTAGCTTGTTGCAGTGACTGCAACATGTTGTTCTAGTTATTTTTTTCCTATGGAGCATATTTAAAGTCTGATTTATATGCTACATCTTGTTCAGGTATGAATTTTGGAGTTGGATATATTTTAGGGTATACTTTTGTGTCTTCATTATCTGGTGGAATGTAACTTAGTCCATTCTTCTTTTTACCTGACCGTCTAGCACCTTTTAATATTAAGGAATTTTTACCATTAGTAAATTTTTCTAACGTACTTGATAATTTTTCATTTTCTTCTGTTAGCATTTTAATTTTATTTTCTAATCCATCTAATGTCTCTTGTTTTTCTAGTTTGATTATTTGTTTGTTTTTATCTTTTAGATATTCGCATAGTAACTCATTTCTTCTTTTAAGTTCTTTAACTTCCTTCTCTAGTTGTTCATTTTCTGATTTTAAATCTGAATTGGTATTCTCTAGACATGCAACATTTTTCTTACTAGCTTTTAGTAATTTAGATACTTCTTTATATTTATCATAAAGCTCGTTGAAAGCTTCTTCTAAATTATCTGAATTAGAATCATGACAGGAATCGAAAGATGAGTCAGAAGTTACCTTTTCTTCAGTATTTGCCATGAAGACTAGGTTGACTTCTTCTTCTTCCTCACTGCTTGAGTTTGACTCGTTGTTGTTGCTCCAAGCTGCTGCCATTGCTTTCTTCTTATATCTCATGGATTTCTTGGAGCTGTCTTTCTTTTTAAATTCAGATTTTTTGAGTTTTGGACATTCTGCTTTGATATGTTCGGGCTTCTTACACTCGTAGCAGATGGGCTCACCTTTCTTTGAGTCCTTTCCTTCTATCTTCTTAAAGTCCTTATTTTTCTTGAAGTGTCTTCTGCTGGACTGATATCTTTTCTTTTTGGCTAAAATCCGTTGAAGCCTCCTAGATAGCATAGCTTCTTCGTCTTCACTGTCTTCGCTACTGGCTTCATCTTCTGATTGTTCCTCAGAGCTGCCTTCTGCTGCTTTGAGGGCATTTGAGTGCTTCTTCTTACTGGATGATTCTCCTAATCTTTCCATATTTATCTCATGGTCCATGAGGGACCCAATGAGCTTTTCCAATGACGTCCTTTTCAAGTCATTGGCTTCTTCAATAGCTGTTACCTTGGGAGTCCAAGAAGATGGTAGGGATCTAAGAATTTTCCTTACCATATCTCCCATCTCATAGCTTTTTCCTAGTCCGGCAAATCCGTTTGTAATATCTGTGAATCTGCTGAACATTTGGGTTATAGATTCTCCTGACTGCATCTGGAACCTTTCATATTGAGTCACCAGAATGTCTATCCTGGTTTCCTTGACTTTGTTAGTGCCTTCATAAGTGATCCTGAGCTTTTCCCACATTTCATGGCGAATTTGCAGGCAGATACATGGTTGAATTCCTTTTTACTGAGGGCACAACATAAAATGCTTTTGGCTTTGCAGTTGAGAGATATTTTTTTTCTATCATCATCAGTCCATTTGTCATTTTCGTTGGTGACTAGAAGATCTCCTTCTTCTACAATTGACCAGATCTGAAAATCAAATCCTTGCAAGAAGTATTCCATCCTGGTCTTCTAGTAGGTGTAATCTTCTCCATCGAACAGCAGTGGCCTGTTGACAAACTGACCTTCACAGTGACCTTGGGCTGCCATTGATCTTTACTCTTCAGATCGTTGGATCTTCTTCTTTGTCGAAGAGACTAGCTTTGATACCACTTGTTGCCTAGCTAGCTAGCCCAGAAGGGGGGGGCAGAGTGAATGGGATATTAAAATTATTTGATACTCAAATCTTGTTCACACAATAGTCACAAAAACAACACTTCGCAGATTGTTAGTGTTAGTGAAGACAAAGATAAACACACAAAAGCAATCGCACAACACATAAAATTATCCTGGTTCGGATCTCCTTTCCTTAGGAGTCCTACGTCCAGTCCCTGAGCAATATCTCAGGATTTCACTAACCCAACGGTACTGTCCCCCTTATGGACCCTTACACACCCAACCGCAGCTGGTCTTCCTTCAATCTGAAGGGAAATACACCACCCTGGATACCCCACCAGGTCATCCTTCACAACCGAAGGGAACAACACCCTGGATACCACACCAGGTCTGTGACGGAACACCTCGTTCAAGTCCGTTAAACCGATAACGTACTTGATTCGAGTCCGCCTCCTACGAACGGGCCGAAGCCTCGCAAGGGATACCACACCACAGTCCATGTAAACACAAAGGAACACACCATTTCATATATATATTTCACAAGTTTACATAGCCATATTTCCACATAACTGAAAGAAAGTACAAGAGCCTGGGGCATACCCCGAGGTACAATTGGAAGAAGTAAACAACTAGCTACACTACTATTACTACAATTACATTGTTGCGACTATACTGCTGGAGGTACTGACCCTGCACCGCTATGACGCGGCTCTAAACTGGACGATGGTCGAGAAACGTCCTCCTCGCCTTCACCTGTGGGGGTAGGGGTGAGCCTCGCTAGTCACTGGCTCAGTAGGGAACTCCCCCAACACCGAGCAAACCAAAAACACAGGTACGGGAGCAGTAAACAATACCAACAATTTATAGAACAGCTAAGCAGGATATGGAAGCTGTAAAAGTACTCACCGTCTGCCGACTAAGAAACAACTGTAATAATTAAACGGCAAACCAGTACAGTGTACAACTAAAGTAGAGACTCCAAACACGAGCCACGTGAACTGGTTCGCGACACCAGAACTGACTCGGACAAGCTAACACAGGTCTACCTCTCAGTCTCGCAGCCACGGACAAAAGGTCCAGCTACCGCTCCACGTGAAAAGGTCAAGTAACTGTGGAGACCAACCAAACACCACCACCTGCGGACCATACGGTCGCAGGCCCATGCCTGACACCTCTATAGACCCTGGCCTGGGCCCTCTAGAGTGAGGCACTGGAAAAGGACTAGCTGGGAACCAGTGTCGACTACTGGTGTCCGTACCCCCAACTACGAGCGCGCTACAAGTGACCAAAAGAAAAGTACGGCAGTCACTGTCCCACTGTCGTCTTTCCCTCAGCCGGACGTACAACTCAAACACAGGAGTGAGGGTGTCCAGGTCAGACGACACAGACCTCGACGGTACAACACAAGTACCGGGACAAAGCCCCGAGCTAACAGCCTGGCTCACAGAGAACCTGGGGCACCCAACTGGAGAGGTAACCATGGTAGGCGTCGTACTACTCGCCACGTACACAAAACCACGTGCACGTCACACAAATCACATGAAGACTCACGTAAACTGTGTGCACTAGTAGTTCACTACACGTGAACACCACGTAGACACGTAAAGAAACAGCCAACTGCGTACCCAGTACGCTAGTCTCAGAAACCATGTGTGCTAGGTGCACCATAATTACCATTGCACCATTCGATAACATTAAATACTTAATATAACAATATTTAGATAAAAGCATGCTGGCGGCAACATCGACTGCCGTCGATGAGATATAAACGGCAAGGTATCTGGTCGTTAATCTCTCAGCTGAAGAACCTGGTGTCAATCGATGTTGACGCTAAGATCTTCGGCTATCAACTTCACAGAAACCCTGGGCTGATACCTCAGGTATTCCCAGCCTTAAAACAAATGGAAAAATGCGAGGAAACACCTCCTCTAACATGCATGAATCCTAATCAACTCGAAACAACATGTTCCATTGATTAAATTACTCAAACCACCCATTTATCCCACATGGATACCTTTACCCAAAAACACAATTAACATGCAGATTCATGCGTTCTAGATGCATTATCACAACCTAAAGGAACTAAAGGGATCATTCCCTACCTCAATACGCTCTTAAACCTCCTAAATTCTCCCGCTTCGCACCAAACCCTCCGCGAGCTCCTACTGAGATTACACCTCGCTCCGGCGTTTCCTTGGCCAATTCGTCACCGCCTCGCATTCCACGATGCTCTAACTAACCTTCTGCAACTGTTGGAAGTAGTGGGGAAACAAGGGACGTGAAAATAGGGCGAGGGAGAGGGAGAATAGGGTGAGGGAACTGTCCTCGGGTAGACCTATATTCTGCAGGTCGCACAGGTTGGCGTCAACCCTAATGCCGTTTAGGAAACCGCCACCATAAACGTCCACATAACCTGCCGTTAAGTTCATAGGGTTGGCGTCACCTTCGATGGACGCCAAGACAGTCAACGTCCACACCTGGCCGTCAATTCCCTATCAACTATAGCAAGTTCTATTTTATCTCAGGACCAAACCTGTACCACACCTGCACACACCACACGTCCAAACCACATTGGCCTCACAATGGCCACCATAACCAATACACACATGATCCATAAGGATCTGAAAAGCACGCGATGTTACAAGGTCTTCCTTCACAACTAAAGGGAACAGACACAAGAGAATGTGTTCAAAGAGATAATGCCCCTAGATCAAGCTTATAGAACACCGCTTGATCTGAAGCAAGGACTGAGAAGAAAAAGATCTACAATCAAGGACTCTTCTTAGAACAAAAGGCTCTCTTACAGATCTGAACTTAGCACAGAGAGCAAGAGCTAAGACTAATGGGAGTTTTTGCTTGGCTCTAAGAAAAGCTTGCAGAAGATAGAGGACGTTGTAACTTCTTGTTCTCTAATCGCTCTGTCTTCTTTCTTTTTTCAGGAACTTCATTCTTCTATATATATATCATCTTTTGAAATTCGAACGTTGAAGTGTCCGTTATCTCTATGCGTAAGTGTACGTTAGACTGCTTGACACTTGGAAGCTTCCAGTCAACAGTCCTTTATCTTTTCATGCACGCAAAGAGAGAAAGGATCTTCTGTAATCTTCTTTGGCTTCTATTTTGTCCAACGTTGTATGACAAGTGTTGTCAGAGACCTGCACATATTTAAAGCTTGAACAATAGATAGCTAAGTTGTCTCTTATTGTCAGTCAACGTTAGAACGAATGTTCATCAAAATAGTAATGCCATTTTGTTGTTCTAAAAGATGTTTATAGAGTACGATACGATAATGGAAGATATCGTCTGCATTCATGCAGTGATACGTTCAGTCTTCATAAATGCACAGCTGACATAAATATGCGTGAAGACTTTGACTTTTCAACGTATCAAAAATTAGCTCGAAAATTGAATCGTTGTCTTCCATGAAATCGTTATATACATGACTTATGAAATCGTTGTGCAAATGAGTGAATAGTTGTGCATTCATAAGCAAAGAGAGATGCATACACAAATCGTTATATGTATTAATAATCAAATCGTTATGAAGTTATAAACAAATCAATGTACAAATCGTTATGACGTTATAAACAAATCGATGTATAAATCGTTATGAAGTTATAAACAAATCGATGTACAAATCGTTGTGATGTTATGAACAAATCGATGTACAAATCGTTGCGATGTTATAAACAAATCGATGTACAAATCGTTGTGATGTTATAAACAAATCGATGTACAAATCGTTATGACGTTATAAACAAATCGATGTACAAATCGTTATGAAGTTATAACGTTACAAACAAATCGATGTACAAATCGTTATGAAGTTATAAACAAATCGATGTACAAATCGTTATGAAGTTATAAACAAATCGATGTACAAATCATTGTGCTTCTTTAAGAAATCTATGTGAGAGCAAATCGTTGTTCTCACTTAAGGAATCGTTGCGGAAAGCAAATCGTTATGATTTCTTAACGAATCGTTGCGATCACTTAATGAATCGTTGCGATCACTTAACGAATCGTTGTGAGGGCAAATCGTTGCGATCACTTAACAAATCGTTGTGAGGGCAAATCGATAAAAGCACATAGCGAGTCCTTATGAATATGAAATCGTTATAGCTCTATAGAAATCATTATGACCTATAATGGAAATTGATGTGTACTTAGAGAATTTTTATGTGACTGAACTCTAAATACTTCAGGGTGAGATACTTACAGAATTTGTTGACTTTTCTTGATTCATTTCCTGTGCTCAAAACTTGTAGAAAATATGTTAGATTAAACTTTATATAGTTTTGTTAATCACCAAAATAGATATGTAATTTATTTGAATTACATGGGGATAAGCTGATCATCATAGGGTAGTTTTGCCTCTTCGAGTTGAAGATAAGACTAGCTACTGCTGGGTGTATTTGTCCATAAGGGGGACTATACCATTAGATAGTGAATTCTAAGTTATTACTTGAAGACTGGACATAGAACTTCCTTTTGGAAGGGCCGAACTAGGATGAAATCCTCATGTCTTTTTGTGTGATTATTTATGTCCATTTTCACAATTATGTAACACTAACAATCAATTTTTAAGATTTATGCTTTGAGTTGCAGAATTTATTTAAGCAACCCATTCACCCTCCCTTTGCGCTTGCTAATCGGGCCAACAAAATGCTTCAACATGAGAAAAAAGTTGAAATGAGGACGTCAGAATCGTTGAAGATAGAATCAAGAGCAGAAGTAAAGAGCTGATGAAAGAAGGATGCAAACGAGTAGCTTGAAGAGGAAACGAGCACGACGGCCTTAAAAGGCAAAAAAGGTAAGATATTTTTTGAAAAATACTACCTCCTCGAGAAAAAAAATGTATGTGTAAGAATTAAGAGGTAATGATCACATCTCAAGATATGTAACTCAAGAGTGTAAGCCCTAGAAAGTGCAAGGTTACAACCATGTCTATGTGGCATGATTGCGATGAATCAACGAACGAAAGTGCGATGGTAGATGCCATCCTCTACACTTGAGAAGATTAGCAGCGACATTCTCTGAAGCCCAACATTGCTTGAAGCCTACGAATGACGCGCTATTACGGTATAGGCCATCGGGTGGTATGAGAGACCTACTCACCCTTCTATGTTCCTGAACATACTCTTCGAGGTAGATTCTTTAGCTCGGGAGTAGGGGGCAAGTGGAGAGAGGAAATCTTGACCCTCTAACACAATCTGTAACACCCAATTATTAAACTCAGCTCAACAGGAAAAAATCCAGTTATCAAACAGAAGTCCGCCTTTCGGAGCCCAGTTATCAAACAATGCCCACAAAGCACCATAAACACTTGATCCATCATCCTAAAGAAGGGCCCTTGACTTAGCGTTGATGTCAGAAAGACAGTCCAAGGTGACAGAGTAGCTTCCGAGATAACCTCTCGACATGCACTAAAGTAAGATGTTAGCTTGGTCCACACTCCACCTTTTGTCCTGGAAGGCCTAGGCTGGCTTATCCCAATAGTGCCTAGCTTGGAAGGTACTTAGTTCGATATATGCTTGATAGGCCTTATCTCAACATCGTATAGCTTGGAGGGTTCACAGCCCCATAGGTCCTTAGTCTGGCGGTGACCATGGACCTTAGCTAGATGGTGCCTTAGCTCAATGGGAGTGAAACGACGTGCATCCTTGCCTGATATCAAGGTCCTCAAATCCCGTACTAAATGATGGCTATCCAGAGATAGTAAACTAAAGAGGATAATGATGAGTTAGTTGCCCATGACTGACACATTTATTACCCATAATCCTCGACAACAAGCATGGAAGCCCATGATGGCCATTATTCGATAGTTATGCCCATAATTATGACTATAATTGTGGCCTTTGTCGCATGGAACTGTTGGAGAGACTTGACCATCACAATAAATCTCATAAGATTCCCTTTAACTAGAGGCATGTAAGATTCTACACTCCAAGCTATGGGAAGCAATATTGAGTAGAGTTTGTCATGGCGAATCAAATTGGCTAAATTCGGCCGAATTAGAGTGGATTAGGGGAAATCCGATTCGCGATTCGCCTGATTCGATCCGATTCATATGTATATAATATATAATATAGTATAATATAATATGCATTATACGTATATAATGAGTATATATTACATATATATGTATATGTAAGGCATATATCCATGGATATATGTAGCATATGTATGATAGATATGAGAATGGACTCAATGATTCACATGGGATGACATGGAACTCATATCATATTTAAGTAAATGTTATAATTTGTTGTTTCATTTACTTAAGATATTATATGTAAATAAAAAAATACCCCCATTTGAATTTAATAAAAATGTCAACAAAATCATATCTCTTACCAATAAAAAGCCAACTCTCTCATCTAAGAAAAAATCGTGATTTTGTTGATTCTATTAAAATAGCGATTTTCTAATCCCTCGTAATTTAGTCTATCTATAATTTTTATAATTCAAATAAACACAATAGAACACTAAAAATACGAAGTTCGTTGAAAAATATCAAACTTACATATGACTTCTCTAAGCCAGGCTTTTGATTTTTAGTGTTATGTTGGATTTATTTGAATTATGAAATTTTTAGATATACTAAATTATGAGGGATTAGAAAGTCGCTATTTTAATAGAATCACTAAAATCACGATTTTTTTTTAGATGAGAGAATTGACTTTTTATTGGTAAGAGATATGATTTTTTTGATATTTTTATTAGATTCAAATGGATGACACTTCCTCATTTATATGTAATATTTTAAGTAAATAAAACAACAAATTATAATATTTACTTAAATGATATGAAATGTAAATAAAATATGAATTTCTTGTCATCTCATGTGAATCATTGAGTTCATTCTCATATATCCCTTACATATACATATATATGTAATATATACTCATTATATACACATATAATGTATTATATATATATATATATATATATATATATATATATATATTATACATGTGAATCGGATCGAATCGATCAAATCAGGGTGAATCTGATTCTCCTTGAATTGGCACTCCAACAAATCATGATCTTGCGTACTCACTCTAACTCTTGTACATTTTTGACTTTAACATTAGAAAATTTTCTCTGGGATCTCAATCTTAGAACTCTCTGATCCTTTTCTCTTCTTATTTATTGCCATCCTTTTCTTCATATGCAAAGACCATCTAACGGTTAGCATTCGAGATTATGTATTTTTAATAATAATTTTTTAATTTATTTTTTATGAATAAAAACGGTAGCAACAAAGTCTTCTACTTTGCTGCGTCTTCAATAACTTGAGAACAAACACATGTTATAGACACACGGGTGGACACGTGATCAAACCCTCAGCTTTCCGATGGCCGATTTCCGATTAAGGAAATTTTATTGGTTTTATCGGACTATTTGATCCCATAACGGTTTTTCGGGTACCGAAATCGGCCTGAACATATTTTTGGTTAAGGTTCATTGTATCATTTGGATCGACTGTGTTATATTCTCTGTGAGATATCGTATTGTACCGTTGAGATACGGTGGAATAATGACTTGTTTGATTTTATTTTTTTAGTTTTATGACTTGATGAATATTTAAAATGAACAAACTTCAAAAGAAGACTGTTCATCCAAACTTAAGATAGACTCTCTATCTCTTCTCATGCATAGACTCTCTCTCTAACTCAAGATTGTACTCTCTCTCTTAAACACATATTAAGACTCTATACAATAGGAAAAGACCACCGCCACGCGAAAAGACCCATGGAGGCTCTGCTCACCAAGTCCTATCACCCCAAAACCAGAGGAGAAGCCATTCTCAACATTGTACCATTTCTCTCTCCCCTTTCTCTCTCATATCATTCAGAACTATCAGAGATATCACGCCTTCTACAACATGAAAAATGATTGATATGCTCACGAGGTCTTCATCAAAGTTATTCTATTCTTCTTCAACTTCGTCCTCGAAGTAGAATCACCTCAATTGGTGGTCTGTGCCCAAAGTTATAGTAGATTATTCTTCACTTTCTCTCTCATATCATGATCTACATATACATGATTATCATGTCTTCCACATCTCAAACGAGGGCATATCTATTCGAGACTTTTTCATGAAAGTTGTTCCCCACGACTTTCTCTGCGAGCTCCAACTAGAATCGCATCAAATGAAGGTCTGTGATTAAAGATACAATGGATTATTCTTGACCTTCTCTCTCATATTGCGATCCAAATTAGCAGTAAGTGCGGCATCTCTACAACCTGAACGAGTCTTTGGGCTATTCACGAAAGTTGTTCATGACATGACCAATATATTCCATTAGATCAACACTAACAATCCAAAAATAGAAACAAAACTGTAATATCTTAAAATTTATAATAAAATATTAATATGATACTAAGAAATTAAAAGAGATAATAAATTATACGTAAGACATGATCACTTATATAAAACATAATTATCTTTAATTTTAGAATATTTTTATATTATTAATACAATTCTAGTACTATATTTGATTGTGTATATTTTAACAGGACGACATTCGGTTTTAAAAATAAAGTCAAATATGAAGTCATCATAATTACTAGAAAATTATATTTATCCTAAAATATAAAATATCATAAATTATTAATGCATAGATGTTGATATTAAGTCAACCTAATGATTTTTGGGGCAATTTTTACTCGACAAAAAAATTAATTAAAAAATTATAATTATTATAATTTGCATTATCCCTTAATTAGTTTATGTTTAAAATTTTATTTTAATTAGATACAATTTAGACTCCTTAAGTGCACACAAGGTTTGCCACGGTACGGCGAACCCTCTGTGCACTTCAATAGGACGACATTTGGTTCTGAAAATAAAGTCAAATCTGAACTCATCATAATTATTAGAAAAATATACTGATTCTAAAAATATAAATACCAAGAGTTATTGATGCATAGATGTTGAGATTAAATCGATCTAATATTTTTTGGGACAATTTTTACTTGATAAAAATTAATTTAAAAAATTAAACTAAAATTACTATAATTTGTATCATCTCTTAATTAGCTTATGTTTGAAATTTTATTTCAATTAGACACCATTTAGATCCCTTAGATGTTAAGATTAAGTCGATCTAATAATTTTTAGATAATTTTTAATTGACGAAAAAATTAATTAAAAATTAAAATAAATTTATTATAATTTGTATCATCTTAAATAACTTATATTTAAAATTTCATCTCAATTAGACATCATTTAGGCCTCTTAAATATGCCAGATGTGAGAGGAAAAGTAAAAAAAAAAAGGTCTGCCACGGATCAGACCGTACCGGTCCATGACATACCGCGACGTGCCGCTGCGGCACGCCCGAATCATCTCAATGGGGTGACCCGACCGTGTCTTGGCTCTGATGAGCCAGGGGATGGTGCGGTTTGGCCAAACCGCACCGGTATGGGCAAGGCGGTTATTCAATTACTAGTTACTACAAAACCCCAAGGGAATGTTAAATGACACCCCCTTATGCTCGCTTTACTTAGAGATTAATCCTTATCATTTTTATATATACCCTTCTTTCTTAGACAATCTCTTGTTTTATACTTGTATGGGCCATGGGGTCCTTGAAAAAATGTTTTAAAAAAAGGAAAACATAAATGAACGCGTAAGTACTGAGGAACACAACAACGAAATGCATTGGTTCTGGCCAAGGGTCTGTTTGGTTGCATGTAAATTATTTTCATTGAAAAATAAATTTTCATGCATTGGTCCTCGCCAGGGTCTGTTTGGCTCGCTTTCGTCTCTGATCAAATCTCTCCCCGTCCCCCGTTCACGGTTGGCCGGGACTCTCGCAAGCCCAGGCACAATCGGGTCACCTCATTGGGGTGACCCGGGTGGACTGGACCGGTCCGGTTCGATCCGGTTCGGTTCGTTAATACTTTTTTTTTCATATCTTTCTCATAGATGTATTAAAGTGTTGTAAATGGTGTTTAATTATGATAAAATTTTAAATATAAACTAATTAAGAGATTATACAAATCATAGTAATTTTAGTTTAAATTTTTAAATTAATTTTTGGCCAAGTAAATATTATCTAAAAAATATTAGATCGACTCAATCTCTATATTTAAGGGATCTAAATAATGTCTAATTGAGATGAAATTTCAAACATAAACTAATTAAGAGATGATTAAATTATAGTAATTTAGTTTTATTTTTTATCAAGTAAAAATTATCCCAAAAATCATTAGATCGACTTAATCTCAACATCTATGCATCAATAATTTCTGATATTTATATTTCTAAAATTAGTATATTTTTCTGATAATTATGATGACTTTAGATTTGACTTTACTTTCGGAACCGAATGTCGTCCCGTTGAAGTGCGCACGATTAAAGATAGTACACATAGTTCGTCGTACCGCGGCAAACCACCGCGGTACGTCCGAACCATACCGCAAGCCCAGTCACAATCGGGTCACCCCAATGGGGTGACCCAAGTGTGCCATGACACGTTGATGACCGGTCCGGTCCGGTCCACTAAATCTGTTTATTCTTTTTTTCATTCATCTCTCACATCCGATGTATTTAAAGGGTTTAAATGGAGTCTAATTTAGATAAAAAATTAAACATAAACTAATTAAGAGATAATACAAATTATAGTAATTTTAGTTTATTTATTTAAATTAATTTTCGTTAAGTAAATATTGTCTCAAAAATTATTAGATCGTCTTAATTTATATATTTAAGAGATCTAAATAGTGTCTAATTGAGATGAAATTTCAAACATAAACTAATTAATAGATGATACAAATTATAATAATTTTAGTTTAATTTTTAAAATTAATTTTTTGTCAAGTAAAAATGGTCCCAAAAATCATTAAGTCAACTTAATCTCAACACCTCGCAGCTCCTGCTTCTGGGGATGATACCGATGACCATGGCGTCGCCCTTGAAGTCGCAGGGCCCGTCCTCGCCGATCCTCGCCATGCCCCTACATTGTCCAGTCTCCAGCCGTGGCCCCCACCTCGCCCTCCATCTCGTTGCCCCCGCCGGCTGCGGCACCCCCACCCTCCTCCATCCCGCTGGTCTCTTCTCCCCCACATGTTTCAAGTCCTCCTCCAGTGGCCACCCCACCTCCAGTGGCGTCTCCTCCCCCCGTGGCCACCCCTCCTCCCGTGGCGTCTCCTCCCCCCGTGGCCACGCCCCCTCCGGTGTCGTCTCCTCCTCCTCCAGTTTCCTCTCCCCCTCTCGTCGCCGCCCCCGTGTCCTCCCCGCCGGTCGCCACCCCTGCGCCTGCTCCATCGACGTCCGCTGCCGCCCCTGCACCCATCACACCCAACTAGGCACTGGCCGCGGCCCCACCAACAATCCGAGCTGCGACGCCGAGTGTCTCGGTGTCTCTCGCCCCCAGCTTGGTCGCTGACGCGACCCCCAACAGATCGAGCGCCCACACGATGGCGGTCAGCTTCGGCTTGCTGGTTTTGGCCAGAGGGGTTTCCCTCCTCGTCTAGAGATTGCAGTGGAGTGCCTCTCGGTTCCAGACGAGGTGGCCGGGGTTGCCGTCCGGCCCCCTCCGACGGTTCCGAGCTCCTATGCGGTCTGGTCGCCGACGGGCGAGGTCCCCGAAGAGCTGTGTGAGGAGGCGGCGCGCACGAGCTCCCTCAGGTCGTCGTCGCCGCCGCTGCTACTACTATCGCCGCAAACGGAGCCCTCACGGAAGATAGACGGAAGGGGTTAAAATAATGGAAATTGAATTATTGGATCTAAAAATAACTTTTCTAGTCAACAGACCTAAAAATAAATGAGAGGTTAACAAATAGACTTAAAATAAAAAAACCATATCAAAAATGATGGAAAATTTATCTTGAGTTGGACGAAGAGTTTATGTTGAAGTTATATTAATTAAGTCATAAAAAAAATAAATCAAACAAATCATTTTTCTACTGTATACGCGACAAACCAAGAACCTTGCCCCCGCTTCGCCTTCTCTTTCTCTCTCTCTCTCCAGATCCGCAGTTTCCCCGCTACGCGTCCCCCTCTCGCCTCTGCTCCTCCTACGCATCGCGCCATCTTCAGGGTGTGACCTCTCCCAGATCGGCCATGGCCGCCGCCGCCTGCGTGAAGAGCGTCGCCAGGTCGGCGCTGGCGGCCTTCGCCCCGGAGGCGCCGTACCTGGCGGCGGGGACCATGGCGGGGGCGGTGGATCTGTCATTCAGCTCCTCCGCCAACCTCGAGATCTTCAACCTGGACCTGCAGTCGGAGGGCCACGAGCTCCCCCTTGCCGGCGCCTGCCCCAGCGGTGAGCGCTTTCACCGCCTCTCCTGGGGCCGCCCCCCGCCCTCCCCGTCCGAGGACTACGCGCTCGGACTCGTGGCCGGCGGGCTTGTCGATGGCGCTGTCGGTGTCTGGAATCCGATCAAGCTGATCTCAGCCGGGTGCGATCTGTAGAATCTCTTGTTGGCTTCGCGTTTGGCGGCTTTATCTCGCAAATCTCCTGACTTTTGGGAGTGGATGCTGTTGATCTCAGTTTTCTGATCTTGTAATGGAAATGTTTTTCTTGCAGCTCCAATGAGGTAGAGGATGCTTTTGTTGCACGCCTTGAGAAGCATAAGGGTGCTGTAAGTGTGGAACTTTTAGTTTTGCAGCTTAAGCCTTCATGATGTGTCATGTCTTGTGCGTAACCTGCGAATTCTATGTTTCCCATAGGTTCGTGGACTAGAGTTCTGCTCTCTTCAACCTAATCTGCTGGCTTCTGGAGCTGATGAAGGGGAACTCTGCATCTGGGATGTCGGAAAGCCCTCGGAACCTAATCTCTTCCCGACCCTTAAGGTATGCTCTTTCCCCTTCCTCTTCCAATAGCCAGTCTGCAATGCTTGGCTGGCCTAGCCTGATCATACTTACTAATGACCTGGTTTGAATCGATTGCTCATTCTTCTTCACATTAATTCTTTGGAGAAATGAATCTAGCTTATGGCTAGAAATAGAGAGCTCAGGTTATTTAGATTTTAAGACAAACTCTTCTGCTATTTTTCCTACCTCAATAGTTTACTGGGAGGAACATGTCATATTGTAAAAACTGGTAGGCAGATGAAGTGGATATAGTTCTTTGCATAGTGACATTCAATATTGTGCAAATCGCTGGATGTGCACAATTTCTTGAGCTGCCGAACCACATTGGAGAATAATAGTCAGAAGGTGAATGGAAGGATTTGATGATGGCATTCTAAAAATGTCCATTGTGTAAAGTGTTTGCAGGCATTGGTGGTATACTGGTATAAGCAAGTTAGGGTTGAAGATCATCTTTGAGATAGGAACATGTTTGAAAATTTGCCTTAGGAATCCTTTGTGCTCGTAATGGAACGATTTAAGTCAAATTAATAAGCCATGATACTTATTTCTAGACTTTTGGAAATATGTTGTTATTTTTTCAAGGAAGAGCAAAGTTTCTCATTTAAAAAGGCTTCGTTATCTGTAGTTATAACCTTTCCAGTACGGTAAGAACCATTGTCCATTGGAGAATATGAGAAATCTTTATTGTGTTTCTTTCTTGCCATATTGTGGCATTGTGGGGAGAAATAATGGGGATCTCTTAGAAGAAACTTGAATAGCATTATGGAATAGGGATCTTTATGAGGATATTGTTGGACCATGTCTTCATCCTATCCTTTCTTGGAAGATTTTTCTGCATGTTCAAGGGCGAAGGGTTCTAATGATTGCTATCCGGCCTTACAACAGAGATTGTGGAAGTTTTTGTAGATGTGAAACCTTGTTAGAGCATCATGGCGTTCATCTCATAGAGGGGCCTTATTACTTCACATACATGTGGGAGGGTTTCTGTTGACGGTTTCACTGCATTTCCTCCTGATTCCATTTGTGACATGGAGGCCATAGGTTCTAAACTGCATGTAAGAGGAGCAATGGAGCCACAGAAATTGCACCTTCAATGATTATAGGCCGATCAGTTTGTTGAACTCTATGTATAAAATCATCACCAAGGCCATGGCTGGCCGGCTCAAGAAAGTGATTGGAAATCTCATTGATGGTAACCAGTCAGCTTTTATTAGTGGCCGTTTCATCTTGGATAATTTCATGGCAGCCCACGAATGTTTGCATGAGCAGAGGATCAACAAGAGACAATATGTGTCACTCAAACTTGACTTTGATAAGGCATATGATAGGATAAATTGGAAATGTCTTTTCAGAGTCATGAAGGTGATGGGCTTCAAGGATAGATGGATTGATTGGGTCAGGCATTGTGTACAATCGGCAAAATTCTCTGTGCTCATTAATGAGTCTCCATGTGGTTTTTTTGGCTGTTCTAGAGGGCTGCGACAGGGTGACCCGTTATCCCCTTTTTTGTTTGTTTTGATGGGGCAGGTCTTGAGTGAGATGTGGAAGAAAGCAAGGCAGGCTGAGTTAATTGAAGGAATTACTGTGGGAAGGGGGAGTTTAGAAGTTTCACACCTTCAGTATGCTGATGACACAATCCTTTTTTCCTCAAATAACCTTGACAAGCTCATTAATTTGAGGATCCTCCTCAGACTTCTTGAGTCGGTGACTGGTTTGAAAATTAATTTCCGTAAGAGTGAGCTGGTGGGGAACATAGCAAATGAGAATATCAGGGTTCAGATTGAGCAGATCATGGGTGTGAAATGGGGGAGTTTCCCTGTTAAGTATCTTGGGCTGCTCTTGTCAGATAGATCTCTGAGAATTTCAGATTGGAATGGAATGGTTAAGAAGTTCAGTGACAGGATTAGTGGGTGGAAGGGCAGACTCTTATCTGCTGGGGGAAGATGGATTCTTTTTAAGGTGGTGTTGTCTAGCCTTCCTTTATATTTCTTGTCCATATTTAAAGCCCCTAAGGGCATTTGCAAGAAACTGGAATCGGCGAGAGTGGCATTTTTCTGGAGAGGTAAGGTGCCAGAAGTGCATGGTGTTAACCCTATTGCCTGGGCTAAGGTGTGTAGGTTGAAAGAAGAAGGTGGTGCAGGCCTAGTGCCAATGGAGATTATTAATAATGCATTACTCATGAAATGGCTGTGGAAATTAGATGTAAATGACGGGGCATTGTGGAGCTGTATAGTTAAGAGGAAGTATTTGTGGAATGTGGATGGGTGGTGTTCCCAGTTACTGAGTAGTAATAATTTATCCTCAATTTGGAAGCACATTATAGGGAATTTATACTTCTACTTGTGCTCTTCTAGGCTTCAGGTGGGAGATGGTCGGAGAATCAAATTGTGGCAAGACCCATGGTTAAACAATGAGCCTCTTATGTTCTCATGTCCGAGATTGTTCAGAACTGTGTCACAGTCTCAGGTTTTTTTGGCTGATTTGTGGTCCCAATCTCAATCTGGTTCGTCATGGCACTTAAGGTTCAGACGGAATTTGGTGGAGGATGAGATCTCTGAGTTCCTTTTTCTATCTGAGGCACTTGACAACACTAAGATATCCCCTGGTATGGAGGATAGCAGAGTTTGGAAATGGGAGAGGTCGGGGAAATTCTCAGTCAAATCAGTGGTCCGTCTGCTTATTCAAGGAGGGTTGAAGGTCAGATGGCATAAGCAAGTGTGGGATAAGGGGTTACCTTTGAAAATCAGGGTCTTTATGCGGAAAATTGCTTGGAAGAGGCTATTTACTTTGGTCAGGGTCAATATGTTCAGAAAACAGTCGAGAAAAGAATGCATATTCTGTGCATGTTTCCAGGAGGATTTGGATCATCTATTCACTGCTTGTGGAGTTGTCAGAACTGTATGGAAGCTGTTCTTCAAGACTATTAATGTCACATGTTGTGTTCCCCTCAATTTGCATCAGTTTATTGATTATTGGCCAAAGTATAAACCCACAGGAGTTGAGGAGGACCTATGGAAATTGTGTTTACCAGCGATGCTCTGGTCTATCTGGAAGGAAAGGAATAAGAGGTTGTTTAACCTGGAGTTCAGAAACTTGTTCCTTATTCTAAATGATTGTATCTCTTTTGTGTATCAGTGGCATCTTAGTGTCTCTGGTGAGCCAGTCAAGTTTTCTGCCCTTTTAGATCAGCTGAAGGGGTGGAGGAAATTTACCTTGTAATTGGGTGGTTTTTTTTTTAGGGTTTGGGGTTGGGGCTTCTACCATCTTGGTAGTCATCCCTCTTCCTTTACCTTTCTTCTGGTTTTTTCTGGTTTTCTCTTTCATTTTGTATGCTTTTTGCTTTTCCTTTGCCTGTTGGCTAATGAAACATGGCCTTCGGCCAATTTCTAAAAAAAAAAAGAAATTGCACCTTCATGACTTGTTTGTCATGTGTCTGTTTTCTGCAATTTTGAGCTACAATTGTCAATGATTTTTCATGAACTTTAATTTGCTACGATGTAGGGTGATTTCAGTTGGCAATAAGTTCTAACATGGAATTGAATCGATTGTTGGAATTTGTTGTTCACTTGATTATGAAATGCAATCTAGTACAAACATGGATGAAGGTTCTCATTGTAGAAGCTTCACTGTAACGGCCACAATCTATCGGAGCTATCTTGGTGTGCTGTCTTTTAGTGGTCGTCTTTTGTGGGGAGGGTATATTTGGTATAGATTTTTTGTGGTTTATACCTCTACACTTGTACATCCTTTCTATCAATATATTTGTGATACTATCCGCATCCCCCCCCCCCCCCCCCCCCCCCCCCCCCAAAAAAAAAAAAAAAAAAAAACTGCCACAATCTATGAACTTTATGTTCATCTATTTTTCATGTTTCTGTTAGGTGTTTGATTCTATCATTAACTATTTTTACAGACTGGTGGTCAAAGTGAAGTTTCTTTTGTGTCATGGAATTCCAAATTTCAGCCTATATTGGCATCTACTTCATATAATGGGGTGACAGGTGAGCAGTATATTGTTTTTGCATTTATAATCTACATGTTCTGCAAACCTCTTGGATGCAAGCCTAAGGACTCTGAATCTTTGTCCCTTTTCAGTGGTTTGGGATTTGAGGCAGCAGAAACCTGTGACGAGGCAAGCATTTTGCTCTTGTTTGTGAAGCGCTTTCAGCCATTATTATCACTGCATTTTAATTTCTGCCTTTGACAGCTGATGATTGATTGACACTGTTCATGTTCATCTGACAGTTTGTCAGATTCAAGGAGGTGTACTGTTTTGCAATGGAATCCTGATATGTCCACTCAGCTTATTATTGCAGCTGATGCTGGCAATTCATCTTCTCTCAGGGTATACAACTTCACAACTTTGTTTAAAAATGTAGCTGCACTCACCTGTCTCCAAGTTGAGCTTTCTGCTTCTTTTTCCACAGCTTTGGGATGTAAGGCGAGCAATAGCTCCATTGAAGGAATTTGTGGGACATACTGAAGGTCTCTTTCATTTTATTCTCAGTTTCACTAATGCTGTTCACATGTCTTGATGCATCTTGATCTACTTTTTTCTGATTTGAACTTGGGAGTTGGTTTTATCATTCCTGAACATATTTTATGCTTTGCTTGCATTGTTGTGGAGCTTAGTACTTGGTATTAAGTTGTGCATTGAGCTTTCTTTCTCTCTTCCTTTCTTCCTCTGTGGAAGGACTAGTCCCTATTTGATGATGGTAGGTGTTCAGCCTTAAATCTAAGCTTGGCATTTGAAGTGCTAAAAGGCTTAAACATTAAATCTGTGCTTGGCATTGGAAGTGCTAAAATAGAAGAACTATTATATTTTAGTGTTTAAGACAGAATTTCTGCAGTCCTCCTGTGTTTCAGATTCCAACTCAGATCTACATTATTTAATAGTATGATTTGAGGTCTCTTACAGATTTAGAGATAAATCATTAAACCTATAAAGTAGCTGAAGTGCCATATGCTGATTGCTGGATTGCAGTGACTGCATGTTAAGATGTTTGACAGTTTCAGTTACATGATGGCAGGCTTGATAAAATACCCTTTTTGTGAGCAGGCATGAGAAAAAACCCTTTTGTGAACTACCTTCTTAAGGATGCGTCATGTTTGGATTTTCAAGTAGTCTGCTTTAGAAAGACTCTGAAGGAGATAGTATATGCGGTGGAAAGAAAGACGAAAGTCGTCTTTAGATTTAGTTGGAAATTTGGAATGTTGGACAGAGAGACCCATGATAGTATATGAAAACTCGATAATGAGCACCTAAACTAGAAAGCCTGGAAGAGAAAGCAGTTAATGGTTGAGAAAGGATATCAAATTCAGCAATATTCTATAAGTCTCCTAATGAAATGTGTATCAACGGTTTGATACATGGCATTATAGTATAAAATGATAGGTTCAGGAAGAAATTCTGGAGGTAACAAGAGTTGTTAGTTAATATCTTCACTTGATAAAGGACAAAAGCTTCCATCATTGTTTTTAGGCGTCGCCAAGGCGACAAGTCACTGGCCAACCGCCAAGCAAGTGGTTGCCTAGGCGAGCAGCCCTCTAAGACTAAACAGCTGCATGATTCATGAACCACAGCAGCCCCTGTTGTGTTTTTTGTTGCTGGATCCCTTAACTTTAAATATAGTTTAGTCATTCTTTATCTCTCTCTCAATTTATTATTTGTCTAGTAATATTTCAGGTTAAATAAAACTTTTTGACTTGTTGACACATGATAGGCATATTCTCTGATTCCTATTGATTGCCTCGTTACTATTAATCATTTTGTTAACATTTGCTATTTCTTCTATTATATGACCTTACACACACATATGTGCTAAATATTTGTGGGTAGCACTTTTATATTAATAAATAGAGAATCTAATAGTACATATGTGTGTGTAAGGTCATATAATAGAAGAAATAGCAAATGTTAAGAAAATGATTAATAGTAACAAGGCAATCAATCGAAATCAGAGAATATGTCTATCACTTGTCAACAAGTCAAAAGTTTTATTTAATCCTTCTAGATTCTAGAAAAACACATGCGCATATATGCATATATTTATGTTTCCTCTCCCATGTTCTGGGCATAGGAAAAGACAGGGATAGTACATATTTAACACTCAAATGTGTATTCCAAGTATGGGTTTAAATAGTATAAAATTCAGATTTCTAGGTAGTTTGTTACATAAACTAGGCTTCGCCTAGGCGCCTCACCTTGGTGCCTAAGCAGTAAGGTGGTGGACCATCGCCTTAGTCGCCTTAACAACCATGGCTTCAATATATGTGGATTGCAAGACTTGAGGCAAGACTTGGAGTCAAAATTTTCATATTTACAGTGGGAAGAAAAGGCAGATAAACAACAAGGATATGAAGAATGTAACGACCCTCCTTATACCGGTACGGTTATATCAACCCACGTCGGTATAATGAGCATCGCTACAGTGGGACATTGACCCAACATTTACACTAAGTCGAGATGTACACAAATATAAAATCAGAACATCGGAATTAAAATAATTAACATCAATTGTATTCCATCATCCACAGTCCATATAGTGATTAAAAAAACTAAATTCACATAATTGAATTTCTAAATCAAAATTACATTGTCCACATGAAATATCACTGTCTATTCATTACATACTATGAAAATGAAAATACAATGTCGATCTCTCTACAACAATCTACTCATCTCGCTCGGAGTCGCTCCTAACGATCTCCTCTAAGGAAGTATAGTCACCTGCTACACCTGTACGCCGAAGCAAGAGTGAGTCTAAAAGACTCAACAAGTAATCCATGCACATTATACACACACACACACGTCATATACACATGCTGATTTTAAATACAAAAAGACTTACATGTTGCATGCTTCTAACATAAATTAACATACTTACATTCCTACACATGGTTTCTATTTATAACAAGCGTATGATTTAACAACTCAATATTACCCATTTCATAGCACAATTTTACGAAACTAGAGCATGGATCTAAGTACAATATGATTAGCAACCTAACATGGATTCTAATCTATTTTACATGCATTCTTCACAATTTTAATCACACTTAGCTTGCTGTTCTAACATGCATTACACATCATTTATATGGGTTACATATGTTCACATGCTAACACATTCACTTTACATTGGTCACATTTAATTTTACACATTCTACACTTCACAAGTTCACACGCATTTACATATATTCACATTACACATTTGGTTGCCGTGACACATAGTCCAAACCACCACTAGAAAGACACACTTTCACATTCACATACCTATCACCTAGGCAATACAGTGATAGATCTTAGTTACTGCGCAGAACCGGGAGAAGCACTCTCCACCATAACCAGTGGAACATGTCCACCTCCAGGATTTCATCCTATTGCCCATAGGATTTCACACACATGAACCTTCCCGTAGGGACTTTACTACGGTACAGTTCCACAACCCTCTAAGGTAGCAGTGTCACACGTGGCACAGTTTATACATTTTTCATAATGTTCACATTGTTTACACACACTTGTTTGCACTATTGCATTCACTTATACTTGACTTCATGATTCAGTTTGTCTAATAACATGCTACTGGTTGCAATGTTAAACAGACCATAATTAACCCTAATCATGCTGTAATTTACTAAATATAAACACTTAGACTAAGCATGCTCCACATTGTCCTTTTTTTTCTAAGTTGAATCCGAATTAGCAACTACTGATATCCAATCAACATGAAATTTTTATCACAGACTGCTTACAGGTTGACTATCATACACAGAAATTTTCATAATTTTGGGAATATATACAATTTATAAAAATTTGAACACTCATTCTGCATAATTATCAAGAACCCAATTTAGCATGATTCACAGTATACAGATGCTTTTAACAGTTCTCTAGCTGGCATCTAACAGTCATGGTATCACATAAAATTTTCTGGTAATTTAACATGTATCATACATTTTTATTTGAAATTTAAAACAACAATTTATGCTCACAGTCCTGTTTTCCAGAAATTCTAAATATTCACACAGAAATCATAAATTCGCCTAAATTTCATGGCATGACCTGATATACATGTACCTCACACAGAAAATTTCTGACATCCTAATTAAGCACGGATCCATATAACAATAATTAAAACGACGAAGACATGCTCAATAACTCCCTTCAGGAATTTTAATAAATAATGAAATGAACGAAAAATTCATCCAAACCACACAGTATGATCCACTGGATATACTTAACAATATATTAATTTTACAGTATATCCTCATGTTCGGAAATCCGGAAAATACATTATAAAGATCAGACATGTACTCTGTCACTGCCTGATGAACTCAGCGGCACACTGGTGGCCGCCAACCAGGTCAACGGCAGCAAAGGTTGCCGCCAACCGGTGATCTTAACGGCAGCCAATGTTGCCGTTAAGTTCCTGTCTGCACAATTGCAGACAGAACTCACAAAAATAAGGAAGAACGGGGGTTCCAGGACACGAATAAAATCCGTAAAAATATCTGGGACCTACTAGACGCATGTATGGATGATGTAGGATGGTTACTTGCCTTTATAAAAATCTACGGACGGAAATATGGGTCGAAGAAGCTGTCCTCGGCCTGTGCCAAGAAGCCTCCAAAACCTCCTTGATTCGGGTTATGTGTTGATTCTTGCTGCACACCGGAGTCGGGGAAGTATTCCTTGATGTCCAGGGAGTCCTCCAGCCGTTGTAGACCGTCGGAAGACGCACCAAGCCACAAGTTTCAATCCTTCAAAGATCGGGTTTCGCACAGAAGGGTTCTAGGGTTTTGACAAAAGTCAAAAGGGTTGATCCGGCCGCAATAGGGGTCTTTTATACAACCTCAGGGTCTTGGGTATGCGTAGGCAGGGATGGATGACCGTTGGGGATGGTTTCCTAAACAAGGGCCGAGAAAATCGCGGGCGTTTCCAGATTAGAAGACGCAACAGATTCTGGGAGATAAACGTCAACATCACTAGCCGCCTATTTGGGGTTGACGTCTATCGATGTAGACGCTGACTCTCTTTTAACGTCAACTTATGTTGACGCCAAATGGGTTTTCGGCCAGAACTTAAAAATACTCATACGTGCACACTTTATATACATATCTCCATACAATATGATATACTATATATATATAATATGCATAAATAAATAAAAGCAGTATATACAATGTAAACAAACCCATATATACACATATGCATAATTAAATAAATATATACAGAAATAATTATATATTTACGCATACTTGACAACCTTCACAATGCATCTAACAATACATGACCGAAATAAAAGGGTGAAATTCGAGGGCCTTACAGAGAATGCATCAAAAGCCTAGTAATAGACGTCAAAGACCACTATCGAAGATTTTCAGCTACATTACTTGTACGGATACCCTTCTAGATTCTAGAAAAACACATGCACATATATGCATATATTTATGATTCCTCTCCCATGTTCTGGGCATAGGAAAAGACAGGGATAGTACATATTTGACACTCAAATGTGCATTCCAAGTATGGGTCCAAAACTTGAAACCTTTAACAGAAGGAAAACAAATATGATGGAATATATCCCAAAATTTTCCAACCTCAGTAATCATCACCCAGGGTGATCAAATAGATGTTGAGGGAATTGTTGCTCTGTTGCATTCTCTATCATGTAAGAGTGATAAAAATTTAGCTAGGCTTTTCAGGTGATAAACGTGTAAACTTAATTTTTTCTAATATCTCCCTTACATTTGTCTGCATCTCTTTGCTTTTTGGTTGTATATATTGCGATATATGCACAATATATATATATATATAATATATATATATATATATATATATATGTATATGTGTGTGTGTGTGTTATGTTAAATGTCCAAATTTGATGCTAGCAATGTTGGTTTGAGGAGATAGATGTATTTTACTACTATATTTTATAACAGGGACTATGCATTACTTTATATTTTAAATTTCAATATGTTTATATTGGAGTATCATTGAACAAAAAAATCGAAACAAGAAAACAGGATGTTAAATGTAATAAGAATAATACTTAGTGCAAGAGCTGGCAGCTAAGGTGGCCAGCTGATGTGGCAGCCAATGGCGATTGACGGCACCAAAAATTCATATTTATGAGCCCAAAATGTGGATTTATGTGCCCAAACTTCCTACTTATGAGTCCAATTTTATTACTATTAACAACCCAGTTGGGTATTTTTGAACCTTGTGGGTAGTATGTATGAGCCCAAAACTAGTCGCTCGCTGCCTACTGCTGCCGCCGGAAGCTGGTCACCGACTGCCGCCACCAGTTGCTGGTTGCCGGTCACCAGCCGCTGCCACCTCACCTAGGTGACTTGTGCTTGCCATGTGATGTCCACATGGACATGACGTGGCCCAATAGGAGAGCTTTCTTGCAACTTAGTTGCAAGAAGGCCCTTGCAATTTTAGTTGCAAGAAAGCCCTTGGAATAAGTATTTCTCAATGCAATAAAGTATTACCACCAGCAAGGAACAAGGAGGTTTGGGGCTGAAGAACATTAGAAACTTCAATTTATCTCTCCTGTGTAAATGGATCTGGAGGTTGGGAGTGGGGAAGAGGGGTTATGGACCCAAGTCATTAGATGCCGCTACTTCTCCTCAAGGGTTTGGGACTTGGTCAAAGGACTTCCCCTCTCTGACCGGATATTTTGGCTTGCAGGGACTTTCTTGTCGCTGATGTCATTGGTGGAAGAGGCCCCACCCCTTTTTTATAGTGGGCCATGGGGAGAGGGGACCGGCGCGGGTCACCCGCATTGGACCAGCGCGGGCCACCCGCGCCGGACTGCACGGGTGCCCCCCCCGCCGGACCGCGCGGGTGCCCACCCGCGCCAAGTTCGGCGCAGGGGTTACCCGCGCCGGACCGGCGCTGGGGCCGCCCGGTCCGGCGCCCCTGGGCTCCCGCCGAGCCCGGCGCCCCCTGCTGCCTGGTCCGGCGCCCCTGGGCTCTCACCCGGTACGGCGCCCCTGGGCACCCTGTTGGTTCGGCGCCCCTAGGCACCCACAAGGGGCCCACCTGTTGTTCCGGCGGCCTTACTGTCCCGGTGACCCCGTTGGTTCGGCGCCCTTGGACGATTCCATCCTCACCGGGCCGTCCACCCCGCGCCGATACCACTTGCCAAGACCCCTATAAATAGAGGGGCAAGGCCAAGAAGAAAAATACCTACACGCACCCGGCTTCGCAATTGGCTAGCTCTCGATGCTCTCGCCCTCGTCCAGCGGAGTTCGTCTCGGGTGGAGAGGTGGGCCCTGTGTTTTTCCGTCCGGTGAAGTTCCGTTCGCGGACCCGTCTGTGTCCTCGCAAACGTCGGACCCTCCTGTGCTCCGTTTGCGATCCGTGAAGTCCGAAGAAGAAGACGTCGTAGGTCATTACATATAAGACCTGGGTACCCGACGTTTTGCACATAAGTCCTCCAGTGTTTTTTTAAAATAACACGTGTAGAGGCACTTTGTCCGGAGGTACAAAACCCCGTCGTCGACGTAAATGCAAATATCATGATGTGTGGAAGTCCGACGAAGGCACAAACCCCGTCGTTGATGCAAATGTGACCGTCATGTCCTGTGAACGCCGAACGGAGGCACGCAAAGTGTGGCTACCTCACTACGCCGATCGTGTTCGGCGACTTCCTGCAGTGATGGGATCCCCCTACTTCCTGGGGGGTGGTCCCCGCCGTCCAAGCTACACCAAAGGCGGCGCCGAAAGCTACTGCAGCCAGGGGCACCAAGCCCCGCCCAAGTCAAGGCCGAGTCTTCTCGGTAAATACCCTCTCTTGCGTCGTAGTCCCTAGAAAACGGGGACAGCGCCAGGGACGCAGGGCCAGCAAGCCCAGGGCGATCGTCTCCAACTCCGGCAAGACCGTGCTAGTCGGAGAGATTCGCATCAGGCTCGATGGAGGCGAGCCGATCCTGCCACGGGACAGAAGCGTCCCTGCAGTGACAACCTCCAACAAATTCGCTCCCCTCCAGGGGATGCGCCAAGAGAAGTGGGACTCCCCAAAAGGAGCCCAACCGGGGCAGGCATCCAGCTCAACACCCCACCAGCCTCACAAAATGAGGTAAATGTGGGTTACCAAGCAGGAAGCCCGCCAAATCAAGCAAGGCAGAGCGAGCCAACCCGCCCAAGACCCCAAAAAGGCAACACCTGAGCGAGAAAAAGCTCAGGACCTTGAACCTCCTCGTCCTCGCGGACAGAAAAGGACGGGCGTCTATCGGAAGCCCAACTTCGTCTCCCACCCAAACGGAACCTGCTCCAGGAGGAGACGCAAGTTGCGCCGAAGCTTCCACACCCCGAGTCTCAGTCTTCAAAAGGCCAAGCACCTCAGTCTTTAGCAGGCTGGGGTCGGCACTCCGCCCAAGCACACAGAAGCCCAAGAAGCGGAGGGTGCAGCGGACGTTTGAAGAAGGTGGAGGCATAAAGATCTTCACCTGCTACGCTTCTAGAAGGGACGTGGCCGGGCTATCCGACGTCCCTACTGGCTTGGCCAGGGTAGATGAACGCGACCAAGAAGGCGAAGCTGTCATCCGGTATACCCGGAACCCCGCCAGAAGACCTCCTCAAGGTCAACAAGGCGGTCAAGCTGGACCCTTGAACCAGGGGCAAGTCCTCGAGCCACCGCCCGAACATGGTCAAAGGCCACCCCCGGCTCCAGTCCAGAGGGGACTTGAAGAAGGGGAGGAAGACGAGGTCGCGAGCCTTCACCTCGGGGACCAACAACTCCCGGCGGACGGGGAACAAGTTGAAGTCTTCTTCATGCCGCCGACCAGAGCCGCCTTCCAGGCAATGACGGATGACGACAAGTACGCATTTATACAGCGTTGGCAGGTTGAAATGGCCAACCTCCTAATGGAGCGGGGGCAGTCGGCAGGGGCAAATGTGCCACGCCGCCAGGTGCCATGGCAAACCAAAATGCTCGGAGAAGACATCAACAAGGCGACTTGCCCGATGTCAACTTGCAAGCGGCCGCGGCCAATGACTACACTGTCGATCTGGCCCAGCAGCCGCGTAGGGGCATAAACTCTCAGGCCTCCGCAGCTGAAGATGTCGTGGCCCAGCGACGGATGATCGAGAAGATTGTGGACGACCGCTTTGCTCAACGAGGCGAGGGGACTGCCACTATGGATCTATACAGTGTGCCATACCCCGTCCACAACCAATTAAAAAAACTACTGCCGGATTGCCCCAAGGCGCCAAAGTTGCAGAAGTTCGATGGGCAGGGCTCACCAAATGAGCACCTGGCCTACTATATAACGGCCATGGGAGAGTTAGCATTCGATGAATCCTACCTCCTCTGTTACTTCGCAACGTCCTTGACGGGTACCGCCTTTCAGTGGTATTCAAGGTTGAGGCCCAACTCTATTGTCGATTGGGCCGACCTTCAGAAGAAATTCATCGACCGCTTCCAAACGGCCGAGAGAAAGGTGTTGCTCGCAGAGCTGTGCTCCCTCAAGCAAAGGAAAGGAGAAACGACACTCGACTTTATCAAGCGGTGGCGTGACTTCAGCATGAGGTGCGACAATCCCCCGACACAAGAAGATGCCATAACCGTTTGTCGGCGGGGCCTGACGGCTGAAGCAAGTGAAAAGCTGCTAGGTACAAACATCAAAGGCTTCGACCAGCTCAACTCGGTCGTGGCGGAGATCATGTTCTTCGTCGACAACCCGGTGAATGCTCCCCCCAGAAACAAGCCAAACAAGGAGCGGGCTGCAGGCAAAGAAGTCCACGCTGTGGACTTCGTCCCGCAAAGCAAGGGGAAGAAGATCGCGGTCGCCAATGTTCCAAGCAAAAAGGTGGAAGAAAGACCACCTCCGACGTCATTGCCCTAGCGTATGAGCACGCCGTATTCCTTCAAAAAGGACCACACGAGGAAGCTCTTCAAGCTGTGCATGGAGAATGACTTGCTCACGCTTCCGGGGCCGAAAAGACTGGGTGAAGCGGACAAGGTGAACGAGCCAAATTATTGTCTCTATCACCGTATGCTGGGGCACTCTATCGAGAACTGCTACGTCTTCAAAAATGACGTACAAAAGCTGATTTAGAGTCGCCTCATTTCGATGCACGATCATCTGTTGACTCTCCACAACCCCATGCTTGGGATCAGTCAAAACAATCGGCTAATGTCATTCATGTCAATGCGTCGACTCTCGAGCCAGAGGATTCCGAGGCAAACCCATGGGACGCTCAGTCCACGAACGGACGAGAGGATGATCATCCCTCGGCCTCGGAACACAGGACGTGGTCGGAGACAGTGCAAAACCTCGAAAGACAGGTCCAGTCGCTGTGGCAGGGTCAGCGCCAAATGCTGACATACCTGAGGAACATGCAAGAAAGCCTAACTGCCTTCCAACAAAGACTCCCGGCGCCCCCAACTACATCTGCACCCCGGGCTTGTCCCCCGTGCGGAGGATGGATATCAGAGGAGTCTTCAAATCTGTCCGATGATGAAATTGTCGGAAGATTATACTCTTTCCCACGCCATCGGACGCTGGCGCTCTATCGGACCTGCCTGCGAGCGGGGCTGCTAGGCTGCCAACCACCGACGAGCATCCCGCCCAACTTCTGCGTTTATCATCAAGTCGCAGGACATGAGCTGGAAGACTGCTACGTCTTCAAAGACAAGGTCGAAATATGGGTCAACCAGGGAGTCATCGACCTGGGCGGCGCCTGCGTTGACCCGCCCCAACCTCATGTTCGTGAATGGACGAACCATTCAGCCGACGTTGTCACGCACACGGTCAACGTCATCGACCCGCTGGAAATTTATACGCCGGTGGCCTTCACCTTCCCGGACCTGGAGATGGTAGAAGCTGGCTCCTCTGGCGAAGCCTCCACCTGGTGGTATCCGGGATGACGAATTTCCCATCATAGTTGCTTGGCAACTGGAAATATTGGGAAGATCTTCGAAAAGCTCTTGCAACAAGGTATCATGATGGCGCACAGGTCGCCACCGACATACACTGAAAGGGAGTTAAATCACCCCATGTACTGTCGGTATCACTCCATATTGCTGCACCCTATGGACAAGTGTCTTGATGTCCGGGACTGGATTGAGTCCCTCATTCAGAAGGGGAAGATCGACCCGGAAGGCAATTCCATGGTCCTGATGAGAGCCAGGGAAGCAGCCTAGCGAGAATTTGAGCAAAGTAGCTATATGCACTTCAAAAACCTTAAAGCCCCCGAAGCGGATGAACAAGGGTGGCTCATACCGCCGACGCAGTCCACAGCCAGCATTGAAAGCCCGACCAAAGAAGCTCAGCAGCAACCGCCTCGGCGAAAGAAGGGGTCTCGACGGCATCAAATCGCCTCTCCTCGCGAGCAAGCGGTAGAAGGCACGGGCCTGGGGCAACACTGCGGAGACATATCCCTGAAGGAGGAGCCCACCTCAATATACAATCAAGAGGAGCCGGAAATGATGGGAGCCGACTCCTCTGATGAGGCACCTGCCCTGTGGTATTCCGGGTGGCGAACCTCTCGTTAGAATCCTTTTGAGACTGCGAAGACTGGGGAGATCTTTGAAAAGCTTTTGCGGCATGGCTGCGTGATAGCATATAAGCCGCCACCGACATACATTGAAAGGGAGATAAATCACCCCATGTATTGCAAATACCATGCCATGCGGCTGCACCCTACGGATAGGTGACCGATTGTATGAGACTGGATCGAGTCCCTCATTCAGAAGGGAAAGATCGACTCAGAAAGCAATCCAATAGTCCAGTCCGAGCCCAGGGAAGAAGCCCAGCAGCAACCACCTCAGCGAAAGAAGCGGTCTCGACGGTGTCAAGTTTCCCCTCCTCATGGGCAAACATCAGGAGATAGGAGCATGAGGTGGTGCCTCGAAAATCCATCTCCAAGCGAGGAGCCGAGCCCGACATATCATCAAGAGATTCGCTTCCGACTTGGGCGGCAAGATAAAGACCGCAGGGGCAAGAAGCTGGTGATGGAGCCAGCCGCCCAAGAGCCAAGCCCTTACTGGGTTGAATTCCAAGAATTGCCGCCCGAGATCATCAAGCAGGCAATCAACGCCACCTTTCAACATCAGTAGGATGAAGCCGGCTGGACCACAGTGAAGCCCAGGACGTGCTTCCCGCTAACATTCCCTAAAAGGGGAGAGTCGCGTAATCGCTCCGACCGGGAGAGTTCCTCTCGGCCCGCCGCACAAGCAAAGGAGCTGTCGCCGCTCGAAATAGCACATGCAAAGAAACAAGAGAAAAACAGGCAGAAAAACATGAAAAGACACCTGAAGAAACAAGTTGAGCAAGCAACGGCGATGGTGGCCCCACTGGAGCTGACCCCGCTCCAGAAACTGCAAAAGCTCATTGATGAACTGGAGGAATATATTCCCTCCAAGCCCATCTGGGGAGTCCCTCTGGGTGAATATATCCCCTGGGAAGAAATGGAGTGCAAAATGAGGCTCAAAAGCTGGCTCCATCAAATGCTGCAACGGGCGCAAGAAAGTGAGAAGCTGTCTCTGCCCGAAGAACTGTCCATCTTCTACAAAGAAGATGAAATCACCATCGAGAAGCTGGAAGAAATGTTGAAGGACTTCTCGTGCAACATGGTGTCGATACCGCCATCTGCAAGCTTGCAGTCACCAACCAATGGAACCACGGTGGCGACTGTTTTTTTAAAAAATAATTTCGTTCCAATTTCTATTTTTTTAAAATAATTTCCGAAAATTAAAAATGGAAGAACATGGCCAAATCTGTGTAAAAAATGTAGATTCAAGGGAGAAATGGTGGCAAGTGAACACTAAACACTTGCAACATCATGTTTGAGTTTTTTGTTTTTTGTTTTAAATAATTTCAGAAATTCAAAATTGAAAGAAAATGGGCAAATCTATGTGAAAAAATGGAAGATTCAAGGGGGAAATGGTTGCAAGTGAACACTAATCACTTGCAAGATAATTTCCCAAGAATATACTTCCCATACATCAACAAAAAACAGCAAAAAATGGAAGATACATGGAGGGTTATCTTCAAAACATTGAAATGGATGAAGAGAGGGATGAGAGAAGCCCAAGAATGCCTCCAAGCACCTTCAAATCCACCTAGGAAGCCTCCTTGGGTCTCCTAGAGTGTAGATCTGGGGTTTCCTTGAGGGAGAAGGGGGAAAAATGGGGGAGAAAGGGGCTGGCTGCGAGACTCCTGCGAATCGGGACTGCACAGTCTCGATTCGCATGGCGTCGGACGAATCTTAAGGGCCGAGGCAAAGCGGATCGTGGCGGATCCGCGAATCGGATCGGATCGAAGCGGATCCGTTCGATTCGCGGCCGACCGGCGGATCCATGCGGATCACAAGTCGGGCCGGCCATGATTCGATTCGCTCGCCCGGGCCGATTCGCCTCGCCTTGCCAAACCCTGGGTTGTATAGGTGTTTTGAGGTGTGGATCCTTTTTGGGTTTTTGGCCCACCTATACTTGTACATCCTCTCTCATTCTTCATGCTACTTTGTGGATGATTTGGGGGGAGAGGAACAATCGGATTTTCTATAAGTTGCTCGGGATGTTGAGTCTCTTTTTACTAGGATTTGTAACAAAGTTAAGGAATGGGCATCTATTGGTTGTAATGTGAATCAGTCTAATTCTACTCTTTTTGTTTTGTTGGGGGGATAGAGTTTGGCTATCCATTTGGTGATGTATGGCGGTGTATAGGTGAGTTGGGCAGTTGTTTTAGGTCTTTTTGTGAGCCTATACTTATACATTCTTTCTCTTCTTCATTTATATACTTGTGGTACTATCCACAATTTTTTAAAAAATGTGGTACTACCCACCTTAAAAAAAAGCGGATGATGTTATGCCATCTTAAGCCAACTTATGCTTGGTTTTTCAACTTTTTAATCATTGCATGATGAGGAACCTATGCCAGTCTACAAAGGAAATGAGGTTCAGGTATAACTTGCTAATCAACCACTACTATTGAGTCTGTACAAGTTATTAGCATGTACAAGTTAATAGCATGTTGCTATAAAGTATGTATGATATGACTCTTGGTCGGCTGGTCCTTGGCTGTTTAACTTTTTATGTGTCTCAGTTTGATACCAAGGCAAACAATCTTCGACTAGAAGAGGAATCACCAAATTGGCTTTCATACTATACCATAGGTATATGGTAATTTGGAAGATTTATGTTGAACAACTAAAATGCTATTGTACTTTGGACAAGGAAGTGTTATTGACCTTTCTGTTTTGTACACTTTTATCTTGAAATGTCACACTGGAAAAGAGCAAAGCTAATGCAGCTTTTAAATTTGTAATTTGGCATATCTCGTGCATATGCATCTTCCATATGTGCAGGATTCTGTTGTGTCCATAAATAAAACTAGTAATTATTTGCGCCTTGGACACCAAGTCATGCACATGTTTATCTTTGCCAATGTCCTCCATCATCAAGTCTAAAGAGTGTGCTGCACAAGGGACCCAATAGAGATGATGTCGTTTTGCCATCAACTTTCTTCCAGCTGCCTTGTAACTAGCTTCATTATCAGTGACAACTTGGAGTACATTTTCCTCGCCAATTTCTTCAACCATCTCATCTATGAGCCTGAACAAGTACTCTGCATTCTTTATTTGTCCACTTGCATCTATAGATTTCATGAACACTGTACCCTCACCGCAATATACAAGAAAGTTAATCATAGACCTTCTTGTTGTTCCTGTCCATCCATCACACATAAAAGTACAACCCCTTGCCATCCATAGCTTTGAAGGATTCTACCCACTCCTTTGTCTCAGCCAATTCCTCTTCAAGATGTTTGCCATAAATCTCTTTTGGTGTTGGAGCTTTCAAACTTGGGCCTGCCTCACCAATGGAATCTATCATTGTCTGGAAGTATGGACTAGATGCTGTATGGGCTGGGACCCTTGCATGCAAAAACTATTTTACAATATTTTTTACTGCATGCTTGGCTGAAGTAGCTGTGGCTTTCACCCCTTTCAATGCATGTTTTATGCTAGGCTGTTTTGATGAAGGTTTTCTATGCATGAATGTGTCAATGACACCAGTTGGTCTCGTTCTCCTCATTAAACCACCTCTCTTGACTAAGGGTGGTGGTTGTGGCCTTGTTACACTAGCCCCTGATGATGATCCTTCCCTTGTACTATGGTACCTCCGTATCTCACTTTCCAACATGGCAGCACGCCGACTCTGCCGTAGTCCTTCTCGCCATTCTCTCTCATTAGGTGAGAGATCCTCATAATCTGTATCGTCTGACTCATCAACATCAACATTAATTGGTCTTTCTTTCATTACACCCTTACTTTTCCCCTTCCCAGAAGGCTCTTCATTGAATTCTTCTTGTTGTTGAATACGTATGCCTCTTTGTTGTTGTCTTCCAGCCATGTACTCTTTCATCTCATTCACCAACTCTCGTGGACATTACTTGCATTTTACTACATTCCCACCAATACCTGCAATATGTTGTTTTAGGCGGTATACGCCTCCATTCATTTCCTTCCCACAGTGGTTACATCGCACTCTCTTAGAGGCAGCATCAATAAGAACACCATGTTTCCATCCAATGTCTAATTGTGGGCCTGGTGACTGCTCTTCCTCGTGGCCCTCATCAGCCATAATTGTTAATCCTATAACAATACAAACACATTCATGTCTATGTATAAAATTATAAACATAATTACATCCAATAATAACGAATTTATAACTAATTTCCCAAAATTAATCACTAACATTATCATACAAACTCATAATTAGGTCAATTAAGTGATTGGAACACTTCATTGATCTCCAATTGTGCTAATAGAATAAAAGCCCCAATTTTCAAACCCTAATTAGGGTGAAAATTGGGGGTTTTCTCTAATTTCCCGATATTAATCACTAACATTATCATACAAACTCATAATTAGGTCAATTAAGTGATTGGAACACTTAATTGATCTCCAATTGTGCTAATAGAACAAAAGCCCCAATTTTCAAACCCTAATTAGGGTGAAATTTGGGGGTTTTCTCTAATTGACAAACTCTAGGGGAAGAAGAAGAAAATACAACGAGATCAAACATGTATGCATGCTTTTTCATTTTTTTCAAAATTTTAACTAAATTACGAAATTAAAAAAAATTACCTTGAGAAGAAAAGCTTCTCCCTTGCTTGAATAAGATCTCTTGAGATCTACTCAAGAGGATCTCCCTTGGGCTTTGGCTGCTCCTCTCTAACCTCTTTCAAAGAGAACAAAGGGAAGAAGAAGAAGAAGAAGAAGAGGAAGAAGAAGAAGAAGAGGAAGAGGAGGAGGAAGTCTGAAGAAGAAGAAGAAGAGGAGGCCGGCGGGGGAAGAGGCTGGCGGCGGAGCAGGCCAGCGGCGGTGGCAGTGGGGGCGGCGGACCTGGGGGGAAGGGTTCTCCCCCTTGCGTTCTTCCTGGAAGACAGAAAACAGGGAAAGGGGGGGGGGGGGGGTTCGCAGCAGACACACAGCCGATCTCTGGATCGGCTGTGTTTTAAGGGGGATCCACCAGGGATCCCCCTGAATCGAGCCGGATCGACCCTTATCGGGTTGGATCGCACAAGGATCGATCGACTAAGCCCGATAAGGGGTCGATCCGGCGGGCAAACTCCAAATTTGAAGTTTAACCCGCCGGATCGACAGAATCGCTCATGGATTGATCGATCCATGGGCGACTCGAGCGATCCAACTCGGATCCAGTCGAGTTGGGCCGATCCACCCTCAAAACAGAGATTTCGGGGGACTTCCGCCCGGAGTCGGATCCTTAGGCATCGATCCGATCCAGGATCGACCGATTCCTGGTCGATCCGGGCGATTCTGCCTTCCATGTTATTCACAATGTTGTTGCAAGTACTGTTTTTTTTGTTTTACGTGAGGATATGTATGGATCAGTCTTTAAAGAATAGATATACCTTAGATTGTCCCAATAATGTGAGGAACAGTGGTTGATTCCTGCTCAGTTAAGAAGTTGCCCAAATATTTTGAAGTATTCTGTGTTTCTCATATTCTTTTTATTCAATTGAATTTGATGGAACTTTCATGCTTCTATAGGTGATGCCTTACCAGTTTAATTGTGGTTCATTTGGTGGTTGACCAGGTGTTATTGCTATGTCATGGTGCCCTATTGACAGCTTGTATCTGCTCACGTGTGCCAAAGATAATCGAACTATCTGCTGGGATACTGTTAATGGAGAGGTACATAGTGCCATGGTCACCTTTTCTAACTTCTAGTTGCCTTGTACTTTGGTTGATGCTCTGAGCTTAACAAACTTTTTTCACATCATGTTCTAATGTTGAGCATTTTGAGACAGATAATCCGTGAATTGCCACCCAGTACCAGTTGCAATTTTGATGTCCATTGGTGTCCCAAAATACCTGGGGCCATAGCTGCTTCCTCGTTTGATGTGAAAATTGGTATATACAATATTGAGGTAAAACTATCCTCTAATGATTTGTTATATGAACTCTCTTTATGTGTTTAAATTTATCAATCATTTCAACCTTTTTGAAATGTATATGAATGTATTGCAAACAGTGCACTTAGATTTCTCCAACTCGTTACTCATTCCTCAGATGGTTTTTGCTTTGGGAGAGTATTTGCTTGCTTTCTGTGAGCTCTTGAAATATGCAGTTCTTTGTGCATATTGGTGTACAACTGTACATCTATCCTATGCTGTCCACTCAGATTTGATGTTTTTATAGTTGAAAAATCATTTCCTTCTAGAGTTTCAAACGCATTGTTTCTAGAATGGAAGACGTGTAGCTTTTTTTTGGCACATATCTCATCATGTAGCAAAATTGAAAAGCATAGGCTGCATAGCTTAAAAGGCTAACCATGTGGAGATAACCATAAAAGAACATTAGGAGGGTAGACATGTGAACCTGAATTAGTTATTTTAAAGAAACTGCCAAACTTGCATAAAAAATATTCTTCTATAGAGCATCTTTTGCTGCATTGGACGACATCAGTTTTTTTTTCCTGGTTGAAAGTGAGGACAATATCGGTTATATCATACCATATGTAGGCTGGGTCGAGTTAGACTATCTTGGACAGTGTTGGGATCACAGCCTCATCCAACCCTTGTGAGGTGTTGTCCACGTTGGGCAGAGTCCACACACTTTGGTCCCCAAAATGCATGTCATAATATAGCACAAAACCCTTTTCCCTTTTCTTGATATATGGTTAATCTGGTTCATTCCACTTTGTATGGCTTCACACGTCTGGCTAAATAGCCTTTTCTAAAATGGGTAACCCTATCCTCCTGTATAACTTGTGAGTGGATCACTACAAGCATGCCAGTTTTCATTTGGTTCATTTGGAACCATCCCATATCATACTGCATGAATCTTGCTTTGTTACCATGATGTCATGACCTAATCTAACCCCTGTGAGGTATTGTCCACATTGGGCAAAGCCCGTGTGGTTGTCCCCAAAATGTGCCTAACAAGTTGTAGATACATATATAGCTCAATGTATCTTTCCTGTTTTTCTATATGGGACTTATCTTGTTCATTCCTGACCTACCCCCTATATGTAGTGGTGGCTTCACTCTGTGGTGGCTCCACATTGGACTCCCTGGCCAGGTAATTCTCTCTTCCTTCACTACTCGCCACTAGGTCACTTCACTTGTCTGACTTGGCTGTCTTGAACAATCTTGACTGACTCATACCACTGGGTCAGGTCCTGATTGGATGATCTAGCCAATCTTCCTACAGAGACATGTAACATCTTGATGCAGGGCATGTGGGATTCTATGTTGTAGTGAAAAATCTAATGTCTGAAGTCAGACATGTTCTTGCAGATGGTAGGTTGATTGTAGCCTAGGTTTTAGGTTATCAATGGGAGATGTTGAGGATTATAAAGTCACTAAGCAAAGTAAGAGGTGCAACTTACAAGAAGAATCTTTGTAAAGACTCAGGTGCTTGCTTTTCGACTTCCAACAAGAAATGTGGTGGCATGATGGCCAATTTTATTGTAACAGATAAAATATAGCATATACCTGAGCTAAGAGAAGGGTTTCCTGTCACCTTGAAGATAAAATGAGTGCTACCTGTAAAGACCTTGAACTGCCTCAGAACCAAGCAGCTAAAGGAATTCAGTTCTGATTAATCATTTGGTATGTGGTTGCCCCACTTGATCTTGTTCCTGGTTGACCTCGATTGAGGGCTCCACTTGATCTAAGTTGTGGGTCGCTGGGCTTTGGAGAGGAAATGAATAAAAATATGATGAAAAAGAATAAATAAGAATGGGAGAGGAAAATTGGAGAAAAACTGCAGTTGTTACCAAGATTTGCCATATTGGATCTTGCCTTTGTCATGGAGGGGTTGGAGAGAAGATATCTCAGTAAAATCTCGGGAGATCAGATGTTGGGATATCATGATGTAATATATAATATATATATATATATAGTAAATAATCATTTTTGATGAAAAAAACAGATAATGGGATACATTGATAGTCATCATTAATACATGTTATATCAATTCTTTAATATATATTTGTGGTACCATCCACTTCTAAAAAGTCATTAAGACATGTCATATCAATTCTGATATCCCTAGAATTAACAACAATTAAGCAAGATTCTAGGAATTAACAGGAATGAGAAATAAATATTTCAAAAACAAAGTGGGAATTAAGGAGAATCATAAATAAAACCCAAATCATCAACAAGAATTAGCAGGAATAATACAAATCAGAAATAAAATAAAACCCAAAGCATTAACAAGAGTTAATAGGAATTAAACAATCAGAAATAACAAGAATTAACAGTAATTAAGCAGGAAACATCTAAGAAGTAGGAATTAAACAAATAAATCAAATAGGAATGAATAAGGGATCAAATAATTAAAATACTAACTTCCATAATTTTCAGTTCTTCAGTTTTTCAAAATTAAGCACAACTTAGAAGCAAGAATTGCCAGTTTTTCAATTAATTCCCAAAGGAGTCAAAATTAAGTAGAAATAATTAACATTATCAGAAATTCATAATGAATTCGTAAAAACCCAAGGCAGCAATTACCGGCAAGCTTAGCAGGAATTAAGTTATTAAACATTCAGAAATTTGAAGAATTAACAGCAGCAATTAAACAGAAATGAGCAGGAATCAGAATTAACAAGAAGCAAAAATTAAGCAGTTTTTTAGTTGTTTTAGAAAACCAATATTTTTCAAATTTTCACAAAATCAATGACAATAGTTGGTGATTATTTAACTTAAACATTTGTTATTTTAATTGAAACAAGAATGAACTAGATTTTAACAGAATTACATGTCCATCACTTAAAAAAAGGAATTACAAGTCCATGAAATTGACAAGAATTAGGAATGAAACACTAAAACCCAAAGAATTCACAAGAATAAAAAACTAATATCCAAGGAATTCATTTAATTAGTGTCATGGATGCTTATGCCTCCTTACACAAGAAGGAAACAAAACCCAAACAGGAAAAGAGGACTCCACCAGTGTGATGGGTCCGTATGCACAGAGTCCTAGATGTTGACACCTCCTCACTTGCCCAAAAAATGAAAAAAGAAGCATCTCAGGATCTCATGACCTTCGTATTGGGGGCTTCATTTCTTGTAGCCTTGATGAGTGGCGAGACAGAGAATCTTGCAAGATAGCATTCCGGGATTGGTACTTGATTATAATCTGTCTTTTGTCTTAATTTTCCTTTTTAGCCACTTAATTATAGTCTGTAAAAACCTTTCTTTTTCTTTTTTCTTAGCTGTATTTTGTGACATGCATTTTATTTCTAATGAATCGTAGCCAGTTTTGCTTTTTTGATTACCATAAAAGAAATGTTGTTGGTAGGGTTACTATGGGTCTTCATTAACGGTGTATCATAAAGTGAGGATAGAAATACTGGGTCTTTTCTGATGAATTTGCTTGTTTCTTACCATCAATGTTGATATTTATGTATGGTTTGTGTGAGTGTGTATAAATATGTATTCCCTGCCTTTTGCATACTTAGAATAAAATAAAACTAGTTGATTCTCTTTGTAAAGTTAACTGGATGGGAGCTGGCTTTAAGCAACCTTTGCAAAATAGGATATATACATACACATTTTATGTGTGTATATATTCATATATATATTGTGTGTATATATTCATATATATATATATATGAAAACTGCTGCCTTAGAAACTTGGCTTAATCAATTGTTTTGTTATTTGAGCATAATATACAGTTGTTCATAGTGTTTTTAATCGAAATTGTTCATTACTTGTCTATTCAGGCTTGCAGCAGACCCGCAGTTCTTGATGGGAACTTTCAAACTCCAGGTTATATAATTTCTTTTGACAAAATTTATACTTTTTTTTATCTTTTTACTTTACAACTTCTGCACCTTTTTACTTATTTTTCATCATTACTGTCGTCCTTTTAGTCAGCATGAACATCGTAAAACTTTTTTAACAAAGTTGCACTACCTTGTTGAGACATTGACTAGGTTGACTAGGGTTTGTGTGATCCGTGCTTATCAACATTAATCCTCATTCCTCAATGAGGCAAAACATCAATTAAAAGATTTAAAACTAGGTTGGCTGCATTTACGGGGATTGAGCTTGGTTTGCCCAATCTGGCTGATCCAGATTCGGTTTTGGGCTGATGATCCGAGCCTGATACCTCATACCTGAGTTTGCCTACCTTGTCCTCCATTTCTCTTGCAAAAACAAACATATGTTGTTTCTCCTCAAGCATTCGTAAGGTGATCAGGGGATCAGATGTTGGGTAATTCTTGATGCAATCCTTTGGGCTCCTTGTGTCATGATCCAAAAAAATTGCAAAAATATGACTAATCGGTGTTGCGCCATGGTGCCACACACACACACAAGAGACAACTAACAAGTTCCAGCTGGCATTGGATTTAGCTCAACATCCTGAAATGATGATGCTTTAAAGGCCTTAACATCAAACCACATCTTAAGTACATCACTAAGGTTCAACTATCCACAAACCAAAAAGGGACTTTGCTCATGCTCTTCCAGCTGTTTTCAACTACATTTTCATCACAAAATATCTCATCTACTTTGTTTGTTTGTTTGTTTTGTACAAAAGGGTGGACAGTCTCTAAATGGCTCGGGACACTCTTCACTCATTATCCCCTTCTGATTCCGGCTTGGTCCCTTTATCATCTAGATCACTAACATTTTGACAAGTTACATGAATGTCAAAACCCGATAAAAGCAGGATGATAACAGTCAAGTTATAGGAGAAATAAAGCATAAGTTTCAAGAGCAAGAGAATAATGAATCAAAGGATTTGCCATGTACATGATCAGATAACGAAGATTTCATATTGAGAGCCAAACAGCTCAATGAGAGTATCTTGTGAGGAACGATCTTATTCAGAACAATCCTATCAAGAACAATCATATCAAGAGCAATCTCATCAACTTCAGATTCATGAGGAATTGGCCATTTTTAGAAGAGCGTTCAAACGAACATATCAATAAGATCATTTCACATATTCATACAAAGTGGAATTATCTATAACACTCAAATCAAACATATCATACCGGTGCAATGCCACACCTCGTGTCCATATTCCCATAGTTGAATGAATATTACGGGTGCACCTCCTAGCTCTGGACCAACCTTATTTGCCCGTAACGACATTGGGATTGGTGGACCTAAGTCCCATATAATTTTTCGTCAATAATTCCAATAACATTTAATGGCCTAATATTGGATTGAGGATTCCAACAGGAAGGTAAACAGTAAGCAAGGGTCACACTTGAAAATTGATTTTTTCTTGGAGTTCAAAACAAGCCATGGAACTAAGCATTAGATGATAGCATGAGAGTTGGACTTCAAGGAAGCAAGTCGAAAGGCACATCTATCAGATATCATTCAGAGCACAAAGTGTCAATATTTCCACAGGGAAAAATGAGTGAGTTCAAAGGTCCCAATCAAAATTGAGAGTTAAGATTAATAACATGGTTCTCTTGGCATGGCAAGGCATGTCGGATCTGTAAAACACGGTTCTCTTGGAGAATCGCAAGACATTCATGGGGATCTCAAGGGTATGAACAAGGCATGAAGGTTTCGGTTTCGTACTTAAGATCTCGGGCTCTTCTTTTAGTATATTAAACACTTCCATATTAGTTAGATCTGTTGAGTTCTTAGACATGCAAGATCATTATTCCCTCTACTATTTGTTGATAGTCGTGTTTGGAGAGAGAGAGCTGCATTGGATGCATGCAAGCTCCGGAAGGAAACCTATCTGCCCCAGCAGTACCAAGATCCGGAGTGACAGTCAAAAACAGTAAGATGCGGTTCTATCATAATCTTTCTTTGTATGCATGTCGGAAGGTTGAACAGTGGCACATGTAGATCTATTAAACACTATCGAAACACAATGCATGTTAGTTTAGAGTTTGGCTTGTTGAGAATCCCTATCTTTGAAAACAAATCCAAGCAAGATCCTAGTCGCTCCACTCCTCTCCTCCTGCTCCAAGGGCTCCCGGAAATTGGAAAACCTTGGAAGAAATGGGGAAGACAGTAGTTAACACAATGCATTATAGATTGACTGTTGGCTTGTGGAGAATCCCCTACCTTTTGAAGAGAGATCTAAGCGGAGATTGTCTAGATCTCAGCCTCTCCTCTCCTCCCGCTAGGCACACAAATCTCCTGCTTCCAAGGCTTCTCAGAGATGGAAAACCTTTTTTTTTTGGGGGGGGGAGAGGAGATGGAAGCAGCCTTTTTTAAAGCTTATGACAATGTGCTGCAGATCTTGGAAACCATTGGCCAAATGTCCTTTTTTGCAGGCGTAGGTGCAGGACATCCACGTGTCCTACCCTGCCTTGCATGGTTGGGTGAGAGGGGCTTGTTTCTGGGAGTCGATTCCCATCCCTATTGAGCTATGAGGGTTGGGTTCTATCTGGAATCGATTCTCACAGTTGAGAGTCAATTTTAACAGTTAAAATCGAATTGGTTAACCCAAATCCTCTGATTGGTTGACCAATGCTTTTCATGGAATCATCACAGAACCAGTCGAATTGGCTGGTCGACTGATGAAATATTGGTTGACTGAACAGTCGATATGGGTCGACCGATGGGTTTCACAGAAGCATTGCAGTACACTGGGAAAATGAGTCAGTTCACCAAACAGTCAATCCCAGTCGACCGACGCATGGCCCGTCAACCGAAGGTAGGTTATCGGTTGACCGATGGTTTATACTGATGGGTCTGAGAGTCGATTCATACATGGGTTTTCCATTTATTTATGCATTTAATTTCCTGGTTTATTACACCTTGGAGCAATTGAAATGGAAGATTATTCAAGAGGGAAATCAAGATACTGGGAAAAGTAGTTAGCTTCATGTGTGAAAGGATTTTGGAGTGGGCTAAGGCCTAACGTAGTGATGTTACTGCATACCGCAGACTGACTGCCTGGCCTTAACTGCTCCAACTTCCTTGCATTCACAGGCAGACCTAACATTTGTTCTATCACACAATGGCTACTGATCCATATAAGAAAGTGTGAAGCAACACATGTCTTCTATTTTTGGCTTTTTGAGTGTGAAATGTAACACAGCATCTTGGTGTGATTCTCCCTTCTATATAATGGAGTTTGAGAACATATAGGTTCTATACTTGTAGGTTATATGCTATGTGTTTTTACTATTGGAAAAATTGTAAAAAGTAATCCTCTTATGTGCTTATTTGGTAAATGTGAGATGCTTTTCAACCGAACCTCTTGAGTTCATCCATTGACTTGGATGGCTACATATTGGCCTAGGAAGTGGATGCACAGATCCCTTCTTAGATAGGTATGAATTCATATTCACCTCACTATCTAAACATATGTGCAAAAATGAGAATGTGGTGAGGACTGTGAGATGGTAACTTGCTGTCTAGAAAGATATAAAGCTCTCATTAAAGTCTAATTAGAGTTGAAGAATGTTCCCAATATCTTGACTTGTTATGGAAGAATATTCTTACTACGTAAATATAAGTGCAAAAATAACGATTCCACATAACCAAAATTGCAGAAGTATCTTTTCTTTTTTGCGTCCTGAGATGTTTTTAGATGACAAACTAACTGCAGGGCATTTTGCAGTTATGTTATGTAGTAAAGTTTTTTAGTTGATATGCATATAAGAGTCCGGTTGAGATATTTGCACTTCTAGAATATTATTTTTTTTGAAATGTGGTTGGTGCGCACTCCTAGAATATTAGCATTCTTAATTTTGAATCAGCCCATGAGAAAAGATCTGAACAATAGATGATACAGATGCTACTTTGGGACTCTATTTGCAACATTCTGCTGCTGTTCACTGTTGTCTTCCAAATCATCCGTATTAACCGTCGGGCTGGACTACATGCAATGCCATCATTTTCATATGCTGGATTGCTCCTATGGGAATCATAATTCATCAGAACTTCACCACCTGCAGAAACCTCGTGATACCAATTTACGGAGGGTCTACCATCTGGGGAAGGGTCCATATTGGGATAGCTGGCAGTAGGTGTCCTTACACCAGTCCAGTGGATTTGCGTTGTTGGCTGATTAATCAGAGTTCATTTGTCAGCTAATGCCAGGTTCTGTTACAGTGAATTTGCAGTTTATACTTGCTACTATTACTTGGCCAACCTTCATTGGCCGACTAATCTTTAGCTCTTGTATATTTTTGTTAGACTTGGGATAATTTTTGAAGGCACGAAGTAGTGATTGGTAAACTTATGCTTTACGTTGGTTGACCAATGTCTGGTTCTCTATATTACTTGGGACTTGCATTATTTTCAAGTCTTGAGAATTTGTTGTTTGACCATTGACTTCTCTTGTTCAGCAATTTTCACCTTCACATTCTATGAAGTATGATTTTTCTTGATTTGAGTTGGCTCTTATTTCTCTTGAACTCTGGACATAATCTAAGTATCTAAGGTCAAGCAAAAGCTCATCGGTCAGTTGATAGTAAGTTTTCTTATCATCTAAACATGTTCTAGACTTCTAGGGGCTTGACACCATCCTTCCTTGATTCTTTTCCTCTTTTGCACACTCCTTTTCTCTTATGAACAAGGGAATTACAGAGAAAGGAGAAGCTCAGCAACTGCTGGTTAGACCACATGTCCACTCCTACTCTGTAAATGGACATCTAGGACCTACTTATGGGCAGGAAATCATTTGTATTTCAAAGCATTTAAATGCTGCAGATGATGTAGCCTTTTTTTAGAAAACTATTTAGTGAAGAAATTTATAATTAGTTTTTCTTCAATCAGTGATCAGAATTTAATCATGATAAATAAGCTTATCGTGTTCTCTTCTTTTGATAATTGTAGTTACATTACGAGCACCAAAGTGGTTGAAATGTCCTGTGGGAGTTTCCTTTGGCTTTGGAGGCAAGCTTGTTTCATTTCGGCCCAGTTCCTCACCCTCGGGTGCATCTACACCTACCTCTGAGGTATGGCTAATGGATTGTTCACTTCTGTGGCTCTACCTTGCTTTATGCTTACCTTTTTCTTCTTTCTTCTCAGGTTTTCATGCATAGCTTAGTAACTGAGTCCAGCCTTGTCAGCCGCTCCACGGAGTTTGAAGCTGCAATTCAAAATGGGGAGAGAGCATCACTGAGGACCTTGTGTGAAAAGAAATTTATGGAATCTGAGTAGGTTTTCTCTATAAAGGGCTATAGTTAATTGGATTCTTTCATTTGTTGCATCAAATACAGTTGATAGATTGCTCATTGTTCTTTGTTGACAGATCTGGAGATGACAAAGAGACATGGGGTTTCTTAAAGGTTATGTTTGAGGATGATGGAACAGCTAGGACAAAACTACTCGCTCATTTGGGTTTCTATGTTTCAAATGGATCTGAACATGTTGCTGATGAACTTGGCAGTGAATTGGCAAGTAACCTCAGTCTTGATCAAAACACAAGTGAAGGAGCTGCAGTAGGAAAGGGGGAAAGCAGTGCATTTGATATTGACAATGGGGAAGACTTCTTTAACAATCCTGTGCATTCTTCTGATAGCTTGACTGTTGAAGCCAGTAATGCTTCCACTGCTCATGTAGTACAGAGCGAGTTAGAAGAGTCTGTTGAGAGTCCAGATTCTTCATTTGATGAGAGTATCCGGCATGCTTTGATAGTTGGAGACTATAAAGGGGTTGTTGCTCAATGCATTTCTGCAAACAGAATGGCTGATGCTTTGGTTATTGCTCATATGGGTGGTCCTTCCTTGTGGGAAAGTACGCGTGATCGATACCTCAGCAAAAGTAATTTATCTTATATAAAGGTTAATACTTCACCCCAGGATAACTAGAAATCCCATAATATACGTGCATATGTATACAATCATATAATACTTTGTGTATAATTATATCTAACTAGCTGCTTATAGTTATCTGGTTCTTGATCTTGAGTTTTTGAAAAATTTCAGGTTGTCTCCGCGATGGTCAAGAATGATCTTATGGCTCTTGTTAACACAAGGCCACTGGACTCCTGGAAGGAAACACTTGCACTTCTCTGCACGGTATGTGAACCCCCTCTCCTCTCTCCCTTAGGGAAAGTAATTTGAAGCATTCTTCTTTTAATAATAGCTCTATGAAAATTCTTCAGGGGACTTGATTTTCTTACATTGTTGCATGCTTTTTCATCTCTCAATCATGGAACTGAACAGTGTTAATTCATTGCACACACTTTGTGTTATATGGGTCTCTCTTATTAAAAAGGTCGATAGAGTTTTGTGTATCCTGGAGAGAGTTTGGCCCCACAATATCGGTTTCTAGTAATAGATATCCTTATCTCAAAATTCAAAAGAAAAACCATCATAAATAATTGCTTTAAGATCCCAATGTTCTTTTATCAACATTGTTGGTAAATTGTTAAGGAGGACATTTATAAGGCCATTATAGAGTTCCAGAAGGGTAGAACTCATTTGAATTTTGAAGGGGATCAACAAGTCACTCTTGGTGCTTATTCCTAAGAAAAATGGAGCATCACAGCTAGCTGATTTCAGACCTATTAGCCTGCTCAATGGTATCTATAAATCACTTCCAAGCTTCTGGCATGTAGATTTGAGGGGCTGTTACATGGCTCAGTCTCTCCATGTTAGGGAGGCTTTATCATGTAGAGGCACATTCGGGAGAATTTTTGGTGGCACATGAATGTTTGTTTCATTAGAAAAAGGCAGAGGAAGAAAGGGCTTGTCCTCAAGTTGGACTTCAAAAAAGCTTATGATAGGGTCAATTGGGGTTGTCTCATACAGATTTTGAGGAAGATGGGCTTTCATGCTAAATGGATTGTGTGGATTTGGCAATGCATTTCTACTGCTTCAATGGCAGTCCTCATTAATGGACAGAAGTCATCTTCTTTTCACACTTCCAGAGGTCTTAGACAGGGGGACCCTATTTCCCCTCTGTTGTTTGTTTTGGTGGCACAGGTTTTGAGTTCTATGTGGGGTCGAGCTCGGCAGGAGGGTATCCTTACGGGGTATTAGATGTCTTCCTCTGCTTTTCCTATTACCCATCTCCAGTATGCCGACGATACCAACTTCTTCTTATCAGATGAGGATCAACAGCTTGTTGATATAAAACTCATGTTGGATGTTCTTCAGGGAGTAACGGGGATGAAAGTTAACTATAGCAAAAGTCTGATGGTAGGGATTAACATGAAGGAACATCAGGTCATAAGAGCTGCTCTTATATTTGGTTGTCAGGGGGGCATGTTTCCCATCTCCTACTTGGGGCTTCTGTTGGTCCTCGGTCTGCTTCGGTGCAATGATTGGCTGGAGGTGATTCGGAGATTTGAAAATAGGCTTGCTGGTTGGAAGGCTAGACTACTCTCTTTTGGGGACGGCTTGTGCTATGTAAATTTGTTCTAGAGAGCTTGCCCATTTACAATGTCCATTTTCAGGTTACCTTCAACGGTGGCAAAAAAGTTGGGAGCTATACAGGCCCGATTCTTTTGGAAGGGGAATGGGGAGGCTTCCGGAGTTGGTTATGACTTGGCATGGGGCATAATTTGTAGGTCCAAGGAAGAAGGGGGGCTAGGGGTCAAGAACTTAAGAAGTTTCAATATCGCTCTACTCAGCAAATGGTTGTGGAGATTGGGTGTTCAGGAGGATGGTTTATGGTGGAACATCATCACCAACAACTACTACAGTGGGTGCAGAGTTTGGGACTTCCTTCCTCAGTGGATGTACATTGTTTCCCCCATTTGGAGGGGAATTCTACATGCAGCTGATTTCACCTTAGGGTGGCTTTGGGAGATGGTCAGAAAGCTCTGTTCTGGCAGGATAAATGGTGTGGTGAATTCTCCCTTGAGTACTCTTTTCCATCTTTAGCTACTATTTCCAGATTCCAAGCTCCTATGGTAGAAAAGAATCAAAGATGTTTGACTTCCAGCTCTCTAGTGGCACTTGAACACCAATGTTCAGAAGGAACCTGATGGGAATGGAGTTAGACTTAGATCAATTAGAACAGCTTCTTTTTCTCTATTGGAAGAAATGATACATGGATTTGGAGATGGGATAAGAGTGGAACATGTTCGGTAAAATCTGCCTATGCCTTTATGTCGGATGGGGGTATTCGTTTTGCTTTCGCCAATGCAATTTGCCTACAAAGACTCCTCTCAAGATCAAGGTGCTCATTTGGAGAATTGCTCACCGGAGGTTTCCTACCTGTGATCGGCTGCTTAGATTTCAGATTCAGATTTCTTCTGTGTGCTCCTTATGTGGATTGGAGCAAGAGGATCTGGATCATCTATTTGTGGTCTGCACTTATGCCAAAGGTATTTGGGAAAGGATTGGACAGCGTCTTTTTTTCAGTTTTCCTCAGTGTGATAAGGTACAGCAGCTGTTATACTTCTGGGGTATTATGTGGAACAGAAAAAAGGGCAGAGCCTTTTGGTGGCCGATTCTTCATGCCATATTATGGAATGGGCCTTGCGGAATGAAAGGAATGACAGGCTGTTTAGTGGGAGCTAAACCAGAAGATGTATTGCTTTCTTTTTGATAGAAAAAGTTTATGTCTGGGCTGATCTGTTATGTACGGGGGTTAACTCTTCTTCCTTTTGGTCAGCCAGGAGTTAGGGGGCACATTGGCTTGATGTGAGTCTTCTTTTTGTATAGGGCTTTTGGCTGTCTTCCACATTGGTACATTTCACCTTTTCTAATATACTAAGTGGTACTTCCCATTTTTCAAAATAAATAAAAAAATCACCTAAATGGATATTTAAAAATGTCTCATATAATTATTCATTCCTCTGTGCCAACTTATTGCATTACTCACTAAATCCATTCATTCCTATATGTAAAGTCTAATAAAGTAAATTGCAAGTAAACAAATTACACTCATACATGTAGAAAGTGAACATTACTAGCTTAAATGAGCCTTTTTATTAGGGCTGTAAACGGATCCGGATAATATCCGGATCCGATTCGGATTCGTATTCGATTAAGCATATCCGTATCCGTTTAAAAGATATCCGGCGGAGCGGATTCGGATACGGATATTATCCGAATAATAAACGGAGCGGACGCGGAAACAGGAGATCCGCTCCGTTTAAGATCCAATCCGAAACTGAATTAGTTCTGGCCATTGGATCTTAAATCTAACGGCTCATATTTAATATATAAATATTATACATATCTAAAACCCTACCTCCCCTCCCCCCAAATCCCATCGGCAAACGACCCAGGGCAATCTCAAATCCCGCAACTGTTGCCCTCCTCCCCTCGTCGTCCTCGCCATCGGCCGCCGGCGCCGGTCGTCCCCGCCCTCGCCCCTTGCAGACACGGTGATGCCCTCGCCGTCGGCTGCCCCTGCTGGCCTCCCGCCCTCCCACCAGTGCCGCCCCATCCCTCTGGACCCTCTCTCCTGCTAGGCTGCTAGCCGCCCCGTTGCAGATCTCGTCGGCGGCGTCGCCTCCCAGTCCCCGACGCCCTCGCCTCCCTCCCTCCCTCTGTACCTCTCTATTCCCCCTTCCGGCGGCACCCCCCCACCTGGCCTCTCTCTCTCTCTCTCTCTCTCTCTCTCCCCTCAAGTTGTCCGGTGGCACTCCCCATCTGCCCCCCCTCCGACGGCACCCCTTCCCCTCAGTCCTCACTGGTTTCATATTTTCGAACCGGATAATATCCGGATCCGCTCCGAATCCGATCATTATCCGATTAAGATATCCGCTTCGTATCCGAATTTTATTCGGAGCGAATACGGATTATCCGATTAAATATTCGGAGCAGACACGGAAAACCCATATCCGCTCCGTATCCACTCCGTTTACAGCCCTACTTTTTATGGGCCAATGTGTGGGCCAGACAGAGGCAAAAAAGGTGAGGCAGCATGGGCCTGAGTGAGGTGACCTTCGGTGGTCTCGCCTGATGGCCTAGGCGACTGCCTCAAATCACCTTTGATAACTATGAGCTGAGATGAAACTATTTCTTGCTTACTAAAAGTAAAGGTAACGATGCTTATCATTGTCCATTGCCTTTCCTAGCAATAGTTTTTAGACATTCTCTGAATGTTATTTGGATGGAAGTTTTTTAAAATTGAAAAATGCATCAAGATTTTTGCATCATCTTTTTCCATGTCTTACCTCCTCAAAAAATATCATATAGCATTGTGCTATGCCCTGTGCAAATGTTTGAAAGTCAAGGTGTCATATAATCATCTCCTTTAGATACTCATGTCAGTTCTAGACCCCATAAAGATTTTCTAATTCATACATGATATTTACCAATAGTTTGCACAAAAAGATGAGTGGACGGTGCTATGTGACTTGCTTGCTTCAAGGCTAATGGGTGTTGGCAATACCCTTGCTGCCAATCTATGCTACATCTGCTCTGGAAATATTAATAGGACTGTTGAAATCTGGTCACGCAGTCTTAAGGCTCAGCATGAAGGCTGGAGCTATGTTGATCTTCTTCAGGTAGTCCGTCTTATGCTGTTTATTCTTTGTTTTGAATCATCATACAAATTTGACAAGCAATTGCTTCAAATTTAGGATTTGATGGAGAAAACTGTGGTGCTTACCATGGCAACTGGACAAAAACAATTCACTCCATCTCTTTCGAAGCTTATTGAGAACTATGCTGAGCTACTTGCTAGTCAAGGGCTTCTTAGTACAGCTATGGAATATTTAAAACTTTTAGGAGCAGAACGGTCTTCAAATGAGCTTAACATTTTACGAGATCGTATTGCAGGTTCTGCAGAAGGTGATATGTTTACACCATTCATTGCTTTGTCTCTGCATCTGTTTGTCACTGTTGTCCAATAAAATTCATATCTAAGTTGTTGCAATTGTTCCTTGATGGAGATGCATTGTAAAATCGGTGTTAGTATGATATTTTCTGACATAATTTAGTATACAGTGCTTATGAGGAGACTGAATCAGATATAGTATGGAGAAAATGTTGCCACATCGTTTGCTCTTATGCTATTATTTTTAGCAAGCTTTTCTTTATTCACTTGATTCCTTCTTTCTGTTCCTCAAACCACTTAGTTTTTAGAAGCAAGAGCAAGACCAAAGATCAGATTGGAGAGTTATTTGCTGACTGATTCAGAAACTGAGCCTACGTTTTTGGTTGTGTGAGCACCATAGTTTGAGTAATATTCTGTAGTCTGAGGAGGTAGTTTGTTACTTCGTGATTTTTAGAGTATGTTTCTTCTTCTTTTTTTTGACAGGGATTATACATGGCAGGTTCATTTTTGTGAATGATTTTTTTCCCTTTAGTTTTCCATGTAGTTGTTCTGTTAGTTTTCACATTTAATGAATTTGTAGTTGTCCACCTTCAGGGAAGGACCAATTTTATATTACGTGATGCTGGTTTTATGGAAAATTTTAAATATATAGAGATCAGCTGTTTTCTATGGCATAATAGAAATCTTCAATTATTGCAGCATATAAATGCATTAATAGATCAGTCATATTTTTCTAACTAGTTGGTCTATACAGGAAAAACAAGAAGAGGTTTTCCCTGATGTCACTCCCCATACATTAAGGACATCACGGCAAGCACTGACACTGCCTCAAGGCCATGATCCACTTTCCTTGCTTTTTTGAGAAGTGGATGGTACCACAAATATATGTTAAAGAATAAAGGAACATACAAGTATTTGCCATTAGCTCTCAAAAACCCCTATATAAAAGCACCTCCTCTCCTTGTTAGTTGATAACTTGATACTGATTTACTGTAGCTATTTTCACTGGCTCCTAGCATGCAATTACAATTTCAGACTCCTGTTTCAGGAATGAAAACCTGATTCCTATGATATCATGAAAAGTTGGATGATGACATATATAACCCCATAATCTTGAGTATTCCATGCATACCCCCATATCTTTATACTGTCATGCATAACCACGTATCTAGTAATTTGTCTCAGTTATATCATCTGAATTTCAAATCTTTCAAAGTTGATGAATATTTTGATTTTGCCAGGAGATTCAACCAGGATAGATTGGTCTTTTCCTAGTATGATCCATGTAATTTTAAGTTAAATAATGACAGGCAAATGATGATAAAGCTAGGCATGATGTAATATAGCTTATTATGGGGATTCATTGTCATAAATGAAGAACATAGGGGCGTACACTAAAATAAAGACAGAAGTAAACTGGGTCTGGACTGGTTTTGGGGTTTGTCTAGGTCTGAATCAGGATAATATGGAATTTGGAGGCCCACTTCAGGTACCCCTAGTCTTTGGGTGGAAGAAGGGGAAGAAAGGAGAGGATAGAAAAGGAAAAGATGAATGCTGTCGTCCAGCCATAACTACTAATTGCTGCTACTGCTGTCATTTGTTCCACCAGTGGCCCACTGTTGCACTTCCCCCTTCTTATTCATGTTTTTGTCCCATCAGATGAACACGTTGCATGGCCATCTTTCCTCCATGCAATCCAGTTAGGAATGTTTAAACATTACTCAAAGATCATCATTTAGATTCATCTATTATTTAGACATTCAATATAAAACACTCATAAGTGTACACAGTAAAATATAAAATATTCTTTTTTTTATGAGCCTATCTTCTCTGTGTAAAGCAAGGAATGCCATATTGGATTTCTACATCATCTTGAAGGTTTGAAGAGAACAGATCCTAGAGAGAGGGGATATTTGTCAATGACTCAAAGACCAAGCTAATTTCATATACATTTGGTGATTCGATGATTGAAGGATGTGGAATGTGGTGCCTTCTGTAGGTAGTCGTCCATTGGTAATACTTTAACAGGAATCAGCAGTGGCTCAACAAATGGGAGGTTTGTGTTGAGCTGGCAGGCTGCCTGAAAAATAGTCCAGTTATTCTGGATTTTTGACCGCTAAACTGAGTCCATATTGATGGTACACTGCTTTATGATGATAATGAGTTTCAGTTACATGTAGCTTGCCTCACTAAACCTCTGGTGCATCAACATTTTTCTTATTCAACAAAATTGCTGGTATTCACAGCTTATCATTGGAAAACAATGCTGCTGTTCATGGTTTGCTTTTATTTACAAGCAAATGCATATGATGTAGCCAACCTCAGTGACCACACCCACCCTGCCCCTCTCCACCTAAAGGGAAGAACAAAAGGGCAAAATGAAGGTCTCTGGTTGAGGCGTAAATGGCCTTTATAAATGAACACTTGTATTGTCATATGCTCAGGCTTATTGTTAAAATCAGGTATTTTCTATCAGCCATGTATTGTCATATTAGCCCTGTTTGATGATGTTGCTGCTGGAGTGAGGGGCAAGGCCATTCAAATGGGAAGTGATGCTGAAGCCGCCAGACAGGAGGTTGTTGAGGGCTCAGACAAGGCCAGGTTAGGTAAGGAGGACGTGAAGGCCCTCCTCAAGGAAGTGGAAAGCCTGTGTTCTGACCAGGCCAGGGAAGTGGCGAGAAGGTTGGCATATCCTTCTCGGCGGCAGAGAAGGATTTGAAGGGAGTGTTCCCCAAAAGCAATAAGCAATGGAGTGCCAGTATCAGAGTGGGAGACATGGTTTGCCAAATCAGATCGAATTGATCCGATTCGATTCAGCCAAATCGGTGTGAATCAGGGGAAGACCGGTTCCTGATTCACCCGATTTGCATGTATATATAATATATATTATGTATTATATGACATACATATACATATATATCATATATGTATATAATTATACATATATAAGTATATTATGACATGAGAGATGCTACAGTATGACGGTACAGCCCCGCTGTACTGTAGCAACCACCGTTGGATCGGGCTGTTGTTCTTGTTATGTTGATTCATATACTTGGTCCTTTTGCTTTCTTCTTGGGAGAGAGTGGAGCTCGTTGTGGGTTGTTTTTTGGGATGTCTCACCTGTACGTGTACATTCTTTCCCTCTTTTATTAATATATTGTGGTACTATTCACCTTAAAAAAAATACTATTCCATGATCGATCCTATATATCTCTTTTGTGAAAAGTTGCTCTTTAGATTGCTATGTGACTCATTACTAATTTACTTATATGTGCTGAAAAATCCTGATATTCACATATGTATGTGCAGAAAAAGCAGCAAGTGTAGCAGCTACCGAGGGTGCTATACCACAACAGCAGCCTGTGTATGGTACAGATCAGGGCAGTTTTGCTGTGGATAACAGTGCTCACCCTTATTATCAGGTAGTCTCCACTTCCTTTTCTGTGTACAACATATGCAATTTGGAATCTCACAGTTAATTGCTTGGGGTATTTCCTTTATATCTTTTTATTTAGCAACAGTATTTTTTTTTGTTCTTTAATCCTAGGGTGATCAGCCATTGCCGCAACAAAGCATTTCAGGAGTTCCATACGGGAAAAATTACCAGCAACCTTTTGTTCCTTCGTATGGGGTGTACCAGGTTGCCCAGCCACCGCAACAAACATATCAAGATTTTGCTAACTCTTCACAGATTCGAGCACCATCCCCTATGTTCATGCCATCACAGGGACAACAGGTTCAACAGGTAATAATCACTTTGCAACCCTGACAACCACTTCTCTTTGAGCATGCATTCGTGGAAATTCATGATCAATTTCATGTTAAATGACTAGTTTCTTGGAGTAAAAATAAGCAATTTTATTAAGACTAACCAAAACATATTTTGATTGATTACAGTGTTCTACTTCTTGTTTCTCAAATTTATCAGTCATTTACTAACCCATTTCTGTATAAAGTTCAGCATCTCAATGTTCTTACATGGTTTTGCAGTTTCTTTCAAATATTTTTTGTGTTTTTATGTTGAAGGAGAATTGTGGTCCCATTGAATGCTGGATTAGTAATTCACAGCAGGATTGGCATTTGGCACATCCTGATCGGAACTACTAGAGGCCAATCTGATTTCAACTCTTAAGACTGGTCCCAGTCCATAGTTGTCAAGGCACATGCCTAGATGTTTACGTGTTTTTATGTTGAAGGAAAATTGTTGTACCATTGAATGCCGGATTAGTGATTCACAGCAGGATTGGCACATCCTGATTGGAACCACTGGTGGCCAATCTGATTTCAACCCTTAAGACTGGTCCCAGTCCATAGTTGTCAGGGAAGCCTAGGCGGGAAGGCACCCAGACCTGGGCCAGGCACAGGCCCACCTTATCGGGGCACAAAAAGGTGCTCCAAGGCGGCGCCTAGCTGGGCTAAGGGTGCGCGTTGGGGCGGCCTGGACTCAATGAGGTATTGAGGTATGTCCCTTTGCTTTGCAGATTAAAAGTTTCTTTCCAGGGGCTCCGCCCCCTGAAACCCCGCAAGGGGCTTTGCCTCTTTGACCACTGCAACCTGATCGTGCAGGTTGATCTGCGAGTGCGAGGATGTTAGTATCGGTTTCGGACTCGGTTTCGGCCATGTCCAAAACCGATACGTTTTGGTATTGGTTTCTGCGAGTTCAATTGATTTTGGCTCCAAGGATTCCTGTTTAATCCAGTATCAGGTGTATTGGTCTCGGTATTGGCTAGGTCCGAAACCAATAGGTTTCGGACGATACCAACAACTATGCTGCAGTGTTCTTTCATGCTCAGGTTGTGTGGGAGAGAAGAGTGCAAGAAAAGGAAGGAAGAAAGAGAAGGTAAACATGAGAAAGAGAGCGAGAAAGATTCCATAAGAAGCGGGGAAATGCAGAATAAATAAGGGAAATCCCAACAGAAGGAGGTGGGCAGGAAAAAGAGGAAAAAGGACCACCTGCTTGGGTCTGCAGGCCACAGTAGATGACCACAAATGAGAGTTTTTTCTTCGCACAAAAAAGGAAAGAAAAGGATCAGGAGGAAGAGAGAGTTAATCATAAAAGAGGGGACGGAGATTAGAAAGGAGGAGGAAAGCAAGCAAAAATGGGAATGAAGGCTCCACAGATAGGCTGTGTTATTCCCCCCCCCCCCTCCTCCCACACACACACACACACACACAAACTCCAAACCAGCCCCATTTTTCGCAATATATTATTGTATTTTGCCATTATTTCCAATCTCTTCAAGATCCCCTGAGATCTGTTCTCATCAGCTTTCTTGAGAAAGTTGTTATTGCTGCCAATGACCACTGCAACACAACATACAGTTACCGTACTTCCTACTGTCCTACCTACTGCAGCCATTGATGCCTTCTGCCATTACCATTATCTTGTCTGTTGCAGTTCATCCCTATTTCACAACAACCACCCAATCTAGATAATCTCTTGCTCTTTTTTCCTCTTGCAATTTAAGGATTTTTCAATATTTTATCTTTTCGGATTTCATCTACTTGCTGCAATTAGTGCTACCTGCTGCTGTCACCATCTCATCACATGCTGCCACCATTTGTTGTCTGTTTGTGTTACCTTCAGCAACTTGCCCAGACACAATCCAGCAAAGCCAGTGAACTTTTCCTTTTTATTCAATTTAAACATATTTTTATTATGATATATTATTTCAAATGAAAGAATTAAAATATGAATGTTAAATGGATCCATTGAACATGTATTGGTTTCCACTTTCAATCAAATATGACGGTTAGTTTGCATGGTTCCTCTTTCTTCCACATTCCTAAATTGGAACCAAGGAGGTGAACAGCTATGGTATCAATAAGCTCCATTGTTTCCATCTCTTGATGTCTCTGTGATGATCCCTGTTTCCCTCCGACAGTCTCAATATGAAATATCTAGTGACATAACAAATATTGGGCAAAGAGGGAGGAGGTGGAAAAAAAAGGCAGAGAAGGAGGAAAGATAAAGAACTATCTCTTGATCTCTGTGAGATTGTTCTTTCCACTGCATTGATCTAGCATCAGGGCTTTATGGTAAGCTCACAAAAGGGATCCTCCTTCATACAAAAAAAGCAGGTCTTAAGCAATGAAATCCCTGCAGTGGTGTCACATGAAATGTGACACAGGGTTCACTGCCATGAATCATCAAGACCTTTCCGCATGAAGTTACCTGGCTCAATCAGGTTTTAACACATGGCAGGAGCCGAATAAGTCATCGTGACAGCTAAGATGATGAGCACATGAAAAAGGATCTGTTGTCACTCGAAATGCATTAAAAAAATAGAAGCAACTGACTTGTTAAATGTTGTGAAATGTGGATAGTTAAGAATTATGTTTTGCTAAAAACTTGTAAAGAGGCTGCACTAAGAACATATTTATTATGATCGACAAACAAAAAGATGAATTTCAATTACAACATAACATAGGCATGCCCAAGGAAGTACATGTACTTGTACAAACAGAGGGAAGGACCTGAGAATGATCAAGGTTCTTGTTAAATGGAGAAAAAGGCACAACTTTCTTTGAAATGACAGGTGGTTTTTCCCCAAGAGTATGGGAACCAAGTCTGCAGCTGGTCCCTTCTGCACTTCTTTACTAAGCTGAACTAATGCTTCCTTCATCCTCCGATAAGTCTCCTACATAAACAATTAAAATTTGCACTTTGCATGTCATGTCTATGATCTGTACAAGCAAACAGACATCACAATCCCGCATTTCAGGTGTTGCATTTACATCCCAAGGCTACAAAGGCTAGCATTCCATATTAGAACAAACAAGAATATCAATTTCAACATCTAATCATATGGTTTGCTATGTGGAACAAGTAGCTGCTCGTGGAACATACTTTCTGTATTTAAATTGGACAGAAAATACCTATAAATGAGAAAGAATGTGCATATGCAGAGAAAAGCTTGCACTTGGACAGGAGTGTTATTAAGTTGTACATATGGTCAAAGAAAAATGTTAAATAACATCAGAATATGAATTATGGTTTGTCATGCCCCATACTCTATAACGTTGAGGTATTGTCCGCTTTGGCCCACCGGCCTCACGGTTTTGTCCTCTTGAGAGTAATTGGCTCCAGAACAGGTGCTTCCCGAGAGTTCACCCATCTCTGGACTACTCGTAATCAAGCACGATTAACCACAGCGTTCTTTACGAAGCCTAACCGATTACTCCAAAAGTCACCTCGATCATTGTGGACACGTGGAAAAGATTTCTTATATATATATATATGTTTTCTCTTCTTTCTATGGTGTTCGTTTACGTTTGTCTTTCCTTTTTGGGTTGGTTGTCTTCATATTCATGAAGTTTGGAGTTTGATTTTTATTTATTTATTTTGCCTTGCGGAGCGTGCCAGCCTATCTAACAGACAGAAGTAAGAATCCGTGCAGTGCGAAGAGAAAATTTGATGTCTATGGAATGGACAAGTGCGTCACTTTATCTTTGAGATTTATGGGTTACGCGATTTTTTTTCATCAGGTGATTAGGGTAGCATGTACTGGACCCCTGTCTCCATCGATCGAAATCGATGTTTTGTTTACATCGATTAAAAGCCTTTAATGTCATTTTAACATCAGTTTTAACCCGAATACAATTGATAGCAAAGCGAGCAAAAATGCATTTTTAGAAAATAGTAATACAATGTTTTTCTCCTTTTTTCTTCTTTGTCGGACAAAATAGATTTTGATTTGAAGAAAGAATTTATTCCTTCGGAGAAGGTATTTCATTTTGAAAGAAAGGGTATTTGCTTTAAAACAAGGATTTCATATTTTTGGAAAGGAGTATGGATTTTCTTTCAAGTTTTGAAATATGATTTTGAGGAGCATGCGGTGTTATACCCTGAATTTATTTGGTGTTTGGACATTTTATTTTGAAAAAGGAGTGTGAGTTCCCTTTTTGAGGATTTAATATATGATTTGAAAGTGAACGGGTGTTACCCGTGAATTCATTTGGTATTTTGAATGTATTGTGATTTGGTAGTGCTCCCGCATAGGCAAGTTATCGCGCGAATATATGAGTATAAATTTGATGGACATATATTGTATTTACTTTTAGCGAGAGCTTCTGTATAGACAAGTGTCCCCATGAAATACGCACATATGTACATATATATTTATGGACATATGAATATGCTTTTGGACAAAATCCTCCCTTAGGTAGAGTTTCCCTTAAAAGACATATCCACATGAACATATATTCGTGAACATATGGATATATTTTCGGCAGAACCTCCGTTTAGGCAGAGTTCCTCCTCAAAAGCACACACATAGAACACAACTTTTCTTGTGAATACATGGATATTTTTCTGGACAGAACATCCGCTTCAGGCAGAGTTTCCTCTAGGAAATATATACATATAAAGCACAATATTCGTGATATATTGATATAATTTCGGCAGAACCTCCACTTGGGCAAAGTTTCCTTTAGAAAATATATACATATAAGCACAGAGTTGTGAACATATTAATATGTTTTCGGGCAGAACCTCCGCTTAGACAGAGTTTCCTTAAGAAAACATTACATATAAGCACAACGTTGTGAGCATATGAGTAATGTCTTCATAGAAGACGCATACTCATACGAGCACAACACTCACTCATCCCGGAGTCTTGCTCGACGGACGGGAGAACATATGCATCTAATGCGCATACCCATAGTCTTGCTCAATAGAAGGCATTTAGAGCACGAGAACAATGGTTTTTAAACACCGTATATCCATAGAGTCTTGCTCGATATGGAAGGTATTTAAACCCCGAAAGATATTACCCCCATAGAGTCTTGCTCGATGTGGGGGTATGAACCGTATTATGATTCCTTTGAGAAGCCTCCATGGAGGCTAGCTCAGCATGGAGGGGATGAGGGAGATGTCGATGCCGTATGGGGATGTTCTCCCTTTCTTTTGCGCTTGATGGATGTTCCGCACCGAGCGGGGAAGAGCCGATACCTTCACACTGAGCGGAGAAAATTGAAGAACAGTGGGAGATTTTGGAAGAGAAGCTTTTTTTTTTCTTTTTTTTCTGGATTTTTTTGAGGGGACAAACCCTTTTTCGGAGGGGAAAGCCAAAGGGAACCCGGGAAAGGAGCCCCTTGCCCCTAGGGGGTGCAAGGGGTTTTATAGGGTTTGTCCCCATTACATGCGTGAGAGGGAGTGCCCCCCCCCCCCCCCCCCCAACCGATGGGAGGACCATCGGTTGGAGAGAACCGATGGTTGGGGGTTTTACCCCTCCAACCGATGGGGGTACCATCGGTTGGACCTCTCCCACCGAGGGGCTCCCATTGGTTGGGGGAATTGCCCCTCCAACTGATGGGACTTCCATCGGTTGGGGAGGGCTTGGGTTTTGTCTATAAATAGGCCCCCATATGCCCCTACAAGGGGTGATGTGTTGTTGGAGCTTTGCTTCTTTTCCTCGAGTTTTTGCTCGGCGAAGAGTTGAATTCGCACATCCTTGGTGTTTCCACTGCGAGCGTTCTTTGTACTTGTTCTTCGTACTTGGTCTTATAGACCTTGTGCTGCCGAATTTCTTCCGTGTTGTATCTTCCTCGGAACATTGTTCTTTTCTTGAACTTTGGCTCCCCTAGAGGGCTTGCTGCCTCTTGATAAATAGGCTCCCTTCCTTAACTTGGGGGGGGGGGGGCTTCTGAATTAAATATTACTTAAGCAACCATGTGGTTACTTTAAGCAATAATTTTACTTTGCCTTTAAGGCTCCCCTTGAAGGGGACTTCATCCTTATTACTTAAGCAACCAAAATGGGCTACCTAAGTAACTGTTGGACCACTATAAAGGATCCTGGCACTTCTTTCTGGTAGATATCCATCTCAACTTTTTAGGGTTCAACAATCATACATAGTACAACTTAGTTTATATTTGAAGGTGTTACAATCTACCCTCTCTTATATAGGCGACGTCCTCGTCACTAGACCCATATATCGCACAATACAATCAACCAATCCCCTAAGTAGGCAAGGCTCTAGTGGCTCCCACTATGTAACACTTTGCACCATTATGCCTAAAGAGGTGCTCCCATACCGTAACATTTTGTTCTGTACGGCACTTAGCTCTTGCACTATGTAGGTATGGGATTAACACGACAGGGGATTAAGGAAGCATTGAACTAAAGCTCAATTAAACGCATAAACATGACTTTTGGACATATAGTAAGAACGTAATCAGGATGTATCATGACAATAGAGATCAAGGAGTTAACACGCGTTAACAAGAAAACACGAACAGAAAGAAGCCATGCAAAACACTAATCAAAATTCACAAGAACAATTGGAAATACGTAAAACCATACTTAAACTAGATCATTAACTAGCTACCTAATGATTTAGGAGGATTAGAAAGAGCTACGCACTTAACAAGAGCTTAACAAAGGGTAAAGGTCACCAACTGTCAAGAATTCAGGAAATGAAAGGAACTAAACTAGTCGCTAATTATAGACTCACAAGAATATAAAAGAAAACCCACTAACTACACTAACCAAGATAAGTGTTATATAGTGGGAGCCACCTTTGGGACTGTGGGGCCACCTCCAGAGTTCTGTCTAAAGATGTTAGTATCGCTTTCGGCGAGTTCAAGTGACTTTGGCTTCAAGGATCCTGTTTAGGCCGGTATCGAGCGTATCGGTTTCGGTATATCTATTTTGGCCAATACAACTATGCATGTGTGCATACCCCGCACACTGGAGAATTAAGGGTCTCGAGCCCCAAATTCTAACATTGTTCACAATTACATTTCAAAAACATTGTTCACAATCATTTAAGTGTGAACATTGTTACAATCATTAAAATGTTAAATAAAATCCTAATGATTCTAATGATCGTGAACATTGTCACAGTCATTAAAATGCTAAAAAATCTTAAATGTTTTAAGAATTATCTAAAATTTTTATGTTTCTAATATTTTCCAGTGAATATTATGGTCTAATCTTAATTATAATGACATATTAACATTTTTTGGTTGCATTTATTATTATTCATTCATTACATATCTTTACGTACTTAAATTTCATATAGGAGGGAGATACCACATTGGACGCCTAAAGGGAGATATCACATTGGATGCCTAAGCGCCGCTTAGGCGGGTGCCTAAGCTCTTGAGATGCTCAAGGACCCCAAGAACACCTTGGGCTCCTTTACAACTATGTCCCAGTCAGAAAATATAAGACCAACATCGCCTAATGTAAATTGACTGATTCCTTTACTAATTGTCTGATCTTGGCCAGTAGCGTCTTAATAAAACTAAAAGACTGATGAGTTTTTGTATAATGCTCCTGTACATATCATTTTTAATGATAGACATACTTTTTAGTTATAGGAATTGTTGTCATGTATAATAATATTTTCTGTTTCTTTTTTTTCGGTTCGGGTGAGTTCATTTCCATTAGATCTGCCCATCCCGCACAGCCGATCTGTTCCAGACTGGGATCAAGCGCACCCAATTGGGTGGCAGATAAGTGTTTTTGCAAATAAATATTATACTATACCATGTGATCCATATTCCTTACAGAAGGCATTCATTTTATCATCTCCCTAGCCTCTTATTGTTTGTGTGCTTCTTTTAATCATCTAAAACATACTATTTCTGCTCATATTTTAAATTTTGTTGTCGCTTTGTTTGTGGAGTAGAAATGTTTTGTAAAGAAATTTGGAAGTTCAGTATCAAGATTGTGTATATGCATCATATCCATTAATATATGATTTTTGTTATCAAGCCTGTGTTTTGTTTCCCACGCCAGCACCTACTTTAAAAAATGTGGAGCAATATCAACAAAACACATTGGCTTCTCACTTATACCGGTATATGGTTTTATTTTTGCATGTCTCTTTACCTTGTGTACTAATGGAATTGCATGGCTGGTGTTCTCTATCTCAAGTGAACATTTTGGTTACCATTTTCATGCATTTCAGCAGGGGACTGGTGATTTATCATATCAAGCAGCAGTTCCTGGACATGCTTCTTTTAATGCTGGTTTACCCCAGGATGGTTCTGTTCCCAGCCACAAGTTCCCCCAATCTGCAGTGACAAACCCAACAGCTAGGAGTTTCACACCAGTATCTACTTCAGGATTTGTCCCAAGATCTAGCATTTCCCCTGTGCAGTCAGCAAATCCTACACCAACACCGCAAGTGCAAGCAGTCTCTGCTCCTCCTGCTCCACAGCCTACTGTCCAGACAGTTGATACCTCTAATGTATCTGGTAATGTTCAATCCTCTTTTCAGTAATTCTATAGGTTCCATTTGGCTGCAAAAACTTTGTAATCACTTCTTTTCTTGTCATGTTACTTTTTTCCATTTTGTCGTCTTGATTTTTTTCATAAATAAATGGTGATATCTTTTTTTCCCCTTTTGAGACGGTTGAGTCCTCTGGGGGTTTATTTGCAAGCTTGAAAAGGGCTGGCATAATCTTCATGTCCTGTTGGACTTCTGTCTTGAAGATAATGACTCTGGTCAAAATGCATGAACTGTCAGTAGCTTATAGCCTCCAACATACGTCAACAGAGCATTTATAAATTTTACATTCAGGTGCATTTTGATTTAGGAAGTACAATGCAGTTTAAACAGGAAGAAGAGTTTCAAGTTTTTCAGATGTTAAGCATACACATATTCTGAAGATTTAAACTGTGTATCAACTACCCTAAAGAAATTATACTAAGACAACGCAAGTAAATTGCAGTACTTAATGAACATTCTGGTTTTTATTCGTTATGTCATGCAAAGATTGTTAGAACAAGATTGGTGGTTCAATTTATCTTTTTTTGTCTGTGTTGGTTGCTATGAATGACAATTTGATGATGTCAATTTTTTTATTGGACTTAAGTTTGTGACTATATCTTGTCTTATGCAAACAATCAGATTGTGTGCTTAGCACTGTTTCGAGCACTTTCCTTTCTTTTCTGAAGTTAGTGTCCTATGGTATTTCGTACATATGGTTGATATCATAGTTGTAGGGAAATTTCATCCCAAGAGAGGTTGCTTTTCTTCGGAAACATGCTTGTGAAATGAATTTGAATTCATTTCAGAAATGTGGCAAGCAACCTAAAAGTTAAATTCTCATTAAGCATATGTGACATGCATACTTGAGGACAAAGGTGCCAGATGTGCGCTGTGTGGGTGAGGATCCTGGTGATCAAGTGTAAGGCAAGGGTGATACTCCCTGGCTGTGGAGGCCCACTGCAAACCCTCAATCATAAGGATGCAAGAGACTTACATGGTATGCGGGGTTTTAAAAAGGATGAATATAATAAAATGACCACCATAGTAAAGACTAAGTCACATAACTGACCAAACTTAACAAAATATAATTCAAAACTACAAGATTTGAATAGATGTTTACATAAATATCTGAAAACGATTTTTCAATTTATAAAATTTGGAATACATATATTGTTACAACAAAGACTTCAATACCGTTAACAATGGTATCTCCATTGAATTGTCGCAGATACCAATTTACACAAAATCTACCATGACCAGTACCTCCTGTACCATGATTACCCTTCATGTCCCTATCCTTTTTGTGCACTCATTAAGATTAAAGTAGCAAAAAATGGGCGGGTGCATCTATATATGTTAGATGCGCCCTGGCTTTAAATGGATCCGAAGGATTCAATGAGCCTTTGGGCGCATCTGCTTAGATGCGATCCCAGATCTTCCATCTGATTGAAATCAACCAGATCCTCCAAGTGATTAATCTTAATACTTTATTTGTTGTCTATGAAACTACCAAGTGTGGATTGTAGCTACCTAAATTTTAGAGTCTCTCGGTTGACGAGAATCGATCTTTCTTTCACTGGCAGGAATTGAAGGTCACCAGAAAAGAGCAGGTTCACTGCCATAAGAGCTTTGATTTTAACTCTTTCATATTTTCCTGTTATCTTCATCACACTGCTTGCTACTGATTGGTGGTCTGTAGCCTGTTTTTTTTCTTTTACCCTTTTTTTAGCTTCAAATTGAAAGAGCATCCAGTTTCTAGATCTGTTTGGAACATGGACATGAGCATTTTCTTGTGTTATAACATTTCAGCAGAGTTGAGACCTGTGATCACTACGTTAACGAGACTGTACAACGAGACGTCAGATGCCCTTGGTGGTGCACGTGCAAATGCTGCTAAGAAGCGGGAAATAGAAGACAATTCAAGGAAGATTGGGTCCTTGTTTGCCAAACTAAACAGTGGGGACATCTCTCCAAATGCTGCCTCCAAGCTTGTTCAGCTTTGTCAAGCTTTGGATTCTGGGGACTATGCCAGTGCATTGCATATCCAGGTACTTGCATGATTTTGTTTTATTTTATTTATAAATCTGTTGTTTTTTTTTTCTTTATTCTCTCTTAATGTCTTGCTGTTAGATTGGGATTGTATTCTTTACCGTCTTGTGCTGCTGGTGCTGGCTAACCACTTCGCTTTTCCACCTATGTCTAGTTTCCGAAATATATAATATTTTGCAGCCCTACGGAACTTATCACGTTGATTGAGAGAAGCTTTGGAAGTATTTTGCTGTCTTCTCCAACTTGTGGTTCTACACAGTTTACATCTTTATCTTTGCAATACCATTTTTGTAGTAAATAATTTTATCTATTTTCCTTTTTTTTCCCCTGCATTATTGGAGTTAGACTTGTCCACAGGCAAGGTTTGGTTTATTCAATTATTATGCACAGCTCTTTATTCAACAAAGGGTGGTTAACGATTTCTGTTTATGCAAACTGTTGGGAGTTCTTTAGCTATTCATCCTCGCGCAACTTGGGACCAGCAGCAAACATCTCTTTTTTTTTTTTTTTGCGCAGATCACATGGCTTTGTAGAATCGAAACTTACGCAATTTGTATGGCAGGTATTGCTCACCACAAGTGACTGGGACGAATGCAACTTCTGGCTTGCGGCATTGAAGCGGATGATCAAAACAAGGCAGACAGCGAGATAAGTGGGATTATGTATGTGGGGACGAGCGTGTGCAGGTCTTGAGCGTGGACGAGGCAGTTTGTTGGACAAAGTTAATTGGTATAATGTGGGGCACATGGTTCTCCTCCCCCCCCCCCCCCCCCCCCCCTTTCCCTCTGTTTCCGATATTTATTTTCTTGTTCGTCGTTTTACTTTCGCTCATCCTCGCTGATTGATTGACAACAGTAGGAGAGCTTATTCCATAGATGGTATTTTAGGTCTGATTTTGGCTTTGTATAATTTTTCTCTTAAGTATTTTGTATTTTTTTTGGCACAATCCAAGGGTTTGCATTGAACCCCTCAAGTTTTTTTTTTTTTTTTTTTGCTAACGAGGAAATCCCGCCCCGTATGGTTTTGTGGACTCAAGATTGGTGTTCATGAACTCCAAGGTCAGGACTTGGCAGCTCTTACTTTCCGTGTATCCGTATTGTCCTTACCCCACTTGACCAGGAAAATTCCGGACCTATACACCTCGAGGATTACATGTAGATTAGGTAAGCCCCCCCCCCCCCCCCCCGAATCGAACTCAGGACCTCTTGCTTTTAAACATGAACCCCTCAAGCTAGCTGTTGAGAAATGGACTTGCATCAGTCGTTTTACTTCAATGTTTGTGGCCCGATGGTCCGACAGGCTAGTGGCAGAGGAGGGAGGACCAAATTAAAGCGTAAACTTAATTTGGATTGTTGGATCTAGGGGTGTTCATTATTCAGTTCAAACCAAAAAATCAAAACGAACAGAGTGATTCAGTTTGAACATGGAAAAAATTTAGTTTGGTTCCAAGCCAAATCGAAAAAGAAAATTCGGTTTCTAAGTTATATAAATCAAATCGAACCAATTAAATTGAATTATAATAATAAATTTTAATTTATATATATCTATCAAATTTATTCAATATATTTACGTAAAAATATATATTATGGAAGGTAATATAGTCATCAACATTTAATATTTTTTCAAATTTTATTTGATAGTAATTTATTAAATAAATAAGTGATTAAATTTTTATTTAAAATTAAGAGAATTTAAAGATTTATTTATTTTTAAATTAAATTAACCAAATCAAATTAAATTGAAACAAGGGATTTCAATTTGGTTTCATTTGGATTGGGTCCGAATTTGATTTGGTTTGATTTAAATTTTTTTTTTAAACCAAATCAAACTATGAACATCCCGTCTTAACAGGTGGGTAAGTAATCATCAAAGCAAATGAAGAACACAATGGTGAGACCTAACATGTGGATAGTGCTTGAAGCAGTTACATGTGAAGGCATTTCGAACGAACAATCTTGTTACCGATGTTTAAGAAGCCAACCGCCACTGGCTGACTCTATGGACTAGCGCTTGAGATCTCAAGCAGGTGCATCTCTTGCTCTACGTTGATGAATTTGGACCCCAAAAAAAAAAAAAAAAAAGGGAGGGGGGGGGGGGAAGGTGTGGGCAGCGACCCCATCCATCGAACTGTACTTTCTGCGGGCACGGGCGACTACGAGCTTTGCTCCACATCGGACGACCGTCGGGTATGAAATTTCATTTACCAATGCTAAAATAACAATCTTGGTAGAAAACTTTAAACAATGTCAAAAGAATTAAGACTCTTAAAAGTTTAGATGCCTCAATATTCATGCATGAATTACATTGAGTTTTTCTATACTATATTTATGTAAATATATTTTCTTACTTTTATGTAATATTATTATTTAAACATCGTTTTTGTATAATGGCAAGTGAATGCTTCTTAGTCACAATTTATCAAGTTAATACATCCGAAAAATATTTACCACTGATTTACATGCAGTAGAAGTCGCACTTTGAAGAGAACTTGGTGGTGGTTTCCTAGATAAATATATTAAACTGACTATCAAGAAAAATTATTTTTGTTATAAGTATAAACTTACTAACTTCGAAGTATATCTATGTTCTAATGTGAGAGATTTTGTGCAAGATAATATAGTTTTTACTGTTCCGTAATGAACTAGAACCACATAGAAGCATAAACCACACCGAGCAACACTCATATTATACTAATATTTCAAGATCCGTAACACGACAGAACTAGATTGTTTATTTTTTCTGCCAAGACAATTATTTATCAACGGTTTCTCTCTCTCTCTCATTTGGAAGAAGATACGTAGCAAGTTCACATTAATTTAAATTTAAAATCCTTTAGTGAAATAAAAAAAAATCTCTTTACCTAGAATTACGCAGTTAAAATCACTTACATTCTAAGTGCACCCCCTCTATCTCAATTTAGCTCTATCTATTTTCTTAATTTTTAGAGGCCAAATTAGGGTAAGGGTAGCATACTTACCTTCCTACAATAAAATCTTCCAATTTTTTTTTTCTCATCAACCTCACGTGACCTTCCTCTTCCTCGATGATTCTTGCAAAGTCATCCGAATCCGCAGTTCTGGAACTTCCTCTCTATCCTTAACTCTCCACCTTCTAAAGATCGAGATGCAGTGGTGCTCTTTACTCGTAAAGATATATAAATCCCAAATAATTCATAAATATAAAAACTTCTGCTTCTCCACCTTCCAAAGATCGAGGTGCAGTGGTGCACTTTACTCTTAAAGATATCTAAATCCCAAATAGTTCATAAATATAAAAACTTCTGCTTCTCCACCCTCTAAAGATCAAGGTGCAGTGGTGCTCCTTACTCGTGAAGACATCTAATCCAATTCTTCCACTTCCTCTCTACAAATAGTTCATAAATATAAAAACTTCTGCTTCTCCACCCTCTAAAGATCAAGGTGCAGTGGTGCTCCTTACTCGTGAAGACATCTAAATCCAATTCTTCCACTTCCTCTCTACAAATAGTTCATAAATATAAAAACCTTGCTTCTCCACCCTCTCCAGCCATCTTACTCTTACCAATAAACAACCTGATAGTTGCTGGAGTCAACTCCAGCTCTCAATTCCTATTGCTCTCAAGATTAGTCTTCATAACCAAAAGCATTCCATAACCGCAACTGGGTTCAACACTCTTCCATCCAGCTAACATACTCTCAGGCGCACCTCAATACTACAAAATATTCAATCTCGAATCAACACTAAGACATGTTTGGTATTAAGATAGATCGGAGATAAAGTGAGGATATCTTCAAAATATTTAGTATTAGGATAGATCAGGGATAAAGTGAGGATTTTCTTATATCCATATTTTATCCCCGATCTATCTTAATATCAAACATGCCATTAAAAGAATGTCTCAACCTACCTAGCAAGATAGCATTCCGGGATTGGTACTTGATTATAATCTGTCTTTTGTCTTAATTTTCCTTTTTAGCTACTTAATTATAGTCTGTAAAAACCTTTCTTTTTCTTTTTTCTTAGCTGTATTTTGTGACATGCATTTTATTTCTAATGAATTGTAGCCAGTTTTGCTTTTTTGGTTACCATAAAAGAAATGTTGTTGATAGGGTTACTATGGGTCTTCATTAACGGTGTATCATAAAGTGAGGATAGAAATACTGGGTCTTTTCTGATGAATTTGCTTGTTTCTTACCATCAATGTTGATATTTATGTATGGTTTGTGTGAGTGTGTATAAATATGTATTCCCTGCCTTTTGCATACTTAGAATAAATAAAACTACTTGATTCTCTTTCTAAAGTTAACTGGATGGGAGCTGGCTTTAAGCAACCTTTGCAAAATAGGATATATACACACACACATTTTATGTGTGTATATATTCATATATATTGTGTGTATATTCATATATATATATATATATATATGAAAACTGCTGCCTTAGAAACTTGGCTTAATCAATTGTTTTGTTATTTGAGCATAATATACAGTTGTTCATAGTGTTTTTAATCGAAATTGTTCATTACTTGTCTATTCAGGCTTGCAGCAGACCCGCAGTTCTTGATGGGAACTTTCAAACTCCGGGTTGTATAATTTCTTTTGACAAAATTTATACTTTTTTTATCTTTTTACTTTACAACTTCTGCACCTTTTTACTTATTTTTCATCATTACTGTCGTCCTTGTAGTCAGCATGAACATTTTAAACAAAGTTACACTACCAATTGTTGAGTCATTGACTAGGTTGACTAGGGTTTGTGTGATCCGAGCTTATCAACATTAATCCTCATTCCTCAATGAGGTAAAACATCAATTAAAAGATCTAAAACTAGGTTGGCTACATTTACGGGGATTGAGCTTAATTGGTTTGCCCAATCTGGCTGATCCAGATTGGGTTTTGGGCTGATGATCCGAGCCTGATACCTCATACCTGAGTTTGCCTACCTTGCCCTCCATTTCTCTTGCAAAACAAACATATGTTGTTTCTCCTCAAGCATTCGTAAGGTGATCAGTGGATCAGATGCTGGGTAATTCTTGATGTAATCCTTTGGGCTCCTTGTGTCATGATCCAAAAAAAATTGCAAAAATATGACTAATTGGTGTTGCGTCATGGTGCCACACACACACACAAGAGACAACTAACAAGTTCCAGCTTGCATTGGACTTACCTCAACATCCTGAAATGATGATGCTTGTTAAACCACATCTTAAGTACATCACTAAGGTTCAACTATCCACAAACCAAAAAGGGACTTTGCTCATTCTCTTCCAGCTGTTTTCAACTACATTTCCATCACAAAATATCTCATCTACTTTGTTTGTTTGTTTGTTTTGTACAAAAGGGTGGACAGTATCTAAATGGCTCGGGACACTCTTCACTCATTATCCCCTTCTGATTCCGGCTTGGTCCCTTTATCATCTAGATCACTAACATTTTGACAAGTTACATGCATGTCAAAACCCGATAAAAGCAGGATGATAACAGTCAAGTTATAGGAGAAATAAAACATAAGTTTCAAGGGCAAGAGAATAATGAATCAAAGGATTTGCCATGTACATGATCAGATAACGAAGATTTCATATTGAGAAGCAAACAGCTCAATGCGAGTATCTTGTGAGGAACGATCTTATTCAGAACAATCCTATCAAGAACAATCATATCAAGAGTAATCTCATCAACTTCAGATTCATGAGGAATTGGCCATTTTTAGAAGAGCGTTCAAACGAACATATCAATAAGATCATTTCACATATTCATACAAAGTGGAATTATCTATAACACTCAAATCAAACATATCATACCGGTGCAATGCCACACCTCGTGTCCATATTCCCATAGTTGAATGAATATTACGGGTGCACCTCCTAGCGCCGGACCAACCTTATTTGCCCGTAACGACATTGGGATTGGTAGACCTAAGTCCCATATAATTTTTCGTCAATAATTCCAATAACATTTAATGGCCTAATATTGGATTGAGGATTCCAACAGGAAGGTAAACAGTAAGCAAGGCTCACACTTGAGACTTGATTTTTTCTTGGAGTTCAAAACAAGCCATGAAACTAAGCATTAGATGATAGCATGAGAGTTGGACTTCAAGGAAGCAAGTCGAAAGGCACATCTATCAGATATCATTCAAAGCACAAAGTGTGAAGATTTCCACAGGGAAAAATGAGTGAGTTCAAAGGTCCCAATCAAAATTGAGAGTTAAGAGTAATAACATAGTTCTCTTGGCAAGGCATGTCGGATCTGTAAAACACAGTTCTCTTGGAGAATCGCAAGACATTCATGGGGATCTCAAGGGTATGAACAAGGGATGAAGGTTTTGGTTTCGTACTTAAGATCTCGGGCTCTTCTTTCAGTATATTAAACACTTCCATATTAGTTAGATCTGTTGAGTTCTTAAACATGCAAGATCATTATTCCGTTGTCGGTTGGGCGACGGAGGACGGAGAGGAGGAAGGAGGGGTAGGTGCTCCGCTCTGGTACGCGTGGGTGGCGAGGAAGAAGACGGCGTCGAGCTCCAAAGGATGAGGACGGCGTCGGTTGGCGTGGGAATCTTCCTTGGGCCGGACGACAAGGCGAGAAACCAGCAGGGGTTCGCCGCTCTGAGATTCCTTCTCCCTCTCTCTCTTCTCTCTCATCTCTCTATTCTCTCTCAAAAAAAGAGAGAAGCCCTGGCCCCTGACCCTGCGACTTCATTTTTATAGGCACTGGAGCAAAATCGCGTCCAGGACATCAGACATGATTTAAGGCATAATCGCGTCCGAGCAGTAGGCCGCAATTTAGAAGGTCGACCGCGCATGGGGATTGCTGCACCGTCTCTCTGAATCGCGTCGGGGCATGCCGCCGCGACTTGAATCGCGGCAGGACGCCCGAACGCAATTAAGACTTGCATGATTTCGAGGCAACCGACTCACGAAGGTGCTGTCTGCTGACGTGACATTCCGGATTTGACCTCTCTGAATCTTGTCGTCTTACAAGGATGCGATTCAGAGATTTTATCATGATTACGGGCCTGCGCGCGATGACTTTCTGGGCCGCTGTCAGACTCTGAATCGCATCGGGGATCTAGGACGCGATTTGAAAGGCGGTTCGATGAAAAACGTCCATTCTTCCTCTGCCAGTCCGCGACCAGACCCTCTGGGAAGCACCAAGGAAGAATGGACGATATCCAAAAATATTTGGGAAAACACTCTTGCGAGGCAAAAGAAGACCATTTTTGGGCGTTACGGTGCAACTTGAAAATTTGCCCGCGGTGGAGCCAAATTCGCGTGTCTACACTGGGTATGGCTTCGCGACTAGGAGCAGTAAGCTTGTAGGAGCCTTTCCCGAGAACCTGGACGACCTGATATGGTCCTTCCCATTTCGGGGCGAGTTTGCCAGTTGCTTTCCGAGGGTCGGATGCTGAGCAACGGCGAAGAACGAGGTCACCTTCGAAGAAGCGCCACTCTCTGACTCGGGAGTTGTAATACTGCGTGAGCCGCTATTGGTAGGAGACTAGTCTAATGCTGGCATCGCCTTGGCGCTCATCGAGCATGTCTAGATTCTCCCTAAGCGCTCGGTTGTTGGCGGCTTTATCGAAGTGGATTGTTCGGATGATAGGGAGAGCTACCTCCAGAGGCACTACTGCTTCTGTGCCATATGCCAAGTGAAAAGGGGTCTGTCCTGTCGCCACCCGAGCAGTCGTTCGGTGACACCACAATACGTTGGGGAGCTCTTCGATCTACGAACCTCATGCAGCTTCAACCCTTGTGTGTATCCCGTGCAGCAATGTTCGGTTGGCGTTTTCGACTAGATTGTTTGCCTGGGGATGCGCCACTGAAGTAATGTGGTTGTAGATGCCGAGCTCGGAGCATTTTCGCTTGAAGAATGTGTTGTCGAATTGCTTCCCGTTGTCAGTGGTGATCACCTTCAGGACGTCAAACCGGCAGAGGATATTTTTCCATACGAACTTCCACACGGCCTGGTCGGTTATGGTGGCAACTGGTTCTGCCTCGATCCACTTGGTGAAGTAGTCGATGGTGACGAACAGGAATTTATACCGTCCTTGTACCTCCGGAAACGGACCCAGTATGTCAATTCCTCATCTGGTAAAAGGTCGAGGTTCGAACAAGGTGTGCAGTTGTTCGGTGGGCTGTTTAATGAGCTGCCCGAACTTCTGGCACTCCGGACACCTTCTAGCGTAGGACATGAAGTCCTTTTGCAGAGAAGGCCACCAGAATCCTACTCGAATGATGCTTCGCGCCAATGTTCTGCCCCCCAGATGACTTCCGCATAAGCCTTCGTGGACCTCTTCGATAGCCGGTGTAGCCTCCGCAGGGCTAAGGCATCACAGGAGAGGTCTTGAGAGTGATCTCCTGTACAAACAACCTTCGATAAGGGTGAATCTCTGGCAGCGTAGCCTAATTTTGCGAGCCTTGCTCTGGTCGGGCGGAAGCTCTCCTCGAAGCAGATAGGCGATGAGGGGGTCCATCCAACTTGGCGAGTGCATCGGCCCGCGCATTTTGCTCTCGTGGGACGTGTATGATTTCGAAGTAGAGGAGGCCCTCCGTTTGGCTCTTGACCTGTTGAAGGTATTGCGCCATGCGGGGCTCCCTTGCTTCAAAGTGCCCATTCACCTGGCTGGCAACCAATTGCGAGTCACTGAAGACCCGTAGTCGCAATGCTCCAAGGTGCCTAGCCATTCGGATTCCGGACAAGAGTGCTTCGTATTCGGCTACATTGTTGGAGGTGGTGAAGCGGAACCTGAGGGAGTATTGGAACTCCAGGCCTTCCAGGGAAGTGAGCACTAGGCCTGCTCCACTTCCCGTTACACAGGATGATCCGTCTACATAGAGCTCCCATGGGGGCTCGTCCGCCAATGGAGGATCTTGTTCGGTTGGCAGGGTGCACTCCGCCATGAAGTCTGCCAACGCCTGTGCCTTGATGGCCGTTCTTGGGTGGTAGCTGACGTCGAATTCGCCAAGCTCGATGGCCCATTTAATAAGCCTGCTGAAAGCCTCTGGGCGCTGAAGAATGAGCTTCAACAGCTGGTCGGTGAGGACCGTGATCGAGTGGGCCTAGAAGTAAGGCCTGAGCTTCCGAGCGACTGTGACTAATGCCAAAGCGAGCTTCTCTGCTCGAGGGTACCTTATTTCTGCTTCTTGAAGGACCCTGCTGATATAGTATACAGGGTGCTGCGCCGCTGCCTCCTCTCTAATCAAAACTGTGCTGATGGAGTGTTCGGTGACCGTAAGGTACACTAACAGAGGTTCCCCGAGCACACGCTTTGAGAGAACATGTAGGGTTGCCAGATACGCCTTCAACTCCATGAAGGCTACTTTGCAGTCCTCAGTCCACCGTACATTCCCCCCTTGCTGTGAGGCGCCTTTGGGGACTCGCAGTAATTTGAAAAAGTTAAAACTTCTTTCTGCTGCTCGGGACATGAAACGGTTGAGCGCGGCGAGGCGTCTAGTGAGCCGCTGGATGTTGCGAACCATTTTGGGACTGCTCATCTCTAGTATGGCCCGGATCTTCTCAGGGTTGGCCTCTATTCCTCTATTAGACATAAAGAAAGCAAGGAACTTACCCGAGCGTACTCCGAACACACACTTAGAGGGATTGAGCTTCATGTTGTACCTCCGCAGGGTTGCGAAGGTTTTCTCGAGGTCGGTGATGTGGTCGGCGCTCGGAAGCGTCTTGACCAGCATGTCGTCGACGTAGACCTCCATGTTACGCCTAATTTGCTATTTGAACATCTTGTTGACTAGCCGCTGGTATGTTGCACCTGCGTTCTTCAGACCAAAAGGCATTCTTGTGAAGCAGTACAAGCCCAGGTCGGTGACGAACGTAGTGGCGTTCGGGTCCGGAGGATGCATGTTGATCTGGTAATAACCAGAATAAGCATCAAGGAAGCTGAGAAGCTCATGTTCGGATGTGGCGTCTACTAGCTAGTCGATGCGCGGCAAGGGGAAGTTGTCCTTGGGCGTAGCCTTGTTGAGGTCCTTGTAATCCACGTACACTCGCCATTTGCCATTGGCTTTGCGCACGAGGACTACATTGGAGATCCACCTTGGGCATTGGGCTTCCCGGAGGAGCCTAATAGCTCGACTTTTGATGACGTGATCCTGGATCACGATCTGTCGTTCACGATTGACGGGTCGCCTTCTTTGCTAGACCGGAGGCACCTTCGGGTCCAGGCGAAGGCGATGCACCATCACTTTCGGAGAGATGCCAGACAGTTCTTCGTTCGACCACGCGAATACGTCCAAGTTGGCAAGCAGGAAAGCTTTGTAGCGCTACTGTTCGGCTTCCGGTAGTAGTGCGCCAATATAGAGGACGTGTTCGGGGTCCTCGTCTACCCGAATAGGAAGTAGGTCCTCGGCGGGGGTTCCACGGCTGGTGGAAGGTTGATCAGCTGGAGGGGATATTGCTTCCAGAGCTGTGAGGGGCTGCCTGTCCCTCAAGGAGAGGACATAGCACCGTCGCGACTCACGCTGACTACCGAGCACCTCGCCGATGCCACAAGGGGTGGGGAACTTCATCTTCTGATGGAGAGACGAGGGCACTGCCTTGATCCGACCAATCAGACCCCTGCCGAGAATGGCATTGTATCCAGGCATACTTCTGATAACCAAGAAGTCTACCAACTTGGTTATGCTCTTTGGGGTCGTCCCAAGGGTAATTGGGAGGCGCGCTCGGCCCATGGGTTGAACCGAAACCCCTGAGAAGCCGAACAAAGGCGACTCTACCGGGGTGAGCTGGTCGGTCTTCAATCCTATAAGCAGAAAACAATCGTAAGCCAATACATCCGGGGCACTTCAATTATCCACTAAAATTCGGCACACGGTACAATGGTTGATGGTGGCCGAGACGATCAACGCATCAGTGTGTGGAGTGGAAACTGCTACAAGATCTTCGTCCGAGAAGGTTATGGCCTCCTCGGATTGTGTGCGTGCTGGACCAGGGAGATAAGGGATGGTGCGAAGTGCTGGGGGCCTGTCCACCATGTGCACCCGCCGAGCGTAATCGTGTCGGCTTTGATTGCTCTCTCCGCCTGCGCCGAAACCTCCCGCGATCACATTGATCTCCTGCCCGTTAGGTTCGTTGTTGATGGGTTGCTCGGGGGTTCACTCTCGGCGTCTGGGGCGGTCTTCATTACGACGCACATACCGTCCGAGGTAGCCGCGCTTGATAAGGGACTCAATTTTGTCCTTAAGCTGGCGGCATTCGGAGGTGTCGTGGCCGTGGTCGCGATGGAAGCGACAATATTTTCTTGATTGCACCTGTGGGGATCAGAGCGCATCCTTGGTGGCCACCGAACATACTGTTCATCCCGAATTTCAGCCAGGATCTGCTCGGGAGCCACTGTGAGGGGGAGTACTCGGTGAAGGGGTGCAGTCGACGTGGTGAATCCCCGTTGCGCCGGCCTTTCTTCCTGTCACGGTCGGAATCGTTGTCGGAAGGTCTCTTCTTGTCCGATTGATCGCCCTGCTTTGCTCGGCCGGCGGCCAGGCTCTCCTTGCAAGCCGTGTGGCGTTGAGCGATGGAGAGTAGCTCGGCAAGAGTGGAGGACTGCTGAACCCCCAACGTCCTCTGGAGAAAGCCATCAAGAGTGCCTTGGATGAGGGCACTGGTGGCTAGAGGGACGCCGAGGCGAGGTATGTGGAGCACCTCGGTCTGGAACCTCTTGCCGAAGTCCCACAGCACCTCGCCCTTCTTCTGGCGAACGACGAAAAGAGAGGCTACGGTACGCGGCTGCGACCTTCCGCCCAGGAAGTTGTCCCAGAAGGGCTTCTACAGTTGGCAGAAGGAGGAGATGGATCCTTCCGGAAGGGCTTCGAACCATGCCCTGGCAGTCTCCTTCAGAGTGGCCAGGAAGGCCAGGCACTTGGTTGCGTCTGATGCTCCATGGAACACCATGTGCGACTCAAAGCCATGGATGTGGTCCTCCAGGTCGGAAGTGCCATCGTAGGGCGCAATGGTGGGAAGAGGTAGCTTCGGCGAGACCCGGGCTTCCAGGATCTCCACGGAAAATGAGGAGTGGAAGTCTAGGTCCTCATCCGCCACGGCTTTGCCCTCTACCCGCTAGACCATTGTGTCGACGCGACGCTCCAGGTCGACGACGCGACGAAGGCGTCTAGCCAACTCCTGGTCAGAGTGGGCGGACTCCTCTCGTCAGGACCTATGAGAGTTGGCTCCGACAACAGAATGCGGGGTATGCAGGACCACCGCGGAGCGACGAGGTGAGTTATCTTGCCGCTCTGGTGTCCGACATGCCGGTGGTGCCCTACGCGATCGCCGGGGCGATTCTGCGTGCTGCTCCAGGGGTGCTAATGGGGTGCGAGATCGTAGTCGAGATGACTCCGCCTGCTGCTCTGGTGGTGGGGGAACCGCCAAGGCCGGCTGCCTAGCCAACTAGGCCTGAAGGCCCTGGCAGATTCCTACCAGATGTTGCATTTGTCCCTGGAGCTCTGCTACTTCCAAGGCGGTGGCAGGCACCGTGGCAGCAGGAACATCACCGGCTACTACAGAGGGGGCGACGACGACAGGGGGGGCACGATCACGCGAGTCCGCACGCAACTGTTGAGACTGGGTTGCCCTGCTGCCTGGGTTCTGGTGAGAGGAACATTCGCGAGCCATGGCTGATGTTCTTCCCACAGACGGTGCCAAAAGTGTGAGGGTGTTTTCCTGTTTGGGCCGGAGCTAAACGGGCCTCCACTGGGAGAAGGGGAGACGGTCGCCGGTGGCGGACATGAGCCTGCAAAAACCAGAACTAGATCAGGGTGCCCGGTTGAAGAACCGGGGAGAACCCTCCAATGTCTAAGTCAGTGGACTGTAGAAGGCTTGAAGGAGAAGGGTTCAGTGGTTGTGTGTGTTACACAACATACGCGCGTGTTGGGTATAGTGTGCGTACCTTTGCATGAGAGTCGTCTGTGCTTTTTATAGGCAAAGGCCTTGAGGAATGTGGATGCGCCAACCATTGGTGGCACCGGAAAGGGCGCGCCGGTTGGCGCCCTTAACGAGGGAGTTATGTGTTGAGGCGCCTGTTGAGGGCCCTTGCAATTAACGTCCCCTCGAACGTGGGGTGCGTGCCATGCTACGGTCGTAACCGTCGTCTGGGAGATGACGGCTTTATTCTGCTTTTCCTGGTCGGAAGGTACCGAGCAGGGGAGCTATTCGGAAGGCCCCGAACAGGGAGCTATTCGGTGGCCGAACTGCCTGCATGGAGTTGGGTGCCCGGAGGCGCTTGCTTGGCGCTGAAGAGACCGCAAAGTGCCCCGAATGGGGCCAGTTCGGTAGGGGGGGGGGTCCCTAGACCAAACGGGCTACAGGGGGTCCGGAGACGGCCATTGGGGCATGTAGATGCCCCAATGCCTTGATCATGCTCGGAAGCCGTGGGCTACGTCCGAGGACGCGTGGCGTCTCCCCGAAAGGCCACGCGAGTGGGCACGGCGGGGCCTCGATGCGGACGACGACGGCGGGGTGCAGTCCCACACGCGGGCGAACGGTGTTGACAGGCCTTGGGGAGGCCGCGCGCAGGCGCGAATGGGCACAGGTTCGACGGCGATGACGTGGAGGCCCTACACTCGTGGTGCGGAGCCCACGAAAACTGCTGCGAGGGGGCTCGGGGGCGGAGGTTGACCGGCGCAGAGGCTTCCGGACGCGGAAGCTCGGGAGGCCTACGTTGCAGTGGATGTGATGGAACGCCTCGGCCAAGCCTGTTAAACCGATAACATACTTGATCCGAGTCCGCCTCCCGTGAACAGGCCGAAGCCTCGCAAGGGATACCAAACCACAGTCCGTGTAAACATAAAGGAACACACCACATTTCACATATATTTCACAGTTTTACATAGCCAATTTCCACAAAAACTATAAAGAGGTACAAGAGCCTGGGGCATACCCCGAGGTACAACTGAAGAAAGTAAACAACTAACTAACTACACTGCTGAAACTACTCCGCTGGAGGTACTGACCCTGCACCGCTACGACGCGGCCCAGAATTGGACGTCAGACGAGAAACGTCCTCCTCGTTCTCACCTGTGGGGGTAGGGGTGAGCCTCTCTAGTCACTGGCTCAGTAGGGAACTCCCCCAAAACCGAGCAAACCAAACACCACAGGTACGAAAGCAGTAAACAATACCAACAATTTATAGAACAGCTAAACAGAATATTAAAGCTGTAAAAGTACTCACTGTTTGCCGACTACGAGAAACAACAGTAATAATAAAACGGCAAACCAGTACAGATGTACAAGCTAAAGTAGAGACAGCCAACACGAGCCACGTGAACTGGTTTGCGACACCAGAAACTGACTCGGACAAACTAACACAGGTCTACCTCTCAGTCTCGCAGCCACGGACGAAAGGTCCAGCTGCCGCTCCACGTAAAAAGGTCAAGCAACTGTGGAGACCAACTAAAACACCACCACCTGCAGACCACACGGTCACAGGCCCATGCCTGACACCTCCAGAGACCCTGGCCTGGGCTCGCTAGAGTGAGACATTGGAAAAGGACTAGCTGGGGACCAGTGTCGACTACTGGTGTCCGTACCCCCAACTACGAGCGTGCTACAAGTGACTAAAGACAAACACAAGTGTCACTGTCCCACTGTCGTCTTTCCCTCAGCCGGACGTACAACTCAAACACAAGAGTGAGGGTGTTCAGGTCAGACGACACAGTCGACGGTACAACAGAAGTACCGGGACAAAGCCCCGAGCTAACAGCCTGGCTCACAAAGAACCTGGGGCACCCAACTGGAGAGGTAACCACAGTAGGCGTCGTACTACTCGCCACGTACACAAAACCACGTGCACGTCACACACAAACCACGTGAAACCTTACGTAAACCACAAGTAACCATGGTCCACTACACGTGAACCCAACTGACTCGCGCAAACAACACGCAGTCATTGAAGTAAGCAACTAACTGCATACCTTGTATGCTAAACACGAGAACCAAGTGCACTCAGTGCACCTCATGTATCAACACACATGCATTATCAATAAATGCTGAAATTAGTCATTTCTGTTTATAATCAGTAGGCGGCAACATCGACTGCCGCTTACAACAAGTCAACGGCAAGGGACCTGGCCGTTACATCTTGGCTGAGGAGCTTGGCGACAAACGATGTTGACGCCAAGTTCTCCGGCCTTATACCCTGCAGAAACCCTAATCCGGTTTCTAACCGTTCTAACTACAGAAAAACATACAAATGCAGTTCCTTTAGCATGCCAGAACCCAATACAATCCATTACAACATGCTTCGTACATTAAACTACTCAAACCACCCATTAACCCCGCATGGTGCAACTTGATCCGAAAACGCATTATCATGCTGATTCAAGTGGGTTTGTTATGTTTTAATGTTTCTACAGAGCTACCAGGGTTCGTCCCCTACCTCAGAACGTGCTAGAACCTCCTGCAATCTCCCGGTTCACGCCGAGCCCTCCGCGAGCTCCCACGGGAGTTGCACCATGATATGTCGTTTCCTCGCGCAATTGGCGACGCCACGCGATCAACGATCGTCCAACCACTCTTCGGAACCTGTTAGAAGCTTCAGAGACACGGGGGCAGCAAGCTGGGGCAAGAGGGAAAGAGAGTGAGCTGAGAGAACTGCTCTCGTGTGAGCCTATAACCTGTAGAATTCTCAGGTTGGCGTCAACCCCTATGCCGCCAACAGCAACCGCCACCCTTAGCGTCCACATCTACTGCCGCCAAGTTCAAGCAGTCAACGTCCACTAACTTGGACGCCAACCAGTCAACGGCCACCCCTGGCCGCCAACTCCAACTGAACAGCAGCAGGTCCTGTTTCATTTCAGGACCAACCCTGCTCTTCACCTGCTCAAGCCACACATTTACATCACACATTCCACACAACTAGCTCACATTGGCCTCACAACGGCCTACACAACCAACACACACATGATCCGCATGGATCCGAAAGGCACGCGATGTTACAGTGGAGGCCGGCGCCGGGGTCTGGTTGTGGAGGCGGGGGCCTGCAGAGGAGGCCTTGGCGCGACGGTGCGGGGTCCACCCGGGGGGGGGGGGGTGGCGGGGTTCCAGAAATGGGGAGTGCGCGAACGGGGGGACTGGGTGAGAGAGAGAGCAGGGAAGGGAAGGATCAAGTGCTCTGATACCAGATTGATGCGGGACAAGCCCGCGGGAGAGGGAGAGAGACGGGACAGAAGGGAGCTGGGGAGGGTTTTAGCCGGTTGCTGGGAAGGGGAACAGGGAAACGGGAAGGGGAAGAAGGGTGTCGCGCAGGGGAGGTGTTGGACGGGGAGAGGAGAGAGGGATAAGGAGGTCGGGAGTAGGGGAAATGGGGGTTTAGGAAGGAAGAAGCGCAGGAGGGTCTCGAGGAAGAAGGTAGACGAAGACAGGGAGGGGTTTTAGGTAGGGACACAACGAGCACGCAATTGGGGGCGGCGCCTCTCCCAAGAAAACATCAAATCAGATTCTTCTATTCCATACTTTCAAAAGAAGTCTTTACAAGTGTATATATAGGGTGAAAACCTACTGTTTACCTACCCACTGGACCAAAATATCCCCAGTACAAATGACAAAATACCAATCTTATCCCACATCTGCAAATAAACCTTACTTACCTAAAATTAGACTTTTAATTCCACCGTACTAAATCAAACTCCACTAAAATGAAAAATACATAATAAAATAAAATTGAAGTCGATATATCGCTGAATGTCTGTAGTCTCGAGTCTCGTTCCGCGTTCGTCACGAGTCACGGTCCCCGTCATAAGGCCTTCAAACAAACAGACACCGCGCAGCTTGAAAGCATCTACACACGCTCGGGCTTCGCTCCCGACGCTCTCGCCCTCATCCAGAGGAGTTCGTCTCGCGTGGGGAGGTGGGCCTTGTGTGCTCCCGTCCGGTGAAGTTCTGTTCATGGACCCTTCTGTGTCCTTACGAACGCCGGATCATCTGTGAAGTCCGAAGAAGAAGACGCCGCAGGTCATTACATATAAGACCCGGGTACCCGATGTTTTGCACATAAGTCCTCCAATGTTCTTAAAATAACACGTGCAGAGGCACTTTGTCCGACGGAGGCACAAAAACCCCGTCGTCGACGTAAATGCAAATATCTTGATGTGTAAAAGTCCGACGAAGGCACGAACACCTCGTCGTTGACACAAATGTGACCGTCATGTCCTGTAAGCGCCCAACGGAGGCACAAACACCCCGTTGCGAGCACGGTTGCATATGACGTGCTGTGTAAGCGCCCAATGGAGGCACAAGCACCCCGTTGCAAGCGCAGTTGCATATGACGTGCTGTATAAATGCCCGACGGAGGCACAAACACCCCGTCATGAGCGTAAATGTAAATGACATGCTGTGTAAGCACCCGACGGAGGCACATACACCCCGTCGCGAGCGTAAATGTAATGATATGCTTTGTAAACGTCCAATGGATTCACAAACACCCCATTAAAGGCGTAAATGTAAATATCATGATTGCATGCAAATATATTGTGGAAATTTACTTGTCATCTGTTTCCTTTAAATTTCGGCATAAGGTCTTTTAACAAACATATCGCATCGAAGGTATTCGAGTTTTCACTCGATGTAAATGAAACACCGACTCCGGTCGGTGGGGAACGGTCTAGTACACGACCACGCCTGAAAATACGAACCCGCGTGGAAAATAAAATATTCGAGGATTTCGGGTTTTCACCCGGTACCCCTCACACAAAAATGAAATCTCTTTGTCTGTTTCTCGCAAACAGTCTGACACGCCCGAAACGCAAAGTCATTCCTCGCGAAGTGCAAATCAAATCGAAAATCAAATCTCCAAATCTCAATTTAAAGAGATGTAGAAAAATTCCGCGTTCCACAGTCGTCTTGATTTTTTTCATAAATAAATGGTGATACCTTTTTCCCCCCTTTGAGACGGTTGAGTCCTCTGGGGGTTTATTTGCAAGCTTGAAAAGGGCTGGCATAATCTTCATGTCCTGTTGGACTTCTGTCTTGAAGATAATGACTCTGGTCAAAATGCATGAACTGTCAGTAGCTTATAGCCTCCAACATACGTCAACAGAGCATTTATAAATTTTACATTCAGGGTGCATTTTGATTTAGGAAGTACAATGCAGTTTAAACAGGAAGAAGAGTTTCAAGTTTTTCAGATGTTAAGCATACACATATTCTGAAGATTTAAACTGTGTATCAACTACCCTAAAGAAACTATACTAAGACAACGCAAGTAAATTGCAGTACTTAATGAACATTCTGGTTTTTATTCGTTATGTCATGCAAAGATTGTTAGAACAAGATTGGTGGTTCAATTTATCTTTTTTGTCTGTGTTGGTTGCTATGAATGACAAATTGATGATGTCAATTTTTTTATTGGACTTAAGTTTGTGACTATATCTTGTCTTATGCAAACAATCAGATTGTGTGCTTAGCACTGTTTCGAGCACTTTCCTTTCTTTTCTGAAGTTAGTGTCCTATGGTATTTCGTACATATGGTTGATATCATAGTTGTAGGGAAATTTCATCCCAAGAGAGAGGTTGCTTTTCTTTGGAAACATGCTTGTGAAATGAATTTGAATTCATTTCAGAAATGTGGCAAGCAACCTAAAAGTTAAATTCTCATTAAGCATATGTGACATGCATACTTGAGGACAAAGGTGCCAGATGTGCGCTGTGTGGGCGAGGATCCTGGTGATCAAGTGTAAGGCAAGGGTGATACTCCCTGGCTGTGGAGGCCCACTGCAAACCCTCAATCATCAGGATGCAAGAGACTTACATGGTATGCGGGGTTTTAAAAAGGATGAATATAATAAAATGACCACCATAGTAAAGACTAAGTCACATAACTGACCAAACTTAACAAAATATAATTCAAAACTACAAGATTTGAATAGATGTTTACATAAATTTCTGAAAACGAATTTTCAATTTATAAAATTTGGAATACATATATATATATTGTTACAACAAAGACTTCAATACCGTTAACAATGGTATCTCCATTGAATTGTCACAGATACCAATTTACACAAAATCTACCATGACCAGTACCTCCTGTACCATGATTACCCTTCATGTCCCTATCCTTTTTGTGCACTCATTAAGATTAAAGTAGCAAAAAATGGGCGGGGTGCATCTATATATGTTAGATGCGCCCTGGCTTTCAATGGATCCGAAGGGTTCAATGAGCCTTTGGGCGCATCTGCTTAGATGCGATCCCAGATCTTCCATCTGATTGAAATCAAACCAGATCCTCCAAGTGATTAATCTTAATTTTATTGTATTCAACTACTTTATTTTGTTGTCTATGAAACTACGTACCCAAGTGTGGATTGTAGCTACCTAAATTTTAGAGTCTCTCAGTTGACGAGAATCGATCTTTCTTTCACTGGCAGGAATTGAAGGTCACCAGAAAAGAGCAGGTTCACTGCCATAAGAGCTTTGATTTTAACTCTTTCATATTTTTCCTGTTATATATCTTCATCACACTGCTTGCTACTGATTGGTGGTCTGTAGCCTGTTTTTTTCTTTTACCCTTTTTTTTTTAGCTTCAAATTGAAAGAGCATCCAGTTTCTAGATCTGTTTGGAACATGGACATGAGCATTTTCTTGTGTTATAACATTTCAGCAGAGTTGAGACCTGTGATCACTACGTTAACGAGACTGTACAACGAGACGTCAGATGCCCTTGGTGGTGCACGTGCAAATGCTGCTAAGAAGCGGGAAATAGAAGACAATTCAAGGAAGATTGGGTCCTTGTTTGCCAAACTAAACAGTGGGGACATCTCTCCAATTAATGCTGCCTCCAAGCTTGTTCAGCTTTGTCAAGCTTTGGATTCTGGGGACTATGCCAGTGCATTGCATATCCAGGTACTTGCATGATTTTGTTTTATTTTATTTATAAATCTGTTGTTTTTTTTTTTTATTCTTTTTCTTAATGTCTTGCTGTTAGATTGGGATTGTATTCTTTACCGTCTTGTGCTGCTGGTGCTGGCTAATCACTTCGCTTTTCCACCTGTGTCTAGTTTCCGAAATATATAATATTTTGCAGCCCTACGGAACTTATCACGTTGATTGAGAGAAGCTTGGAAGTATTTGCTGTCTTCTCCAACTTGTGGTTCTACACAGTTTACATCTTTATCTTTGCAAATACCATTTTCGTAGTAAATCATTTTATCTATTTTCCTTTTTTTTTCCCCCTGCATTATTGGAGTTAGACTTGTCCACAACAGGCAAGGTTTGGTTTATTCAATTATTATGCACAGCTCTTTATTCCTCCGGTGCAATACGCCCTCTATATCACGCTATAAAAGAGGATGAGATATCTTTGATTTGGACACTTGTCGCAAAAGGCTTCTCCGCGTGGATAAGTCACGTGCCTTAACAGAAACCTTGGGCCTTGACCAGGGCGGCAGATTACGCACCGGTTGAGCTGCGGAGGTTGCGATGGGGGGACTCAAACGGTGCTGCTCCCGAGATTCGTACGTAGGTAACGGCGTTCCACGTGCCGCCGGAAGGGTGATGAAAGCATGGGCCTGTCAATATCCGTAGCATGTCCCGCACAAATAAACGTGTACTTAGGGTCGAAGCAATGTTATATGGTATTGAGTAATAATGTTTACCTTATATAAATCATTTTTTTTAAAGAATAAATAAATTAATAATCTCTTAATATAATAAAAGAGATTCTTACTATAATAAAATTTAATATATATTGTAACAAAAATAATATTTACTATAATAAATTATAGTTATATCAAGAATTAAAATTAAATTAAATATTTGATATTTTTTTGTGTGTGTAAAAAGGTGATGCCGTATTTTTTTTACACTGCCATATGTTGCATAATTTTTCCGTTTTATTTGGGTAGTATATATGTATATATATATCACATATGCCATTAGTTATAATTATGTGAAAAACCTGCAAAACAGTCACTTAAACGGCTAAACATGTGCGAAAGTTGTAAGAAAATTTGGAGTTTGGAAATGTAGCGAAATTTAGAATTTTAGAAAGAACTTTCTTTTGAGATTGGCTTCCGGATTGTAGGAATGGCTCTAGTTACGGTGAAGATCATATTTTCACTGTCACGGACATTAGCGTCTCCTCAAATCAATGCAGGATTCCTTGCAAATTACCAAATTATTTTAACGGCACACCGAAGTCCAGAAGAGACACAGACTCACAAACAAAAATTGAGGAGATATTTTTTTTGTGAAAAATTCTTCCACATCCCCACTCCCACCCCATCTTTGCTAGTGGGGCGGGTGGGGGGGGGGGGGGGGGGGTTCACAAAGATCTCCTCTGTGATTTTTGTTTTTCAAACCCTAGTATGACTCTTTATTTGAGGTTGCCCAATTTATAGCTGGATTATGCCCCAATCTAATTTTAATTAGATTAAACTAAAAGCCCATAAATCTAATTAATTAGACTTATTCACAATGTTAAACATCCCATGTTTGATAAATATATTCTCACATTAAATACCTTATACTTAATTAAATATTCATGTCATCAACACAGCTTTTGAAGACCTTGACTGGGTCAATCAATTAGAACTCATATATCCAAACTTTTTTTTTTTTGGGGGGGGGGGGGGGGGGGAGGAAGACTTATCGTCGAGGTGTATAGGTCTAGATTTTAACTTCGGCCATCCTCTCCCGTCCTCTCCTATATATGGAGAGTGTCCTATGATTATGATTTCGAGAGGAGTTCCTCTCACGAGAAGAGACTTTTTTTGTGAAAAATTCTTCCACATCCCCACTCCCACCCCGGAGGGGTTTTTCACAAAAAGACTTCTCTCACACTTAGGGATGCAAATGAGTCGAGTCGAACCGAATATTATACTGCTCAAGTTCAGTTCATTAATTTTTAATTGAATTCGAGTCGAGCTCAAATTTTTCCGAATATTGAAAATAATTGTTCAAGTTTGGTTCGTTTAAATACTCTTGAGTTCGAGTCCTTAACGAGTATCTTAACGAACCTAATTGAATTTGCGAGTTATATATATATTAATGTATCTATATTATGTGTATATATAAGTCCAATTCAATTTACAAGTAAAAAATAATGTTTATAAGGCCCAAATTATCTTATTTCAAAGTCATACCTAAAATCCTTCATAAGTTACTTATTTAATTATTTTAATATAATGTTTAAATATTTAACAATTATATTTATAAATTTATAATTAAAAAAATTAAATGAACTTGTTCACGAGCTGAGTAAGTATTTGCTCATACTCGGCTCGTTTATGAAACGAGCTTAATTTTTGTTTGAGCTTGACTCATTTACCTTATCAAATGAGCCGAATTCAAGTAAGATCCGAGTCGAATTTGAATTACTTGTCGAGTGTATTAGTTCGTCTATAGCCATTCCTTCATAATTTGTGTATTTACACCATCATATTTAATCTTTTATATTATAGTATTCATAAGTATTTTGTATCTTAACAATTTTTTTTAAAAATAAATAAATATTAATATTTTTATATTTATAATAAGAAATTAATATAATTCGAGTATATTAACGAATAACTAATCGAGTATTTTAACGAGCATGTAATCGAGTACCTTAACGAGTTGTTCGCGAACGTATTCGAGTCGAGCATATCTCTGTTCAAAGTCGACTCGTTTATGAATTGAGCTTATATTTTGTTCAAGCTCGACTTGTTTATCTAATAAACGAGCGGAGTCGAGTTTTTATCGAGCCGAGTTTCGAGCTACTTGTCGAGTGTATTGGTTCATTTACAACCCTACGAGTCACACTGAATCAGTGTACTGAGAAGATCTCCTCTCTATAATTTTTATTTTTCAAACCCTAGTATGACTCTTTATTTGAAGCTGTCCAATTTTATAGCTGGATTATGCCCCAATCTAATTTTAAATTAGATTAAACTAAAAGCCCATAAATCTAATTACATTATGTACTATATTCACAACTGTTAAACATCTCCACTGGGTTTAGATGCAAATATATCTAGAGTTTTTTTGGTCTAGTGGAATAGAACATGGGTACACCGAAATGAGGGATTGCAAGGTTCTAAATGGAGGCTCACGAACATTAATCCTTAAGCCTGCATAAGCTCCAAGGGCTAGGATTTTCTCTTTACCTAAAAAAAAACACACACACACACACAACGTATGGTGTGATTTTTTTAGGTCCAATATCAAGTTGACAATGAGCCAAATAATATTAGAACTCCTTCTAATATTATTGAATTAACTCTTTTATTTATAAATTAATCAATTATCTCATAATTAGTTCTACTTAAATTAATTAACAGATCATGGATTGCAACCAACAATGCATCATGACCCCCAGATGATAAAGGGTGTTGGCTCGGTTAGGTTTTGAATGGGTTGCTTAAAGATTTCTATAATTTAAAAAATATAACCTAAAGTTTCAACTCATCCATCGTAGGACAAGTTCTTTTAAAATCTTTTTTCTTTTAATAGCCATTCTGCTCTGAAGCAACTTTTTAGGCATTATCGTACTGTCATTCAGACATCAAAAATACTGTTCTTCGAGGAAAAGATCCACATTGGTTTGCTTCAACGACTTTATTCAGAATAGATGATTAATTTTGATCGCCACTGTTAAGAGTTACAGGAACTTTCAGCTCACTTGGTGTATCCAGTCATTATAATCCGATGGCTTCCAGTGTGGGTCCAATGGCGGTGATATCATTCACCAAGTCTCATGTGGCCACATCTCTTGTTCTTTTCTATTAAAAATTTTCAATGCACTGTAGTCTGTAACAGTGTATAACTGGCTTTAGATTCCTGGAACGTGCTTAGGTTGCTATCTACTCATGTTGCCCTAATGTTTCCTTGTACCTGACTAGTTTATTGTTTAACATTTAGTCGTCTGTTTTGTCTTGGCAGATGAAGTGATCCCAGAGGGTTATAAGGCACACAGCCAAAGACTGTTATCTATATGCTGCTGTAGAATAGAGCTGTGAAGAGAGTGTCAGCCCCATCCCCCCTCTCCTTTCTTTTCCCGTTAATCATTGTGATATGTTAGTCTTTTGGGGTAACAAGGGAAACGGTATGTCCGAATGGGAATACCGTTTGTGGGTCCAAAATTAGAAATACTCATCCGATTGACTTCCGGTTTGTTCCAGCACGGTCGGGGCGATGAGTGTGACTTGTGAAAACTGACGGAGTTCAATTCGGACTCTCGGTTTGAGTTCGACGCTCAAAGTCATAATAAACAAGTTAGTTTAGTTAAAAAATAAAAAACTTAGGTTTGTGGGTTCAAAATTAGAAATACTCATCCGATTGGCCTCGGTTTTGTTCAGCACGGTCGGGCGATGAGTGTGACTTGTGGAACTGACGGAGTTCAATTCGGACTCTCGGTTTGAGCTCGACGCTCAAAGTCACAATAAATAAGTTAATTTAGTTAAAAAATGAAAAACTTAAGTTTGTGAGTTCAAAATTAAAAATACTCATCCGATTGGCCTTCGGTTTGTTCCAGCACGGTCGGGGCGATGAGTGTGACTTGTGGAAACTAACGGAGTTCAATTCGGACTCCCGGTTTGAGCTCGACACTCAAAGTCATAATAAACAAGTTAGTTTAGTTAAAAAATGAAAAACTTAGGTTTGTGGGTCCAAAATTAGAAATACTCATCCGATTGGCCTCCGGTTTGTTCCAGCACGGTCGGGGATGAGTGTGACTTGTGGAAACTGACGGAGTTCAATTCGGACTCTCGATTTGTTTGACCAAAATATATAGTGTGACCAAAATATTGACCGAAAGTGAGTGAATAAAAATCTATAAATTTAAATGATTTATTGCTTATAATAGTATTTAATTTATACTTCTAAAATAAGTTATTGCTTATAATAGTATTTAATTCTAACTTATTATTGTTATATATGTATTGTAGGTTCCTTCATCGGGTGGAGTGGGAGGAGACGAGCACGAGGATGAAGACAAGGACGAGGATTCATGATTTTCATTTCATTATTATTATTGTTGTAGACATTTTTATTATTGTTGTTGGCATTTTATTATTGTGATGTTGTGGACATTTTTATTATTGTTGTGGACATTTTATTATTATGATGTTGTGGATATTTTATTATTGTTGTGTTGTGGATATTTTTATTATTGTTGTGTTGTAGACATTTTGATTATTTTTATCTTGTGGACATTTATTATTGTTGTGGACAATTTTATTATTGTGATGTTGTGGATAATTTTATTATTGTTGTGGATATTTATTATTGTTGTGTTGTAGACATTTTTCTTGTGGACATTTATTATTGTTGTGGACATTGTTATTTATTTTACACAGGTTATTTTCCTAAAAAATGTATATATTTTTAAAAAATAGAGACCGATTGGTGACTGATTTCAGTCAGTCACTAATCAATCCCTAAATAGTGACCGATTTCTTTCAGTCCCCATTCGATCCCTAAAATAGGGACCGAATAGGGACTGAAAGAAATCGGTCACTATTAGGGACCGATTTGTTTCGGTCACTATTCGGTCCCTATTTTAGGGATCGAATAGGGACCGAATTAGTTCGGTCCCTAATAGTGACCGATTGACAACAATCACTATTCGGTCCCTATTTTAGGGATCGAATAGGGACCGAATTAGTTCGGTCCCTAATAGTGACCGATTGACAGTAGTCACGTTTCAGTCACAGATTTGTGACCAGAAATTCATCACCGACGAATTCGGTCACTATTCTGTCTCTGAGTCTTTTAGTGACCGATTAGGGACCGAATAGAGACCGAATATGTTGGTCTCTAAATGCACATTTTCTTGTAGTGTAGATAGATCACGTACACATACACATTCACATACTTAATCACTAGGCAAAGTGACTAAGTCTAGGTTCCTACAGAAATCGGGGAAAGCCCTTTCCACTATTACCAGTGGAACTTGTCCACCTTCAGAATTTCACAAGACCCTTGTCTCGGGTATCACGTAACATGTTTGAGCTTTCCCGTAGGGGCACTACTACAGTACAGCTCCAAGCTATCTAGGGTGGCAGTGTCTTATGAGCACATTTATTTATCTTGTCACGTTTACATATTTCACACGCACATGCTCTTTATTCCCTCGCTTCCCATGCACATGCACACACATGTATTATGGAACATACTTCTAACACATTCAGGCTCTCAAATCAGTCATAAACAGTAATTGATAGAAACTAAAACATGAGGATAATCACACTTTTAATCATGGTTGACTTAACATTCAATTTATGGTACAGAAACCTTCCGAAATTCATAATTCACTTTACAGTGATCAGAACAGACTAAAAATTTAACCACATGGTACATAGGTATCACAGAACACATCACTAATTTTTCATAAATTTTGGAGTAGTAAAACTATTTTTAATATTAAACAAAGATTTTAGACAATTTCAAGCTATCTCAATTTAAATATGGTAGATAGTGAACCATCTATTCTAACAGATATAAAACATGCACATAGTGGTTCTAACTTCATGAAATTTTTTTGAAACAATAACATGCACCATATATAATTATCCTGTATTTAAATCTCTCATAACATGTTTATCATCTTCACAACAAAATTTTTATAAATAACAGATAATATTAGAAAATTATTATGACTTCATGGGTTGCTCAAATGAATATATTAAGCAAGACATGATTTTCTACACACATACATATAATCGTTTTCCGAAAAATCACATCACAGAGGTCCAATCAATACTCAGAAAAACCACAGGAATTTGACGTCCATTTTCTGGACTCCAACATGATTAACGACATGATCGTATGCCGTTTACCCAAGATATTGGCGGCAACAAAATGGCCGTCTATATTCTATCTGCACACAGTGCAGACCAAAACACAGATAACACATAAATTTGAGGTTCCAGGCATGGAATAAAGATCCGAAAAAATATAGAAACCCTAAAGGATAAGTCCATGACTTGAACCATTAAGCTACTTGCCTGTGAAAAATTGTAGAATGGATTTAATCAGCCGATGATGCCCTCCTCGGCCAAGCCAAGAAGGCGCCCAAAACTCCTCCCGATCCGGTTTCTGTGTCTATGTAGATTGCATACCGGGGGCTGGGAAGCTTTCTTTATCCAAGGTGCAGCTCCCAGTCGAAGAAGATCGCCGGTAGGACGTCCCAATCGCCAGATCCAGCTCGGCCAAAATTGGGTTTTCTCACAGAAGGTCTAGGGTTTTCACAAGAGCCAAAAGACCCATCTCGGTCGAAATTACTAGGTTTTATAGATTTAGGGGGTCGGGGCACGCATTAGGGTAGGTTATCCTGCCGTTAGATAGGTTTCCTAATTGAGAACCCGGAAGAAGCGCCACAGTTTCCAGATCTGAAATCCATAACACATCCGGAGAAGTAAACGACCAACATACAGCCATTGACCCATGGTCAACATCTATCGATGTTGACGCCAGGAAATAGTAAACAGCACAATTTTGGCCGTCTACTCACTCTTAACGTCAAGAGATATTGACGTTAAATTGAATTTTGGCCAGAACCCAAAAATAATTAAATAAACACTCATACACAATCTAAATACATATTATATGCACTACATTATTTAAATACACTATGCACAGATATAAATAAATATAATATATGCATAAGAATAATATATATTATACACATGCGCATAAGTAAGTAAATACTTATAATATGCACCAAATAAATAATATGAAATGCAAAAAATTCGGGGGCCTCACATGCTCTAATCATCCTCTGCCTGAATATAAATTTTATTTAGCCCTTAGGTTTTGTGTTTACATAAGTTACTTGAACATGCTTACAAACTGCTGCCCTTTGACGAATGTTCAATGGATGTGTGTGGAAAGATAATGTCAAATTTGTTGATAATTTTTATTTAGGTTTAGTTAAATGGATAAATTGCTTATTTCATATTTATTTTTTAATTGGATAAAGCATATACACTGGGCCATTTTAGTGATCTAAACGTTCCTGAGGTTTACAACATATATATGTCTATAGTGCTTGTAGATCATATTTCATAAAATTAAATGCTGCAGATAAATCGTATTTGAAAAGATTAAATAGGTAGATAGATATTACCCGAATCCGAATGTTATCGGACAGACTTTGGGTTCGGTACGAAAACTTCCCATCTGTTGCATAATATCCGGAGAGAGTGGCATCCCCTCTTCGTCTGCACCGACTTGTTGACAGCCCTACCACTGGGCCGACTCGAAAATGCGCCATCTGAATGCTAGTTGGGCTGCAACAGCAAATTGAAAACAACACTAGTTATTGGGCTTGTTAATGGGCACTACTTTGCCCGGCGAATCTATCGCTGTTCTTGGTATTGCTTTCTCATGCTCTGCCTGTTTCTATCGTTGCCATTAAGTTCGCTTATGTGCTTGTTACCAATTGGATTGTCATAAGTGGGTTCGTTATTATAATGGAACCATTAACAAGCCCAACAACTAGCAGTACTCTAGGGTTAATGGAGTAGAAGAGAAAATTCAAGGGTCACTTTAGCAGGGGATAAACTCGTGGTTAAAAATTATTTTACTTTGGATATATTGTATAGATTAATTAAAGATAACTAAAATTATATATGAATAAAAAGCGATAACTCTACAGAGCGGATAAATACATAACCTCACATAAAAGGAGATGGAAAAAATAATATGCCCAAATGAGATGGTTTAAGTCTATGGTTAGCCTATACAAAGATAGAAAATAAAGAGACGAGACATTGCTAAGTGTACGTAGACAGTTCACAGTGTGTGCCTCCCTCGTCCTTTAATTTGTTTTTTAAAATAAATAGTCTCATCCTGTCCTGTCATCCATATTAGCTTCGCACAGTGTGCTGCTGCCAAGTGCGCTGTATCATTTCATATATATATATGTATATATGATCTTTAGAGAAAGCTGACAGATTAAGCACCTAACTTACTGACATTAATGCTGTCCTCAATTTGCATAGATCCCATGGCTAGATCTATTGTATGGACTCAATCCTCCTGGACTTTAGAGGAACACAAACATCGAAATCTGCTCTTCAGTGATTCCCATACTCCGTTTTCCGTTCCATAGAAATGTAGAGAGGGCAGATGTGGGCGAAGCGATTTGTGTCAGTTCGACTGTGTGTCTCGGGTCGGGACTACCGTCCACCGCCATTGGACCATGGCTGCGAGCAGAAAACACACAGTCGCTCACGTGCGCGTCGGTTCCATCGCGGAAGGGGTGACGTCCCTTCTCTGCTGCTTCGTCTCTCTCTCTCTCTCTCTCTCTCTCTCTCTCTCTCTCTCTCTCTCTCTCTCTCATATCCTGTCTAAACTTAAACACCGCGCGCCACTGGTTCTGTCCTCAGATGTCAGACGAGTGGTCGTATTACCAAATGATGAAAGAAGCTAGCGAGTCAAAATAAGCCACTAAGCTACTGAGCTACGGCCAGTCGTGCATCACATTCCTTTTCACTGCACACTTGACTGGGCACAGGGAAACTACTGGGCACAAGGTAACACGTGCGTCGACGTCGAAAGCGGCAGGGCGTCGTATTCGTATGGGCGGCCTCCGGTCGGCCGCGAGACTAGGCGACGCTTCTGTCACGGCTTTTCAAGGCATATGAGATTAATGTATCACATGCGCCGTGGTGGACGGAGCCGTCCCCCGAAGGAGGGTTTCCATTACGGGAAAGGGAAATATTTAGTGCACATTTTGATGGACACTAAATATGGCACATCTACTAAATTAACATGGCACATTCACAAATTCTTTTACCTAGCTAGTGGGGTCATAGGACTCCACTGAACTTGTGCTAAGTCCGCTTCTGGAGAGATTATAATATTTCTCCCATCCCATCTTTTCAAATCCCAAAGATAACCGGTGCCTAAATTAGTGCACATCATAGATGTGCACAAAATATTTCTCTACGAGAAATCATGCATGCACTGGGTATATTGCAAGGAATGGGATCGTCTCGCCCCCCTATAAGAATAGGGTCGGTCAGTACACGGCGGAGTTGGACGGGTGTTTTAGATTAAACCTCAAAAAAATACTCAGGGTTAAAAAAAAAAAAACTCAAACAACCCCATCCTAGCAGGAGGGGTGGGGGGGGGGGGGGGGGCTTCGAACGTTGGCAGTGAGCCTATTATAATGGATCCAAACTAGGTACGAACGTTGAAATTATTAAGTAAATATTGCACCTAATTGAAGCCCTCCTCGTGGCGTTGGAAGTTTAAATATTATTATGCACCACCCACCTTCGAAGAACAGGGAAGCCCGACCAGCTGGGTGGGTCGCTCAGCGGAATCACCTAGCAATCTGTGGGGGGGGGGGGGGGGGGGGGCTTCGATCGGCCGGACGATTGGAACTGCGGCAAGCTGGTGGTTGCCGTGTGCGGACAGGCCGTGCATGCCCCCACTGCCAGCTGCGAGAAACTAAGGGCATGCAGCTCGTGCTACGACGTGACTCAAGTCGCAATTGTTACACGTCGTTACTCTCCGGCTGGTTGCTCCGCAGCTCCAGTCCCCGCCCTCACATAATCCTGTCAATCTAGTCTCTACAATATTGTATTAGCTACTGCCTCCCCCATATGATTATGATGTAAATTCCACACATAATTAACGAAGTCTAATGAGCTAAGTGACCAGCACAGTTTCCACGGAGATTGCTTTCCGAGCTGAACATTTAACTGCATGCATGCATATCGTTTGGGGCACAGCATCCTGCGGGATCCCTGATTCCCTCCGAGCCGCCAGCCGCAAGCGAACTGCGTATGCACAGAGCCACACCTGAGTCGGCATGGAGTCCCTTATATATGGGTTGGACGCATCACCGGCACCGGAGAAGAAGGAGATGCTTTGTTTTTTGATGGAGAACCAGGTGTAAAGGTATTGAAGAGAAATCTCACGTACTCCCTTTAAGGGAGACGAGGTGGTGTATTTATAGCAGTGAAGAATACAGTTTACATATAATACAAACACTCCACGATAAACAGTAAGAAGAGTCCAGTGCCACCGTTAACATTTATCTCTATCGGTGGTCAGATTTATCTACATCTACTGAATCCTTAACCAGACCGGACTCTGTTCTGGATGGAGATGAAACTGCAGACTCCTTATCACGCCCCCACAAGCTTAACTGTGGTGGCTGCACATTAAGCTTGAAACGTAAGTCAGTGAACCGCTGCCGAGCCAAAGGTTTGGTAAGAATGTCGGCGCGCTGGTCTTTGGTGGAGATGAATGAGACCACAAGTTCTTTGGCTGCTACACGTTCCCGAACAAAGTGAAAATCAATTTTCACATGTTTAGTCCTTGCATGAAAGACTGGATTGGCTGCCAAATAGGTGGCGCCAATATTATCACACCATAATACAGGTGCTGGAGTAAAGAAGCCAAGTTCATGGAGGAGGGAGAGCAGCCATAAAACTTCCGCAGTGGCATTTGCAACAGCTTTGTATTATGCTTCTGTGCTGGAATGAGCGACCGTTGGTTGCTTTTTAGAGCTCCAGGACACAAGATTGCGGCCAAGATAAATTGCATATCCTCCCGTGGAACGTCGATCAGGTGTGGAACCCGCCCAGTCAGCGTCGCTGAATGCATGCAGATGACAGGGAGAATCATGATGAAGAAGCAAACCATATGTAATGGTACCCTTGGGATAGCGCAGGATACGCTTAACATATATCCAGTCCTTATGAGAAGGAGCGTGCATTTGCTGACAAGCACGATTCACAGCAAAAGAGATGTCCGGACGGGTGATGGTGACATATTGAAGTGCCCCAACTATGCTACGATAGAGAGAGACATCAGCAAACGGCTCCATATCACTCGCGGTTGGAGTAATGGTGACAGCCATAGGAGTGGAAAGCGGACGAGCCCCATCCATCTTTGAGCGGTGAAGAATCTCAGTGATATATTTTGCTTGAGATAAGAGACAACCGGAGGGATGAGAATGTAGTTGAACACCCAGAAAATAATGAGCAGGCCCTAAGTCACGAACAGAAAACTCTGCAGCAAGGGAGGCAATAAGAGCTGAGACGCCCCCGGGATCGTTGCCGGTGATGAGAATATCATCCACATAAACAAGGATGAATAGCCGAGAAGCACCTTGACAGCGGAAGAAAAGAGATGTATCTGTTTTGGAACCGACGAACTGAAGAGAGGTGAGCCAATGGTTGAGGCGCTTGAACCAGGCGCGAGGTGCTTGTCGGAGACCGTAGAGGGATCGCCGGAGGTGACAAACATGGTTGGGCAGTTGTGGATGAGCAAAGCCTGGGGGCTGCTCCATGTAGACAGTTTCTTCAAGGTCACCATGGAGGAAGGCGTTGGATACATCAAGCTGGCGAACAAGCCAGCCAGAGCTTACAGCGATAGCTAGCAGTAGTCGAACAGTAGTAATCTTTACTACTGGACTGAAGGTGTCGAAGCAGTCGACGCCAGGCTGCTGTCGAAATCCCTTGGCGACGAGGCGTGCTTTATGGCGCTCCACAGTACCGTCTGCTCGTTGTTTAACCTTGTAGACCCACTTGCATCCTAGCACATTCATCCCAGGAAGGCAGGGTACCAAGGTCCAAGTGCCAGTGTGCAAAAGGGCATTAAATTCCTGTGACATGGCAGCGCGCCAGGAAGGGTCCTTGGATGCCTGGGTAAAGCAGGTGGGTTCAGTTGGGGCAGAAGCTGTCAGGGCTGTAGGAGATATAGACTGTGCAGGGGCAGTGGTCATAGAAGCAGCTGAACTAGATGGAGTGGCATGCACCGTGGGCAAAGAAGCTGCAGAGTCGCTATGGTCAGGGAGCCCTGGAGAAGCCGTTGGAGAGGAGACAACAACAGGAGCTGTCTCAGCATAAATCTGGCGGAGCGATCTTGTGCGCGGTGGGGGCTCTAAGGCAGTAGCGGAGGAAGCAGCGCCATGAACCGAAGGGACTGTCGAAGGAGGAGACACCGCAGACTCACAAGGAGTAGTTGCTTCATGAGGCCCGGGTGACGGCATGGTCAAGCGTCCGCCAGTAGGGGAGCAGTGCACTGCCGAACTGTCTGCGGAGACCCCAGTAGGCGCATCTGTTGTAGGTAAGGGCGAAGCAGGCTGTGCACCAACTGGACGAGGTGGGGTCACGCGACGTGTTGTGGCACCGATGGAAGGCACAGCAAAAGTAATTATCCCGGCGGGAGACGGCCCCAGAAGTCCATCGGGCAATGGCCTTGCAGCAGCTGGGAGCAATCCTGTAGAAGCTGAGAAGGGAAACACCCCTTCATCAAAGACCACATCACGTGAAATATATATGCGTCCTGTTTTGGATTGAGACAGCGATACCCTAAGTGGTTCGAGCTATACCCAAGGAACACACAACGTTCAGAACGAGGACTTAATTTAGTGGAGGCATATGGACGGAGCCATGGATAGCAGGCGCACCCAAAGGTGCGAAGAAAGTTATAGTCAGGTGGGGTATGAAACAAAGTAGAATAAGGGGTGTTCATATGGAGGTTGGGTGTGGGAAGTCGATTGATCAGATACACAGCAGTGGCGACAGCTTCATCCCAAAACCGCTGGGGAACGGAGGCGTGAAGCATCATGGAAAGCGCAGATTCTATAATGTGACGATGCTTACGTTCGGCCGCACCATTTTGTTGAGGAGTGTGCGGACAAGATATCCGGTGGGAAATACCCGCCGAATCAAGATAGGAACGTAAACCTTGAAATTCACCACCCCAGTCAGAGTGAAGGATTTTAAGTTTCCTATTAAATAGGCGCTCAACATGGCGATGAAAGCGAGGGAAAACACTGGAGACGTCCGATTTAAGACGCAATGGAAAGAGCCATGTAAAGCGACTATAATCATCAATAAAAAGGACATAATATTTAAAACCTTGAGAAGATAATTTTGGAGCAGGACCCCATACATCGACATGAATAATATCTAAAGCCCCAGTCGAACGCGAGGGCGATAAAGAAAAAGGAAGACGATGGGATTTAGCTTGCATGCAAGCGCTACATAGATGCTTGGTAGGATGGAACGAAGGAAGACCATGAGTGGCGATGACGCGGGCTACTGTGTGCATGGCTGGGTGGCCCAGGCGAGCATGCCAAGCGGGTGCAGAGGAGAGCTCGCCAAGAAACGCAGCAGATGAACGTGATGGAGGAGTGTGACGAGGAGGCAATGGAAGCCGGTACAGACCATGATCAAGTTGTCCGCGCATCAAAACTTTCCCCGACAGACGATCCTTCACAAGGCAAAAGATGGGATGGAATTCAAAGGAAACGTTATTATCTTTAGCAAACTGATGGACAGATAGAAGATTGCGACTAATGGCTGGAACATGTAGGATATTATTAAGAAGAAGTGGTTGAGAAAGGGAGGGGAGCATTGTGTGACCAATGTGATGGATAGGCAAACCTGTACCATTACCAACACGGAGCATGTCCGAACCATTATAAGGGGTAGGTGCCAGGAGCTGAGCATAATCCGATGTAACGTGGTGAGTGGCGCCAGAGTCGGGGTACCAAGCAGACGTAGGGGACTGGGCGCCGGCCGATGTAGAGAGGGCGGTTGGAAGTGTCCCCGGAGTCAAGGATGGTGCAGTTGTGGGTGACTGCTGTGGCTGCAGCTGCTGAGATCTGGGTCCCCCGACAAACCGTGTGTTGAAGCGTTCGGGACAGTCATGAGCATAATGGTGTCCAGCAACAAAGCAGATCTGGCAAAACGGGCCACGTCCGCGACCTCGCCCACAACCACATCCGCGGCCAGACCGTCCATTGCCGCGTCCACGGCGAGATGTGTCGTCAGAAACCAAAACACGTCCGCCGTCGACAGAGTTGGCGGATGGAAAAGCTGGTTCCTCGGGGGAGTTTTCGCAATGTTGCATGAAGCTTTCATGGGCAAGAAGCATAGCATGCAGGTCTTCAAGGGACACATCGCGAATACGGGTAGTAACATATGGAATAAAAGAGTTGTAAGCCAAACCAAGGTCGGCGAGAACCTGCATGACCAGATCATGTTGTTGCACCGGTGCTCCAATAATAGCAAGTCTATCAGCAATGGTTTTAACTGACTGCATGTAATCAGTAATGGAGGAAGATCCACGCCGAATGCTGTGAAGTTTTGTTCGTAGTTGAAGTACACGGGCGCCGGAGTGAGACGCAAGAGCATGGGCGACGGCAGTCCAGGCTTCTTGAGAGGTGCCGCAGTCGGGAACAAGAGCAGCAACCGAATCGGTCATGGAAGCAAGCATCCATGACAAAACAAGGGCATCTCGGCGCTGCCAGGCACTATATGCAGGATTAGGGCGAGAGGTGTCACCTGGACCAATGATCTTCGGGTTGGGGCAGACATCTGTGCCATCGAGAAGTCCCATGTACCCATTAGCTTTCAGAGCAGCAGAGAACTGCCGGCGCCACCTGACATAGTTCTCGGAAGTGAGCTTGATGGTGAGCAGTGACATAATGCTGGCGAGGGGTGGCTGGGCAATAACAGTCTCCTCCGGAATAGATGATGCATGAGGGTCTACCGGAATATGAGATGCAGCAGTGGGCGGGGCCAAGGAAGGTGAGGCAGGTGCAACCTTAGAAAGAGATGAGGAAGAAGCATCAGAATTAGTCATGCTGGTGAACGAAAAGAAGAAAGGGCAGGATCAGGGCTGTTAAGCACAGAGCTTTGATACCATGTAAAGGTATTGAAGAGAAATCTCACGTACTCCCTTTAAGGGAGACGAGGTGGTATATTTATAGCAGTGAAGAATACAATTTACATATAATACAAACACTCCACGATAAACAGTAAGAAGAGTCCAGTGCCACCGTTAACATTTATCTCTATCGGTGGTCAGACTTATCTACATCTACTGAATCCTTAACCAGATCAGACTCTGTTCTGGATGGAGATGAAACTGCAGACTCCTTATCACCATGCACTATAATTAATGCCAGCGACGTGCCGTGTTGGGTGCGGCCGCAACGCTGCCAGGTCCTGTGTCTTCTTGAACATGCATGGTGCCAACGATGGGCACCATCTAACGAGGGTGTGCCACCCAAACTCTCTAAGGTTAAAAAAATAAAAATAGAATATATATTTTAATAGTTCATTCGGAAATTGACACAATTTTATTAAGTATGTCAATTTTACTACACATTTTTTGAAATGTATTAAATATTTCTCTCTCTTAACTATGTTGAACCGTTGTCTATTGGATAGTGTGGGGGCAGTACAATATAATTGCTTGTATACTGTTACTAGCCAACGACTACACTATGTGGTTCCACACGAGTTTGTAGTAAATATTTGAAAAATATTTAGTATATATTAAAAAATATCTTTTACACGTCATTCGATGGTATGTAAAAAAATATTTCTCTAAGTAAAAAGAAATACTTTCGTTGTTCATACGGTAGCGTGCATGGAATCGTCAAGTGCTACTGTTGATTGGCATATAAGAGGTACTTACGTCAAGTAAATTATAATTACACATTGTAAACAAGTTTACAAGATTGTAAACCGTCTAATTCAAAACCTAAAATTTAGGTTAAAAGAATGTCATTATGGCATGTATATATAATCTTCATTGAGAAAGATTTTGGTGCATACTTTCATCTAACCTTTGAAGGTTAAAAAACTAAGAATGAGGTATTATTAATATCTTATCTGTGAATGGACATTTTTTTTTGGACAGAAAAATATATGTTATATTAAATAAAACAGATGGATACAAGATCGGGTACGCAATTTTAAAGAATGTGCGCGATGACATATGTCATTTTACACATCTTTCAAGTGTCATATTGAACAAACGTTAACACGTGTGACCGTTCTTTATTGAGAGTTAGGGTACGTCTGACTGACGAAGCTGGCGGTCCGAGTCGTGTGCGGATCGGGCAGCCTAACTACTTACGTACTATCCTTTTGAGTAGCCCTGTCTAGACAGCATATATGCAATGGCCATCGTTTTGGTGGGCCACCTGAACATATTGACAGCATATCGATAATTCGATGTGAACAACACCAAGTACTACTAACATCATCGTGATTGAAATTTTTGAAAAAAGAAGTTCTTCAAAAGTGTTCAACATTAACGATGATCTATTTTCCACAAAGAAATATCCAAATGGCCACCAACTAACTATTGCTTTTTCCTTTTTAGTATATATATGCATGGCCTTACCTCTTAATTTCTTATCTTTACCCCTTACTCGAGTTGATCACCTACTGAGGTTGATGTTGATCAATATTTGCCGTATTTCTGTAGATGGTAAATTGCATGTACGATGCAATTTCACAAGCTACATGTTGGTTCACCTAAATATAGGCAAGATAGCTAATCGGATGCATGACTGACATAATTAAATTAGTTATGTGGGATCAATAACATGTTTTTTTTTTGGTATGTAGGAGGAGCCTGCCATTGATATATTGAAACAGAAACATGATTAGAGAGCACACAAACAACCACAAAACAACACACATGACTGCAAACAAACACAAACACAGAGACATCACAAAAGAAAACAAAGAAGATAGATACGTACCCACAGAAAAACTTCTACTAGCCTACATCCTCAGTTACCCTTCTATGGTGGTGGCCAGTCATTTCCTTGAACAAGTGGTGAACCATCTCTACGTTTTGCCTTCGTCAAAATACAAGTTGCGAGGTGTCTCCCATCCTCTGAGAAGACGTCTCCTTCCCCTCATGTTGTTGCCAGATTCCAACCTGGATCTGGCTTCCTCTATTTTTTTTCCCATGTTCCTTTTGTCCAAGGATTTACCTCTGGCAACCGAAGTTAATGGGTCTCTACTTTTGAAGTCCCTCTGTGCTTGGAGCTTCTGCTTCGAGTAGTCGAAAAAGTGTTCAAGTCCAAAGGGAGGGGGGTGGGGGTGGGGTGTGAATGGACTGATTTGAATAATTTTGAGATCTAAACCACAAACAGTAAGCAAGACTGTTAGTATTATGTTAGTTAGTGTGTAGAGAAAATAAACAAAAATAATCACACGAGGATGCACAAATTTTATTCTGATTCGACACTGAGATATACCTCAGACCTACATCTAGTCCCCAAGAATATTTGACATTATACTAAACCACCAAGCAAATCTTGGTCTTCCCTTCAATAAAATGCATACAACACTTGTTCCCAAGTAAGTCTTCCCTTCTACTAAGGGGTTAAATACATACAGCTCTTTTTTAGTCTTCCCTTATACAAAGGGGACAAACGCTTGCACAGTAAGCATTCTCTTCGAGGTAAAACCTATATCTCACAGAGATTACAAAGTTTCTAGACCAAACTTACAATAGCAAGACTTGATCTGAGATAGCGCCCAAGAGAGTAGAAGATGAGCAAAGAAATCTTCTCTCAAACGCAAGCAACTCACTCTCTTTCAGAAAGATGATTAGAAAGCTAGAGAGAGAGAGAGAGAGAGAGAGAGAGAGAGAGAGATGAAGAAGAGAGATAAAATAATGGCTTCCGTAACTCTTACTTTCTCTTCAGGTTTAGAAAGGATGTGGGCGTTGATGTGCTCTTTGAAACTTCATATGTTTTTCTTGAGAGAGAGAGATTGAAGAGTATTTAGTGACTGCATCGTTCTCTTCTTTTATAGATTCTTGGTAGAATGAATATGTTGGAGCTTCTTGTTCATCTTCTTCTCCTTTTTCTTCTTCTTGTATCTAACGACTGTTTTGATGAGTCTACTGGCTTCTTAAAGCAGATGGGAGTCTTCAGCTTCATGCAAGTTTCCACGGTGTTGTAGTGTGTTTCATGAGAGTTTCAAGGGAGTACCAGATGCCTGCATTCGTTTAATGCACAGAGAGGAAGGTGTTAGGTGAGAAATGTCATGTATCAATCACACCCATACCTCTGCTGCAAAAGACCACAATTTCTACTGACAATATGCTATTTCAAGTAGCTTCCTTTTTGTCTGATAAGAAAGAATGACTATTAGTGATATGTTCAAGGTGTGAATATACAGCTTGGGTCAGAAAAAGGTTGACAACGCATTTAATGTTAGAGATATGAGTGAGATCTTATGTAAAGACATGAGAGCCAAATTTGAAATGAAGCAGATTTGGACGCCAAAGAAAATTGTTCATCAATCGATCTGACACATAATTTAAGTGATCATCAATCGCTTGTCTGTAAACAAATAAACACCAATTGGTTTGAAAATGACACCAATCGGAATACAATAAGTATTCATTCACCAATCGAAAGGAAAATAACATCAATTGGAATAAAATAAGTATTTGTTCACCAATCAGAATACCGATCGATAGAAGCTCTTAACACCAATAGAAATGCAACTTAACACCAATTGGAACACTTGGTCGATAATCAATTATCTATTGAAATTTTTATTGGTCAAGATATGAACTTCAGTTGATAAGAGTCTCAGTCGAAATCGCACTTTGACTACTAAGAGTATCAAGTAGTCAGTCGAAGTGGGACTTCGATTGGTACAGAAAATAACGCAATCAGTCGAAGTAGAACTTTGACTAGTCAAGAAAAATAATGCAGTCAATTGAAGTGGAACTTCAGCTGGTCCAGAATATAATGTTGTCAATCGAAGTGAAACTTCGGTTGGTCTAGAATATAACACTGTTAGTCAAAGTGGTACTTTGTATATGATGAAGTGAGACTTTAGATTTGATGAAGTGAAACTTCGTATATGATAAAGTGAAACTTTAGATATGACGAAGTGAGACTTCGACTGATGTCGCACTTCAACTACTCAAGTTACAAATATTCTAGTCGATGTGGATATAGAAAAATTTCATGAAGTAAATAATAAGGGAGTAACTTGAGCCTTTTTAGAATACTCAGAGTGATGATTCTTAGAGTCTTATTTATCCTATTGACAGACTTAATAAAAAATAAATATTAAGGCAAAATGTCATCAAGATCATTAAGAATAAGAAGAACATAAATTAACAAGAACCATACGATAAGAGTGTGTTGACACATGTGCTTCACAAGTCAACATAAGGATATCGTATGTCGACACTTATGCATCATCTGTCGACACATGTGCTACATAGGTCGACACCAATGATGAGAATGAAGATGCGATTGAACATATGCGTGCATTAGATATGAGGATATGTATTTAGGGTATAGTTATGATTAAAGACATGTAATTTTGAGGTTTTTTTATCACCAAAATACATAGTCATGGAGATAAAAGAGTCAACAATCTCACTTTTTTGGTGATGACAAAACTCAAAAAATAATTGAAATATAGACCTTCTAAAAACACATTTGAGCAAAGTATGATAACAAATGTGAATTGAGGTGATGCTAAATGATATGTATTTCAGAGTAATATTTCTCCTCCTTTTTGTCAATAACTAAAGATGAGAAGTAAGGAATTAAGCATGACCAATGAGAATTGGAAGTATGAGGGGTTAAGAAATCAGAAGATGGAAAAAGATTAATAAATGCTCCCTATTAGTCTAAGTTTCTCCTTGAGTTTATGCCAATCTCAAAAGAGAAAAGATTCAAATGTAGGAGATTGGTCAAAAATGAATAATTAATGTTTGTGTTCCAAGTTTTGAAAGGAAACAAGGGAAAATGTATGTGATACTAATTAGGAAGTAAACATATGGTTTCTTTCAATTTTTGAGGAAGCATACAATGATTTTGATAAGAAAGGCTGGGAATACATAGATGACAGAAGTGTTTTAAGGTTGTGTTCCAGTTGCAGAAACAAGATAGTAGGTGAGTGCCAATTTGTGAGGGAAATCCAATGATTATAGAGTAGAAGTCATGCATCATTCCAAGTATTCTGCAAATTTAATATTGTTTAGTTATTACAGAAACAATCTTCTACAGATTGCACATGCCCAGTTCCCTTCTGAGAGAGGTTAATCTCTCTTCAAGTAGAGCTTTTGTGAAGATGTCTGCCAATTGATTTGCAGTATCTATAAATGAAATGACTATATTACCTTGTGTTACATGATCCCTAATAAAATGGTACTTGACCTTGATATTCTTGGTTCTTGAATACTGCACTAGATTCTTTGTGAGATTAATTGCACTGGTCTTGTTACATAGCATGTGTACTGATTTGATGTTGATTCCAAAATCCTCAAGTTGCTACTTAATCCATAGTAGTCGAGTGGAGTAGCTCCCAACAACAACATATTCAACTTTAGTTGTCGACAAGGCCATTGAGTTATGTTTTCTTAAGGACCAGAAGATCAAGCACCTTGTAAGAAATTGACAGCATCTACTAGTGCTTTTTCTATCTACTTTGCATCCGACATAGTTAGCATCAAAATATCCAATTAAACCAATATTGGATGATTTAGGATACCATAAACCTAACTCACTTGTATGTGCTAAATATCTTAAGATCCTTTTAACTGAAGTTAAATGTGATTCTTTAGGATCTGCTTGGTATCTAGCACACATGCATACACTAAATAAAATGTCAAGCATATTAACTGTTAAACCAAGTAGAGAACCAATCATACCTCTATAAAACTTATGATCCACTTTCAAACCTTGAGGATCACTGTCTAACCTAGTGGAGGTGCTCAATGGAGTGGGTAAAAGCTTTGCATGTTCAAATCCAAACTTCTTTAGTATGTCCTTGATGTACTTGGTCTTGTTGATGTGGATTCCTTCCCTACCTTGTTTGATTTGAAGTCCAAGGAAGTAAGTCAATTCCCCATTCATGCTCATCTCAAATTCTCCCTACATTAACCTTTCAAAATAGTTGCGAAGGGATTCATTAGTAGCTCTGAAAATAATGTCATCAATATAGATTTGCACAATTAAGGTGTTTTGGAATTATGATTTAATGAATAATATGCTATCTACTTTTCCTCTAGTAAAACCATGTTTTGGAAGAAATGCACTTAGTCTTTCATAACAAACTCTTGAAGCTTGTTTCAGACCATCTATTGTCTTATGCAGTTTGAAAACATGATTTGGAAAATCAGGGTCATCAAAACCAGGTGGTTGTTTTATATATACTTCTTATTTGATAAAACCATTTAGAAAGACATATTTTACATCTATTTGAAAAAGTTTTAAATCAAATGCAGATGCATATGCCAACATAATTCTAATTGCCTCAAGTCTAGCTACTAGTATATAGGTTTCATCAAAATCTATGTCTTCCTCTTGGGAATAGCCTTGAGCTACGTAGTCTAGCCTTGTTCCTAGTTTTGACACCAGCCTAATCCACTTTATTTCTAAACACCCATTTGGTGCCGATTATTAGATGGTTTGATGGTCTCTAGACACGCCATTTTGGCAACATCCAGAGTAAATTTCATGTTATAACATAATGCTTTAAAGCGGCTCTCTTCAGTTAACCTCTTGAGTGATTTTCCTATTTTTTTTTTTTAGATTTTTCTAGGATTTTTAGGGATTTTTCTAAAGGGTCTATTGAGCTTAAGTGATTCGCGTCTGATATAGTGGACGCCTTTTAGGAGGCTTGATCCATGGCAGGTAAAACTGACGCGTATCACGCTTCCTTTTCTGGCGCTTACCCTGTTTAGAATCGCGTCCTAGCAAGCCGCCGCGATTAAGAGTTTCCATTTTCGAATTATGGAAAATTTCAAAATTATTTTTGGAAAGATTTTGTTGCTAATTAAAACTGCATCCATAGTATCTGACGTGTTTCTGACCTTCCATCAAATGAAGATAGATTTCCGTCAGAGAATGATTATGTTCAAATACACAGCGGTTTAAGCCGACGCGATTTAATATTTCCATTTATTAATATTTTGTAAGAATCGATTCAAATTGGAAGTGTTAGAAACGCCGCGGTCTAAGTCGATGCGATTCTTGAACCTACTATAATCAATGTTTGGAAAGGCTTAATCAGAGCAAGTGGATCTTGGCAATCGCGGTGGTTTTGTCGAATGCGATTAATGAGATAGGCATCCACTGTGTCCGACGCGATTTCAAAATTTTTTCCTCTACAAAAAGACCCCCGAGGCCACTATTTTGAGGATAACCCAAGCACTGCGGCGAAGCCCTACCACACCGGAGACTCAACTTCGAACCAAGGAGGACTCCCATCTCAAGCCATTCAACTCATTCCTTGGAATTCGGAGCGGTCACTCTCACGTGCATCGGCGCGCAATGGGAGGAGCTATCTTCATCCACTCCGTCCATTCCAACAGAGGGATTCACATCGTCATTCTCTTCTTCCCCATTTCATTCTTATTTTTATTCATTTCATCATTTATAATATCACTTTTTCACACACAACACATCATTTTCTCCATACCCACACTTTTAGGAGTTTAACACCACTCCCACGAGGTGTGTTAATGCCTATGCTTTCATTTTCCCCTCACATTTCATTTGATTTTGATACCTCACTTCATAATCTAACCTCTCTTTCATGTGTTTTCTTGCTTCTTTTTTTGCAAGGTAACCGCTCGAGCTAAATCTCCTTCGCCGACCGGCCGGTGGAGGAAGTAGAAGTCAACCTGCAATCACACTCTCACGATCTTCGGGTGAAGGTAAGTACATCCATCTTCCTCTTTGCCTATCTCCTTCGGTACCCTCGCGTACCTGGCGATCACACCTTCATATTGTGCACGCACACATGTTTTCTTCTCCTTTCTACGCATTCTAAATCTCTTTTTAATTAAACTCTTTGTGGGGGTGTTTTAAAAAAAAACATGTTCTACATGGTCTAGGTACAAGAGTCCAAATATGATTTCTTATGAACTAATTAAGTTCATCTTGCATGGCCAAAATCCAAGAGCCATTAGTCAGTACCTCATTGACTGTCTTAGGCTCAATTTGAGAGACAAATGCTAGGTAATCGCAAAGAATCACATTATCTCTTGTTCTTGCCTCTTGACTTGGATAGCCTATGATATTTTCTTTGAGATGATTCTTCTGAAATTTCCACTCCCTAGGAAGATCTTTATGAGATGGTTCAATTTGGAGTAGATCTTGCAATGGTGGCTCCTCCTTGTCTTCTCTGAGGGTGATCTCCTTTAGCCTCTGCCCAAAAATATCTTTGGAAGTTATACTCAGATAGCATTGTCCTTGCCATGTCTAATAGTGTCTTGTTCTTTCTTTCGGCAACTCCATTTGGTTGAGATGCCCTTGGTATTGAAAATTTATGCTCAATTCCTTGGTTTTCACAGAAACTTATGAACTCCTTGTTATGAAATTCTTCTCCATGATCTATCCTTAATCCAATTATGTTGAATTTCTAATCCTTCTATACCAACTTACTGAACTTTACAAAGGCTTCGAAGGTGTCATCTTTATTTGCTAAGAATAACACCCATGTAAACCTTGAGAAATCATAACAATGACAAATCCATAATTTTTTCCTCCTAAGCTTGTTGTAGACATTGGACCAAATAAGTCCAAGTGAAGCAACTCCAAAGGCTTGGTGGAGATGACAAATGTCTTTGATTTGAAAGAAGTCTTGACATCTTTCCCTTTGCCACAAGGTCCACAAACTTTATCATAGTGTGTGCTGATCTTTGGTAATCCTTTCACTAGCTCATGCTTAATTAATTTTCTAATCACATCTATGCTAGCATGACCCAATCTTCTGTGCCATAATTCTACATTAGTACTTTTACTAGCTTCTAGACATACATCTTGATCCTTTAAATCTTCGAGGTGTAGGACATATAAGTTCTTTTCCCTATGTCCTTCAAATATCACTTCTTCATTCTTGATGATCAGATATTTTGATTCTATGAATTTTACCTAATGTCCCCTATCACAGAGCTGGCTGATGCTTATCAAATTGTTCTTCAAGCCTTTGACACAAAGAACTTCTTTAATTAGATTCTCGTTCTTACTACCCACTGTACCACATCCAATAATAGTCCCTTTACCATTGTCTCTATAGGTAACTGATCCTTCTTCTGTTTTGATTGTCTTGAATAGGCTTCTATCACCTGTCATGTGCCTAGAGCATCCACTATTCAAGTACCACTTGGATGCTGTATGACTAACCTGCACGAAAGTCATTAAGATTTAGGTACCCAAATTCTTTTGGGTTCTTGGAGGTTAGTTTCATAATAAGCTTTTTCGGGAACCCATTTTAGAGGCTTTGTTGTGCAGTTTCTTGTGATGTGACCAAGTTTGTTACAATGAGAACATCAAGAAACGTTTGTTTCTTTGGTTGTTCTTTTCCTTTCTATTTTTACCAGATTGTTTTCTTAAGTTTTTATTTACATAATTTCCTTCTGGTATGAATTTTGGTATAGGATATGTTTCATGATATACTATTGTTTCATTATTTTCAGGTGGTGTGTAACCTATACCAAATTTATTTTACCACTTCTTCTTGCACCTTTTAAAATTAAGGATGGTTTTCCATTTGTTATTTTATCTATTGTAGAGTTTAGGTATTTATTATCTCCTGTTAGGATCTTCATTTCTTAATTAATTTTTTATTATATTATCATTTTCTAGATGTTGTATTTTACTATTTTTATCCTTACATAACATATTGTTCTTATGTTATTCTTTAACTTGTTTATCAAATTGTTCAATTTCACACTTCAGATCCGAGTTAGTGTTTTCTAAGCATGTAATTTTTTTTTTCAATACTTTTAGTTGCTTGGAGACATCTCTATACTTTTCATATAGTTTATTAAATGCATCTTCTAAATTGTCATCATCAGAATCTGAAAATGAATCAAAAGAGGTGTCAGAATTTACCTTATCATCATAATTTGCCATAAAAGCAAGATGCGCCTTTTCTTCTTGTTGTTCATCTCAGCTTGAATCTTCAGATGAGCTTTCTTTATTTATACCAAGCAGCTGCCATAGCTTTCTTCTTGTACTTCTTGATTTTCATTGAAGCCTCCTTCTTTTTATGTTTCCTTTTCTTTAGCTTGAGGCAGCCTGTCTTTAGGTGCCCAGGCTACTTGCACTCATAACAAATGGGTTCTGTCTTCTTGATTGCTTTGTCCTTTCTAAAGAACCTTCTTCCTGACTGATGTTTCTTCTTGGCCAAAATCCTTTGCAGTCATCTTGAAAGGCTTCTTCTTCACTATCTACATCACTACTCTCACTGGCCGTTTGACATACATCTGTGTTTGGCTCTTCTGTCTTTAAGGCAATGCTGATCTTTTTCTTTGAAGTGCTTTCTCTTAGTATTTTCATATTTATTTCATGAGCCATAAGAGACACTAAGATTTTCCAATGACATTGAGGAGAGGTCATTGGCTTCTTCTATAGTAGTGACCTTTGGAGTCCACTGGTTTGATAGTGATCTGAAAATTTTTCTTACCATGTCCCTAATGTTGTATGCCTTTCCTAATCTAGCTAGACCATTTGTGATGTCAGTGAACCTACTGTACATCTGAGTGATGATCTCTCTTGGTTACATCTGGAACTTTTCATATTGATAGGATATCAATCCTAGTTTCCTTTACTTTGTTAGTCCCTTCACATGTGAGTTTTAACTTGTCCCACATTTCCTTAGCTGATTTGCAAGCTGAGATCCTGTTGAATTCTCTCTTTGTTAAGACACAATAAATGAGATTCTTGGCTTTGCTATTTTGTGATAGTAAATTTTTTTCATTGTTTGTCCAATTTTCCCTTGAGGAGAGGACAATTAGATCTCCTTCTTCGATGATGGTCCACAACTGATAGTCATATCCTTGAAGAAATAACTCCATCATTGTCTTCCAGTAGTTGTAGTCTTCACCATCGAACAAAGGTGGTCTGTTGACATATTGTCCTTCAAAGTATCTGTGTGCTGCCATTGATCTTTGCTCTTCAGATCGTTATATCTTTTGATTTCTTGAGAGACTCCACTATAATACCACTTGTTTGCCTAGATGGCAAGCCCAAGGGGGGGGGGGGGGTGAATGGACTGATTTGAATATTTCTGAGATCTAAAAACACAAACACAAGGCAAGATTGTTAGTACTATTAGTTAGTGTGCAACAAAAATTAACAAAAACAATCACAAAAGAGGACGTACAGATTTTATCTTAGTTTGACATTGAGATACACCTAAGCCATACGTCTAGTCCCTAAGAATAGTTTGGATTTCGCTAAACCACCAAGCAAAGCTTGGTCTTCCCTTCAATAAGAGGCATATAACACTTGCTCCCAAGCAAGTGTAATGAGCCCGGGAACTCGACCCTCGGCTCAAGCCGAGGACCCGATTTTCGCGGTTGCCACCCATGGATCCAGGGACCCGGAAGGGCTATAAGACAAGTCTAACAGAATATGTAAAGGAAATAAACGTCAACTACTGAACTAGAAGCACACACACAGAAGTAGAAAGGAGAAGAGCGAGACCGATACGTAATGCTCTAGGTACAGTCCAACACACAACGAGTACAAGGGAAGAATAAGGCCCTTAGGAGCATACCCTTAGGGTGAAGTACAATTGAAGAAAAGGGGAGCCCCACTGCTAGCTATGGGGAAAACAACAACTGCCCCATCTACTTCGTCCGATGCACACCCTACCACTGCTAGGAAGTCTCACCTGCAAAAAGGAGGGATGAGCTTCACAACAGAAGCTCAGTAGGGACTACCAATCTCCTACTGGCTCTAACAGGCAGGAAGAGAGTATATATAGTTAAAGTAAATGACAACAGTTACATATTCTAACCTACATAGGAAAAGGCGGAAGCAGAACTACTAACTAGCAACAGTATAGAAAGGACAACGTGGTCAGAAACTCCATACAATCTACATGTTGTGACCACCACACGGATGGTAACACAAATAGAGGGAACCCTTTCTGGACAAGTGACACTAGCTACGAAAATCGTTACCACTAGTCAACCAGTCAAGAGCGTCCACTGACGTCTTACCCTCAACCACAGTCCTGGCAGCCACGTCTCGTCAGAATGGAGCCGAGGAACACAAGTAACCACAACAGTAACTGCTATAGTCTGGCTGGACTATGGTCCCACACCTGGCCTCTCTAGGTGGTTCTGGGGCCACAAACAGCGAGGTAGTGAGAAGAAGGACTGACTGGCCTGCACCGGAAAGAACACTAAATGACCTCGGCATCCCAAACTAATCACGAGAGCTCTGTAAACAACTCAACACCACTGTCCTAACCACTATTTTCCCCTCCGCTCTAGAGTCCGTGACTCGAGCATGCCCATCTCGTGGAGCACTCCCTTAACGGGCACACAGGGACGGGGGTCCCAAGTAAATGGTAAAAACCTCTCACAAGACAAGCCCTCAGGTGCCGAGCACCAGGCGAACGACTAGTGTAGGACCGTGCTAAGAGCTAGCACTGGTGACACGGGTACAAAAAGAACCAAAAATGGCGAAGGCTCAACGAGAAACAAACTTTGCAGAAACTCACTTGAATTTGTTACTGTCATGACGCCCATGGCTATCGCGACGCCAAGGCCGACTACAACACTATCGTGACAATTTGAACCATCGCAATGATGTCGCAGTGCCCATGCCTGCTGTGACAGCCAAAGCTTTTCGCAGTTGGCGCATGCATCGCGACACCATCACGACCCTCAGGCCGGTCCTGATCTCAGACAGTGGGGGTCCCGGTACAGTCCTCCTAAGAATCACCCCAAAAACACCACAAATGTCACCATCCGGGGAGGGGAGCATGGAAGACTCTAGGAAAGTGTTTAAATAAGGCAAACCACCCTCAAACTCCACGGATCATGCATTAAATAAGAAGTTCTACGCTCAAGGAAACCTCTCCATGAATGAAGCATGGATCTTAGCATTAAACTCCATGCACAGAAGTGAAACGAGGATCACAAGGGGGGAGGGGAACATGCTAGAATGAGAGGAAGAAGAGAAGTTCCTACCTCAAAGAGTAGAGCCAACTTGTTGGAGCCTTCTCGTAGGAATGACTGCCACCTCCTCGCTCTAAGCATCACACGGAAGTCGCCTACACGAAGGAGACGTCACCACCTTGCCAAAACACCAAGAAGATCACCAGAGAAGCAAGAAGGCTCGGAGGAAGAAGAAGAAGAAAGAAGAAGAAGAAGGAAAGAAGAAGGGGAGGGGGGAAATGGGGAGCCTACCTTGGTTTTGAACCGACGGCCCCAGAAACGTGACGGGTTGGGGCAGCGCAACAAGAACCTTGTCGTGATGGCTCCAGAGGTCGTGACACCATGTTGTGACCGACCCCCAGGTTGCGACCCTAAAAAGGCAGTCAAAGCAAAGACCGGTCAAACCAGAACGCGACGGCTTGCCAAGTCGTGTCAACGCTGTACGCACCTTGACACCCAACAAGGCCATTCTGACAGAAAGGCCAAGCGTCAGAATAGTTAGAAGCAAAGTCATGTCGCCTACAGGTGCCACGACAAGAACTCATCACCCACCTCCATCATTACCATAACTTGACGGGCAAGAGTTCCGCGACAAGAAGCATGTTGCATCCGGCCCTGCTGTCGTGACACCGTCGCGACCCTGAAGACAATGCCAAGGCTCAAGAGATCAGGATCTTACATCCTTCCCCCCTTAAAAGATTTCATCCTCAAAATTGAAGAGACTCAGTCTTCGAAAAGTAAAGTAGCAAGCGAAAACATACTGATCACTCAACACAGTTCTCCCAAACAACCTTGACGAGCGGAATCTACCTCTTGTGCAACTGCTGTACTCTATGGTCCACAACTCTGACCGGGTACTCTAGCACTGACAAGTTTGATGCAACCTCATTCTGCGAGTAGTCCAACACATGTGACGAATCTGCAATGTACCTCTTTAGCTGCAAAATGTAAAAAACACTATGCATTGTTGCCAACTCTGCTAGAAGACTCAACCGGTATGCGACCTCACCGATCCTCTCCAAGATGAGAAAAGGCCCAATATACCTTGGACTAAGCTTTCCCCTCTTACCAAATCTCATAACACCCTTGGTCGGCGAGACCCATAAGAACACAAGGTCACCTGCCTTGAATCGAAACGGCCTCTTGTGAACATCTGCATAACTCTTCTGCCTGCTCTGTGCTGCCTGCAGTCTCTGCCTGACTAAACGACCTCACAGTCCTCTGTCCAAACAAACCTGTTCTTGAGTCTTGTACTTTTGGTTAACGGCTCTGCTATCCTAGAAAAGTCTTGGATAAACCTCCTGTAGTAGCCTGCCAAGCCTAGAAAGTTGTGAACCTCTGACACTATAGTGGGCTGCTCCCAAGACAACATTGCCTCAACCTTGGCAAGGTCCACTGCCACGCCAGAACCTGAGATCACGTGTCCGAGAAAGTGCACCTCCCTCAGCCAAAATTTGCACCTGTCAAACTTGACATAAAGTTGGTGACTTCGCAACGTCTCCAACATGACCCTCAGATGCTTCTCGTGCTCCTCCTCAAAAGCCGAGTAGACCAAAAATTCATCTACAAAGATGACCACAAACTGGTCCAAGTACTCACTAAACACTTTGTGCATCAGATCCATGAAAGCTGCGGGCGCGTTCGTGAGTACCTCATACGAAAAGCTATCATGCCAATATCTGACTCTTTGATCCTCAACTAGTAGTACCCTGATCTCAAGTCAATCTTCGAAAACACTGTGGCTGATTGTAACTGATCAAACAAATCATCGATCCTGGGCAATGGATACTTGTTCTTCAATGTTACCTAGTTCAACTGCCTGTAGTCGATGCACAACTGCAAACTGCCATCCTTCTTCCTCACAAACAACACTGGAGCTCCCTACGGCGAACGACTCGGATGTATGAAACCCTGCTCAAGCAACTGGCACTTCAACTCACGCAACTCAGCCGGAGCCATCTGGTATGGTGCCCTAGACAAAGGCATCGTCCTTGGCAAATGCACAATGGAGAAGTCTACCTCCCGCTCCGGTGGTAACCCAAGTAGATTGTAAGGCCATGGGCCTTATTGGACCCTTATTGGGCCTTTTTTTGGAATAGTGCCTGTTGATGTCAAGGGTGTTGACGTCAACAGTGGGTTGACGGCAAGGGTGCTGCCGTCTACTTGGGGTTTGACGTCAAGGGATGTTGACGTCTAATGAAGTTTCCAGAGTTTTCGTACGTTGAACTTGACGACAATTGATGTTGACGTCAAGTTCATGTCGGTGCAGGTTGACGGCACAAAGGTTGATGTCAACCTGCCCGGGGCCTATTTTTATGGGGCAACCCGTGGCTATTTCTCTCCCACTTTTCTCCCTCTCCTTCCCACCACCTTCACCCCTCTTCTTCTCCACTACTTCCGACGGCTGACGGGAGCTCGTGGGGAGGTCGTGGCGGCGTTGGAACGGGCGGAAAATTATGGTTTGGAGGATCATCTCCGTGGGTGAGCTTCAGGGAAAACAACACGATTTGAGGTTTTATCTAGGTTTTTCTAGCATCTAGAGGTAGGGACTCTTCCCCTTGACCCCATTGCTGCAATGTCGTGATTGTTGTGTGTGGTTTGCATGAAAATCGAGGTTTTTGAGAGGGTTTCTCCATGTCAGGTTTTGAGGTGAATCCATTGATCCAAGCGTTGGATCGTTGTTTTTCAGCTTCACATTGGTGATTTGTGATGAGGGAAAGCGTTTCCCATCATCAAACTGTGTTTTCTTGAGCTGAATCGCCCGTGGGAACGACCTAAGGCCGTATCAGTTGCTGGAAACTGAAGAACTTAACATCAACATCGGTTGACATCAAGTTCTTCAGGTTGGAACTTGGCAGCAACATCCCTTTCCGTCAAGGAAAGGTAAACGGCAAGACTGTTGCCGTCTACTTTCTGTAGACGACAAGGGTGTTGACATTTACCCTAGGGTTGGTGGCAATCAATGTTGCCGTCAACCTCACAGGTAGGTTCCAGCAAGTTGAGCCCCTTACCATTGTGCTAGGTGTTGACACGTGGTGTTTGCCTCCTGGCACGGTGTGCCAAACGTTGAGAGCATCTTCGTTTATGCTTATGCTGAGTTTTGCCTTGCTTGTGTTTATGGTTGTGTTGTGTTTCCCAGACGTTGAGGAAGGCTCGTCTGGATGACTGGCGTTGAGCTATTCCTCCGGTGAGCCTGGACGTCGAGTGTGACTCCATCCTGTGCGTGCCCCTTATGGTGGTTACAAGCTAGTTTCCGTGGGGCCCCTTCTCCACCATTCGAGTCCGACGTAGGGAAAAATCGGTCGAGGACCAGAAGAGAGGGAGAGCATCTGAGTGTGAACACGTGGCTAGGGTTGGAGAACTCTGTGGTGTCGAGGCGCCAAGCCATAGGGCCTAGCTGTTTCTACTTTGTGTGTGTGTGTGTGCTTGTTTGCGTGAGCTTGTTGTGCTTACTATACTTTTGAGCCTGAGAGGTTCCAGTTTCTTGGCACACTCCTGTGAGGAGTTGGGCGTCATGCCACCGGTGTTCCATGTGTTCTTGCAATGTTTAGTTACTATAACTTTACTTTTCGCACTACTTTTTAGTACTGTTGCTGGTGGGGGTTAGTGTCCCTACTGGGTCTCTTCTTGAGACTCACTCCCTTTCCTTTCAGGTGGTTCGTCATCGGCTCCAGGTGCTGAGGATCCAAGTCACTCTGGTGTTGGTCCTGTTTAGCTGCTGTGAGTAATACTCTAACATACGTACTAGTTGTACTCTTTACTGGCTGATCTGCTATGAGTTGTTCCATTTTGTTATAATTAGTGGATTGTTTATATTATTGTGGTGTGTACATTTTCTTATATGTTCTCCTCAGACATTCTCTTCTAACCCTTCTGAGTTTCGGCATGTGGGTCGGATTATTGGTTGGTAACTAGTAATTCGGATCCTGGGCCATTACATAGACCCTCCAAAAAAATGTTGAAAAACTCACACACAATAGGTACGTCAAAAACTAACAACTCGCTAAACTCTGACGTACAAACAGAAGCAAGGTACGGTACACAACCATTGTGGATCAAACGTCGAGCTCTACAAAAAGAAATAAAAGATCGATGGTAGACTGGATACCTTGGAAGTAGAGAACATGCGCTCTAGGTATCTCAAACTAGGGGTGAACATGGTCCGGTTCGGTTCGGTTCACCCCACTTTTTGGGTGAATCGAAGCTGAACCGAAATTAATTTCAAACCGAACCGAACCGAACCGAATCGGTTCGGTTCGGTTTGAACCGTTAAAAAAAAAATCACAGATTTTAAAGCCCAGAGGGCGGACCTGAGTTTCGAACTCAGGCCAGCCCATGGAATGGGGAGGCGCTAGCCCACTGGGCTACGCACTCCCTTCTGATATATATTATATATTTAATATATTTAATATATATTCGGTTCGTTTGGTTTTCCAATGCAAAACCGAACTGAACCGCCAGACCTCTCAACCCGAACCGAACCGAACTGACTGGTTCGGTTCGGTTTTGCGGTTTGAACCGTATTATGAACAGCCCTATCTCAAACCGCACGGTCTTCCACTGACAATCCACCACAGCTGAGTGAGCGTCCAACCAATCCATGCCAAGTATGATGTCAAAGTCTCAAAGTTGCAACGCGTACAACTTGGCCGGCAACTAATGTCCTTAGACCTCAACTGTGACACCCTCAAGGTAGCCGAAAGAATGCATGTAATCACCGGATGGAAGATCAATCATCACATCACACTGTCTCTCAGGGGTGTGACAAATGAGTGACTTGTAAAACTCCTCGGAAGCAAAGCAAAGAGAAGCACAAGGATCAACTAGAACACGAGCAGCTCTACCAAGGATAGACAAAGTATCTATGACCAGGTTCGATGTCTGGGCCTCCTCCCTAGTGAGAGCCATCACATGACCACGACCACACCCATGCTGTGGCGCCTGCTAGGGCTACTGCTGCTGCGGCAGCTGTTGGTGCTGCTGAAACTACTACTGATACTGGTACGACTAAAATTGTTGAGGCGGATGGTACTACTAAAACTACTGCGGCTTCTGCTGGTACTGCCCCTACTACTGCTGCCGGGGTGTCTGTTGCTGTGGAGGGTACTGGTACTGTGCCAACTGCTAAGTAAACTGCAACTGCACAGGTTGCTGTGGTTGCTGGACTTGCCCCATCAGGCAATCCCTCCTGTAGTGGCCTGGTAAACCGCAAGTGTAACAGATCACCTCCTGCTTGCCCCTCAGCTCCCTGCTGGACCGACTGCTCTACAAACCTCTACTAGCGCTTCTACTGCCAGCTCCACCCACCCCCGCGAGTGGTCATCTGCCTGAACCTCGAGCGTAGGCCGGAGTTGCCCGAACCCGAAGAAGAAGAAGAAATTGCACTACCACAGCTACCAGTGGGACGCTGGTACGGGGTGGTCCTAGAGGAAGCTCCTCCCCATTGGTGCTGCTGCTGCTGAGGCTGCCAGGCCTCTCTTTCCAAGGCGGTGGCCTTATCCACTACCACTCCCAAAGTGGCACACACGTGAGTGGTCACATCCCACCGCAAATCTAGCCTCAGTCCTGCAATGAACTTCTCTGCACATGCCTTCTCACTGTTGACCACATGGGGAACATGCCTCAACAACCAGACAAACCTCTGATGATACTACACAACTGTCATGTCCCCCTGTGTCAGCTCAAGAAACTGATCTCGTCTCTCACGTCGAGCATAGCCAGGAAAGTACTCACCATGGAAGACCTCCAAGAACTACTACCAAGAAATCTGATCCAATTGCTGCTTTTGGAAGTTCATCTGCCTCTGAACTCTCCACCACTCATGGGCTAGTTCCTTGAGCTGTTACACTGCTAACCACACCTGATCCTCCTTGGCGTACTCCATGGTCTCGAATGTACGCTCCAACTCATGAGTCTAACTCTCAGACCCATCTGGGTCATAGTCGCTGAAGAAAGTCGGTGGTTGAAGATGAAAAAACCTCTCCAAGAGGGCAATCCTATCCTCAGTCATTGTCATCCTCACCCCACCAACTCGAGTACTCCCAGTACCTAACACCTCTTGAACTACCGGTTGCACTACCGGTGGGTCTGCCAGTTGCTCTGGAACCACTGGGGGAGATACTGGCGGCTGTCCTCCCGCTACTGCCTACCCAGGCTGCCATGCCCCATGGAACATGGTCCTAAAAAACTGCTCGGCCATAGGGAACAAAGCCTCGTACTACGGTGGTGGGGGCTGATACCACTACTGCTGCTGCTCACCTGTGCTGTTGCTGTCGTTGCCTCTCGAGGCTGTGCCACAGACTCCTTTGCTAACACATCCCCCTGAACCTGACCTGGTGCTGGCATATCTGACTCACCCTATTGCTCCATCAGCTCTCTGGTCTGCCTGCATCTACGCGGAGCCATATCCTGCACGACAGACAGCCAACAAGGTTAATGACACTAACTCGAGTGGCTAGCAGTGTACTTGTACTTCTGTTGGGACTTTCCTATTGCAGTTTAAATCCACTACAAGTCCTATTAGACTCTAGCTCAGATACCAACTGTAATGACCCCAAGAACCTGATCCTCGGCCCAAGCTGAGGACCCAATTTTTGCAGTCGCCACCCACGGATCCAGGGACCCGGAAGGGCTATAAGACAAGTCTAGCAGAATATGTAAAGAAAATAAATGTCAACTACTGAACTAGGAGCACACACATGGAAGCAGAAAGGAGAAGAGCGAGACCGCTGCGTAACGCTCTAGGTACAGTCCTAACACATAACGAGTACAAGTAAGTAAAGAGGAAGAACAAGGCCCTTAGGGGCATACCCCGAGGGTGAAGTACAACTAAAGAAAAGGGGAGTCCCACTGCTAGCTACAGGGACGACGACGACTGTCCCGTCTACTCCGCCCGACGCGCACCTGCCACTGCTGGAAAGTCTCACCTGCAAAAAGGAGGGATGAGCTTCACAATAGAAGCTCATTAGAGACTACCAATCTCCTACTGGCTCTAACAGATAGGAAGAGAATATATATAATGAAAGTAAATGACAACAGTTACATATTCGAACCTACACAGAAAAAGGTGGAAGCAGAACTACTAACTAGCAACAGTACGGAAAGGACAATGCGGTTAGAAACTCCGTACAATTGCATGTCGTGACCACCACACTGCTGGTAACACAGATAGAGGGAACCCTGCTTGGACAAGTGACACTAGCTACAAAAATCGTAGTCTGGCTGGACTCTGGTCCCACGCCTGGCCTCTCTAGGTGGTTTTAGGGCCACAAAGAGCGAGGCAGTGAGAAGAAGGACTGATTGGCCAACACTGGGAAGAACACCAAATGACCTCGGCATCCCAAACAAACCATGAGAGCCTTGCAAATGACTCGATGTCGCTGTCCTAACTGCCATTTCCCCCTCTGCTCTAGAGTCTATGACTCGAGCACACTCGTTGCTTAGAGCACTCCCTCAATGGGCGCACGGGGACAGAGGTCTCAGGGAACGGTAGCAACCTCTCACAGGACAAGCCCTCAGGTGCACTGGTGCCACAAGTACAGAAAGAACCAAGAATGACAAAGGCTCAACGAGAAATGAAATTCGCAGAAAATTTCCTGAATCTGTTATTGTCGCGCGACACCCATGGCTGTCGTTACACTATCGTGACCTGAGCCATCGCGATGATGTCGCGGTGCCCATGCCCGCCGTGACAGAAGAAGCTTGTCGCGGTCGGTGCATGGGTCGCGACATCATCACGACCCTCAGACCAGTCATGATCTCAGATAGTGGGGGTCCTGGTACAGTCCTCTCAAGGATCACCCCAAAAACACCATAAACCACACCATCTGGGGGAGGGGAGCATAGGAGACTTTAGGAAAGCATATAAATAAGCCAAACCACCCTCAAACCCCACAGATTATGCATTAAACAAGAAGTTCTATGCTCAAGGAAACCTCTCCACGAATGGAGCATGGATCTCTCACCCTAAACCCCAAGCACGACAGTGAAACGAGGATCACAAGGGGGGAGAGGAGCATGCTAGAATGAGAGGAAGAAGAGAAGTCCCTACCTCAAAGAGTAGAGCCAACCCATTGGGGCATTCTTGTAGGAATGGCTGCCACCTCCTCGCTCCAAGCACCACACTAATGTCACCTACATGAAGGAGATGTCACCACCTTGCCAGAACACCAAGAAGATCGCCGGAGAAGCAAGAAGGCTCGGAGGAGGAAAAAGAAGAAAGAAGAAGAAGGAAAGAAAAAGGGGAGGGGGAAATAGGGAGCCTGCCTCGGTTTTGAATCGACGGCCCCAAAACACGACAGGTCAGGGCGGAGCAACAAGACCCTTATGGCGACGGCTCCAGAGTCGCGACACCATGTCGACCCCAAAAAGGTGGTCAAAGCAAAGACCGATCAAACCAGAATGTGACTGCCTATCAGGTCGCATTAACGCTGTATACGCCCTGACACTTGACAAGGTCATTCTGATAGAAAGGATAAGCGTCAGAATGCTCAGAAGCAAAGTTACGTTGCCAACAGATGCCACGACAAGAACTCATCACCCGCCTCTATTGCTACCATTATGCGACAGGCAAGAGTGCTGCGACAAGAACTATGTCGCGTCCGGCCCCACTGTCGCGACACCGTCGCAACTAGTAGGTCCGTCGCGACCCTGAGGATGGGGTAAAGGCCCAAGAGAGACAGATCTTACACAAGTCTTCCCTTCTACGAAGGGGTAAAATACACTCGGCTCCTTGCTGGTCTTCCCTTCTACAAGGGGAACAAATGCGTGCACAACAAGCCTTCTCTTCCAAGAAGAGGTACAACCTGTATCTCAAAGAGATTATAAGGTCCGCAGACCAAACTTATAATAACAAGGCTTGATCTGAGACAATGCCCACGAGAGTAGAAGATGAACAAAAAAATCTACTCTCAGACGCAAGCAGCTCACTCTCTCTTTTAGAAAGATGACCATATATATATATATATATATATATATATATATAGAGAGAGAGAGAGAGAGAGAGAGAGAGAGAGAGAGAGAGAGAGAGAGAGAGAGAGAGAGAGAAGAAAGCTAAAATGAATGGCTTTGACGACTCTTGCTTTCTCTTCAACTTCAGGAAGGATGTGGGCATTAGTGTGCTCGTTGCAACTTTAGATGTTTTTCTTGAGAGAGAGAATCAAAAGTGTTTAGTGACTGCATCCTTCTCTTATTTTATAGATTTTTGGTAGAATATATCCGTTGGAGCTTCTTATTCCTCTTCTCCTCCTTTTTCTTCTTCTTGTATCTAATGACTATTTTGATGAGTCTATTGGCTCCCTTAAAGTAGATGGGAGTCTTCATCTTCATGCAGGTTTTCACGGTGTTGTAGTGTGTTTCATGAGAGCTTCAAGGGAGTACCAGATGCCTGCATCTATTTAATGCATAGAGAGGAAGGTGTTAGGTGAGAAAGGTCATGTGTCAGTCACACCCATACCTCTGCTATGGAAGACCACAATTTCTGCTGACAATATGCTATTCCAAATATCTTCCTTTTTTCTGATAAGAAAGAATGACTATGAGTGATAAGTTCAAGGTGTGAACATACAATCTAGGTCAGAAAAAGATTGGCAGTGCATTTGATGTTAGAGATTTGCGTGAGATCTTACGTAAAAATATGAGAGCTAAATTTGAAATGAAGCACATTCGGACGCCAAAGATAATTATTCATTAATCGATGTGAAACAGAACTAAGTGATCATCAATCGCTTGTATGTAGACAAATAAACATCAAGTGGTTTGAAAATGACACCAATCGGAATAGAATAAGTATTCGTTTATTAATTGGAAGAAAAATAACATCAATCGGAACATAATAAGTATTTGTTCACCAATCAAAACACCAATTGAAATGAAACTTAACACCAATTAGAACACTTGGTCAGTAATCTATTATCTATTGAAACTTCGACTGGTCAAGATATGAACTTCGACTGATGAGAGTCTTAGTCAAAATCACACTTCGACTACTAAGAGTATCAAATAGTCAGTCAAAGTGGGACTTCGACTGGTATAGAAAATAACGAAGTCAGTCGAAGTAGAACCTCGACTAGTCTAAAAAAATAACGCAGTCAGTCGAAGTGGAACTTCAACTGGTTCAGAATATAACACAATTAGTCGAAGTGCTACTTCATATATGACGAAGTGAGACTTCGGATATGACGAAGTGAGACTTCGTATATGACGAACTGAAACTTTGGTATGACAAAGTGACATTTCGACTGATGTCACACTTCGACTACTCAAGATACAAATATTCCCGTCGATGTGGACATAGAAAAAATTCATGAAGTAAATAATATGGGAGTAAGTACTTGAGTCTTTTTAGAATACTTATAGTGATGATTTTTGGAGTCTTATTTATCATGTTGATAGACTTAATGAAAAATAGATATTAAGACAAATATCATCAAGATCATTAAGAATAAGAAGAATATAAATTAACAAGAATGATAGGATAAAAGTGTGTCGACATATGTGCTTCACAAGTCAACACAAAGATATCATGTGTCGACACCTATGCATCATCTGTCGACACATGTGCTACATAGGTCGACATCAATGATGAGAATGAAGATGCGATTGAACAGATGAGTACATTAGATATGAGGATATGTATTTAGGATATAGTCATGATTAAATACATGTAATTTTGAGATTTTTATTATCACCAAAATATATAATCATGGAGATACAAAAGTCAACAAGAAGATCTCCTACTTCATCTGCTGTTGCTTCTTCTGTATGTGCCTCAATCCTTTAAGCCAACTTTAAAGGTATAGCATGCCCGTAGAGGTGTAGCTAGTCTTTAAACCAGATGATCAATAACATGCTTTAGAAGAATAAAGTATGTAGTGTAAAAGTGTTAAACATCGTAAAGATGAAGTATTAATTTTAACAATCAAATATATCATGTGGGAATGAAAATATTACCTTAGGACAGAAGTGTATATTGTAATAAATAATATTATAAAATGTTACAAGTGTGACATCTATTTTGCCACTCACACAAAAAGATAAGCAAGTGCCGCGCCATGTTTTTTTTTTAAATTATTATGTGACACTTATCTCTTGTAAATAATAAATATATATATTAAAGATTTCTGGCACCCTAACATAACTCAAAATCATTCATATATATATATATATATATATATGTATGCATTACTTCTACATAATGAATGTTTCATCTCACGATTATATTTTATTTTTGTGCTAAGTTTTATTCATACATTACACATTTAAATTTTTTTAATGAATTTTCAAATCGATCATATTGCACATGAAAGTGTGCCATACATCTTATTTCCACCACTTATGCCATATCAAAGTATGTATAAACTAATCGAAGACTATTTTTTGACATAATACAAGTGCTATATAGAGTGTGCCTTGGTTGGAGTTAAGGGTACTTTGGCAATGCATCATGTACTTTTATTTCGCTGGGAAGAAAGTTCCTTAACACCCATCAGACAACAACAGATGCAGCTAATTAACGGTGAACGATGGGACATGACAAGATGTATGGGCATCACTCTTGCGGTGATCAATGGTTGTTATCCGGGTCATCCTCTCCTACAAAAAAAATGACAATAAAAATATTCTTCAATTATAAATTAAAATTTAAAAATAATTTACATAAGATAAATACACTTACATAACGGTTGTTGCTTCCACCATCATCCTACTACTCGGTACCGTCAAGTAGATATGTGCACCTCCCCATCTTGAAAACACAATGCGGTCGGCTCACGCTGATGAGTCTTCATCTGTTTAAACAAATTGTATAATCATCATGTGTAAAAAAATAAATACTAATTATTAACATAACATTTAGTACATTAAAAACATAATGTTGGATCCCTTAGAGTTTTGATGATCACAAAACACTCATTATGTTGTCTAACAAGTTCTTGAGTTGTGTGCAACAAGTAGGATATTTTCCAAGTGCAATTGGATCTCCTAAGATAGAAGATGGATTGGCTAAAGAGGAGTTGACCTCGGCTCTCTCAAGGAGTTGACCCCATTTCTACTCTGTTATTCAGAGTCGACCCCAAGTTTCTAAAGGAGTCGACCTCCATACAAATATTCTGCAAGTGCTACAGTAGCAGAGTCGACCTTAGATTTCTACACTTCTGCTCTGTTGTTTAGAGTCGACCTCAAGTTTCTAAAAGAGTCGACCTCCATATAAATGATCTGCAAGTGCTACAGTAGCGGAGTCGACCTCAGGTTTATAAATGAGTCTACCTCCATATAAATGCTATAGTAGCAGAGTCGACCTTAGTTTTCTAAAGGAGTCGACCTCCATACAATCTCTATAAGTTTTGCTGAAGCGGAGTCGATCTCGACTTATGAAGGAGTCGACCTCAGCCCAAAGTGAGGTTGACCCTAGTGAAAAGGGGAGTTGACCCTGACTTCTAGATCTGTTCAAAAAGCAATCTTTGAACAACTTTTTGACCAAGTTTTCTTTTCACCAACTCCCAAACAGATATTTCTTTGAAGAGGCTATAAAAAGGTGACTTGGAGTAAACCCTAGGCAAAGATTTTCGTGGAAAGAGAGCCACCTTTAAGGACTCATCTATAACTCTTTCTTTTCAAGTGTTTTCTCCTTCTTGAGCTTCCAACCTGCTAGATCTTTAAAAAAGGGAGTTTGTGGAGGAGATCTCTTCTACTCAAGAGCTTCATCAACATCTGGAGATCATCCTCATAAGCTTTTCATCTGCCATTCCTTGATCTATCTTTCTTTATATTGAGATTCTTACTTCGCGTTTTTGCCTTCTTGGTTGAAGGTTGGTTTGGGTTTGCATACCCAACTTTGTGTTTCTTGGTGAGCTGGGCATCGCATCAACCAGCGGTTTGTTGATGAGTTAGGCACCGTATCAACCAGTGACTTGTTGGTGAGCTGGGCACCGCATAAACCAGCGGGTGTAGTTTCACTCTTTGTGAGGGTAAATCTCACCTTGTTGGTGGGGACTGGATGTAGGTAGACCAAAGGGGGTCTTACCGAACCAGGATAAAATCTGTGCCTCTTGGTGTGATTGTTTCCTTCTTCCCTCTCCATTGTTTTCTGTACTGTATTTTCATTTCTACATTAGTTTCTACTAGCCTCTCCTGACAAATTTTTGTAGCCCTATTCACCCCCCTCTAGGGCTAGTCATAGTCTTGATCCTTACATTTGGTATCAGAACTTGGTCTCTAGTTTAAAAGGTTTTACAGTCTCTAGTGTGGATTGACTATGGCTGGTTTTGGAGAGCAGAGTGCTTTCACTAAAGACAACTCTACAAATAGGCCACCTCTGTTCAATGGCAATAACTATAGCTATAGGAAGGCTAGGATGACCATCTTTTTGAAAGTTATGGATTATGAGCTATGGAATATTGTGAAGAAAGGTCCTTATGCTCCAAAGGAACCTGGAAAGGAGTGGACTCCTGAAATCTATAAAAAGTTGTCTTTGAATGCCAAGGCCATTAATGCTTTTTGTGCTCTAGATGCTAATGAGTTTAATCATGTTTCCATGTGCAGTAGGGCAAAAGAAATTTGAGACAAACTTCTAATGACTTATGAAGGAACCTCTCAAGTTAAAGAAACAAAGAACAACCTCCTAGTTCACAAATATAAGTTGTTCAAGATGGAAGAAAATAAAACCATAAGCGAGATGTTCAAAAGGTTCACAGATATCACAAATGGGCTCAAAGCCCTTGGTAAGGAATACTCTACCCCTAAAATTAACATAAAAATTTTACGATCTTTGCCTATGTCTTGGAATCCTAAAGTGACAGTTGTTGAAGACGCAAAAGACCTCTCAAGAATCTCTCTGGATGTAGTCATAGGATCTCTAATGACCTATGAGATTAATATATCAAGGGACATGGATGACTCTAAGAAGAAAAATAGTCTTTCCCTCAAGGCTACTAATGTGATGGATGAGTGTGATAGTGACAATAGTAATGAAGAGATTGATGATGAAGAAGTTGCCTTAATGACAAGACAATTCAAGAAGTTTCTGAACATGCGACGATCTAACTTCAACCCTAGAAACAGAAGAATTCAGAAGAAAGGTCAAGCTAAGGGGGAAACTTCCAACAGTGAGGAAGTCACATGCTTTGAATGCCGAAAACTTGGACATATTCGTCCTGAATGTCCAAAATTGAAAAAGAAAAGGTATACACAAAGGGGAATGGAAAGACAACAAAAAAGAAGGCTCTTGCAGCATGGAGTGATGAAGATATCTCTTTAGAAGAAGAAAGTGAAGAAGATATGACCAATCTATGTCTCATGGCAAAATCTGACCATGAGAAGGTAAATTCTAAAACTTTTACCATTGAAGAACTTCATGATGCCTTTAATGAGTTATATGAAAGACTTATTGAATGCAAACTTGAAAATAGATGTTCGAAAAAGAACATTGATTCCATGACTCAAGAATTGAATGCATTTCGTTTACATGAGTGTGAAAATGTTGATATTGTAGTAAACGAGAACATATTGCTTAAGAAAAATATTGAACTATTAGAAGAACAAATTCCTAGTTTGAAAAACAATTGTTCTAACCTCCAAAAGGAAATTGATAAATTAAAAAGTACCTTATCTACATTTGTGAGTGGCCGTGATAATTTAGATGTTATTCTTGGTAGCACAAAAGAGATTTTTAGAAAAGAAGGAATTGGGTTCATCCCTCACAAGTTAAAATCTAAAACCGAAACTTCTTTTGTTGGAGCTAAGTTATCTAGTACTCCTTTTGTAACGTGCAATTATTGTGGCAAAAAGGGGCACAAAATTCAGAGTTGTTGGTTTCGAAAGAACGTCCACAAGATCAAAACTATGTGGGCGCCAAAAGAAACAACCAAAAGTTGGACTAACATGAATGGACCCAAGCAAATCAAGTGTAAAATTCTTTGTTCTTACAGGGCTACAATGGTTCGATGAGAAAAGAATGATATTTGGATAGTGGGTGCTCTCGACATATGACGGGAGACAAATCATAATTCTCAAGTCTTGAAAAGAGAAATGGTGGAAACGTAACTTTTGGAGACAACAACAAAGGAAGGGTAATAGACATTGGAAATATTGGTAAAACATCCTCTACTAGCATTGAGCATGTGTTATTTGTAGATGGATTAAAGCACAATTTGCTCAACATTAGTCAACTTTGTGATAAAGGTTTCAAAGTCATTTTTGATGCATCTCATTGTATGCTAATTGATAATACCTCAAATGAAGTTAAGTTTATAGGAAATCGAAATGGAAATGTTTATACTGTTAACCTAGATGAATTGGATGAAAAAGAGATTTGCTTTGTAGCAAACTCCAACCTATGGCTTTGGCACAGAAGACTAGGCCATGCTAACTTTGGAATCATCTCCAAATTGTCTAGACGTGAGCTCGTAGTCGGGTTGCCTAAAATGAACTTTGATTCGAATGGAGTTGTGATGCGTGTGCTAAAGGCAAGCAGACTAGAACTTCATTCAAACCCAAGAATATTGTTTCTACCTATCGGCCTTTGCAACTCTTGCATCATGATCTATTTGGTCCGACGAGAACAACTAGTTTAGGCGGTAAGCGCTATGGTTTTGTGATTGTTGATGATTTCTCTCGATTTACATGGGTTCTGTATTTGGTTCACAAGAGTGATGCCTTAGTTGAATTCATAAAATTATGTAAAAAGGTTCAAAATGATAAGGGCTATGTTATTAATACTATTCGTAGTAATCATGGTAAAGAATTTAAAAATCTGCAATTTAATTCCTTTTATGATGATGAAGGGTTCAGTCATAATTTCTCAGCTCCGAGAACTCCTTAGCAAAATGGTGTAGCTGAGAGGAAAAATCAGACCTTGATTGATATGGTTTGAACTATGTTATGTGAATCTGTTTGCCTAGATATTTTTAGGTTGAAGCTATTAATACTGCATGCCATATCACTAATCGTTGTTTGATTAGACCCTTGTCGCATAAGACTCCATATGAGCTGTATAAGGGCAGAAAACTAAACATCTCCTACTTCAAGCCATTCTGCTGCAAATGCTTCATCTTGGTAAATGACAAAGAGGATATAAATAAATTTGATCCTCGAAGTGACGAAGGTATATTTGTTGGGTATTCATCTCATTATAAAGATTTTCGAGTATTTAATAAGAAAACATTAGTTGTAGAAGAATCTATTTATGTAATCTTTATTGAATCTAACCACGATGCAAGAAAAAGAATTGATGACGATTATGCAGAAATCATGAAGGATAAGTTTGAGGATTTAACCATACATGATATAGATCCCATGGAGCCAAGTGCAGAAGCAATGGAAGATCTTACCCAACATATTGGTGAAGAAAAGGAAAAGGGAAATCCACCACTTGAAGAACTTCAAGTACCCTCTACGAATGACGAATTACCAAGAGCATGAAAGATCATGTCAAGTCACCCATTCGGTAATGTTATAGGTAATCCTTCATCTGGTATGCGAACTAGAAAGACTCAATATCAGTGTGATTATATTGCATTTATCTCTCAATTTGAACCAAAAAATGCCGATGAAGCCCTTTTTGATGAGCATCGGTTCATTGCTATGCTTGAGGAACTAAACCAATTTGAGAGGAACAAAGTGTGGACCTTATCTCCCCATCCGAATGACCATCCGGTAATCAGAACCAAGTGAGTTTTTGAAACAAACTTGATGAATCTGGTGTGGTAACTTGGAACAAAGCTCGTTTAGTTGCCCAAGGATACTCTCAAGAAGAAGTGATCGATTATGATGAGACTTTTGCACCGGTTGCTAGACTTGAAACCATTAGAATTATTTTAGCTTTCACTTGCTCCAAAAATTTCACATTATTCCAAATGGATGTTAAAAGTGCATTTCTTAATGGTTTCATAAAAGAGAAAGTCTATGTAGAGTAGCCACCTGGGTTTGAGGATCCAAATTTCTCAAACCATGTCTTTTGTCTTCAAAAAGCTCTATATGGTCTTAAGCAAGCACCGCGTGTATGGTATTAGAGATTGAGTCAATTTCTTGAGCAACATAATTTTAAGCATGGTTTTGTTGACTCAACTCTGTTTATAAAGTGTGTTGGTTTAGATATTTTACTTGTTCAAATATACGTAGATGATATTTTATTTGGTGCTACTAAAGAAAAATTGTGTAAGGAATTTCTGAGTTGGTGTAGGGGGAGTTCGAGATGAGCATGATGGGTGAGCTCAACTTCTTTCTCAGACTTCAGATAAAACAAGGTCAAGATGGCATCTTTGTAAGTCAATCAAAGTACACAAAGGAACTACAAAAGAAATATGGGTTCAACAACCCTAAGCCTCTTCCAACACCTATGTATACAACAACAAAATTGGATAATGATGAGCTTGGTAAGCCTGTTGATTCTAAGCTTTATCGAGGTATGATCGGATCTCTACTTTATTTAACTACAAGTAGGCCCAATATTTTGTTTAGTGTTTGCATGTATGTGATATTTCAAAGCTTTCCCAAACAATTACACTTAATTGCTGTTAAACGAATTTTTCGATATCTTGCTTCTTCGATTAATTTTGGTTTATGATATCCTGAAGGATGTTCCTTCGACTTGGTGGGTTACACCGATGCAGACTATGCTGGGTGTAAAGTTGATCAAAAGAGCACAAGTGGGACTTATCATTTCTTAAGAGGTTGCCTTCGTGGTCCTCCAAGAAATAAAATTCTGTTGCTCTATCGATAGTTGAACTCGAGTATATCGCAGTCGGGAGTTGTTGCATACAAGCACTTTGGATTAAAAACCAAGTAGAAGACTATGGGATGTGCTTATCTAAAATTCCATTGCTTTGCGATAATACTAGTGCCATAAATTTATCTAAGAATCCTGTTCAACACTCTCGCACAAAACATATTGAAGTGCGCCATCATTTTATTAGAGATCATATTTCTAGGGGTGACATTGAATTAAATTTTATTAACACCACACATGAATTGGCTGTTATTTTTATTAAACCTTTATGCAAAGACCGGTTTACTTCAATGCGCCGTGAATTAGGAATGTGTTCATCTTCTTCATAAGCAACACATATTAATTTGTTTCCTCCTTCCTTATTTTTTGATGATGACAAAAAGGGGGAGAACTTATGTGTGAAGTGACAGTTTGAAAAGTTTGGTTTTTGTTCTATGTGCTCAACGATGTGCTATGCTTTATGTACATGTATTCAGGGAGAGCTCACACTTAGGGAGAGAAACAAAACAATATTTTGATGAATTGACATATGTCATGACAAATTATTTGATCAAAACTTTGTGATTGCATATTGTGTAAGGCCCGTGATTTCTTTTGGGTAATTGCTTGTGTGAATAATTTTATTGTGCGTAGTACTTATTTATATGTATTGCATGAATTAGTGTTATGATAATGTATACATTGTATATATGTATATATCTATATGTGTGTGGTGTATATAGTTCTGCATGTTTTAAGTCTGTTCCGTCAACCAGTTGGCGTCAACATCAGTTGACGTTGACTGTGAATCGGCAGCAATATCGATGGACGCCTATTCTGAATCGACGGCCAGAGATGTTGGCGTCAATCTCCCAGATCAGTTACGTTTTTCAGATCCAGAAACATCTCCGGAAACACAGCCTTTTGTTTTAGAAACCTACCCCAACGGCTATATGTCTTACCCAAACACATCTCCGACCCTTGCCCTTATAAAAACACCCTCGTGGGCCGATCTGACTCCTTTTGACTCTTTGTCAAAAACCCTAATATTTTATGTGCAAAACCCCGACTTGGACCTATGAGATCTGGCAACTGGCGACTTCATCTGGCATTCTACAACGACTGGAGAGAAGTCAATACATCCGGGAACGACTTCCCCACACTGGTGTGCTGAGGAGATCAACACAGAAAACGGGTAAAGGTGGATTTGAGGACTCTTTGGTTCAGGCCGAGGAGGGCTTCTTCGACTCAAAACATCGATTGAGAAATTTTCTACAGGCAAGTAACCCATCCACATAATCTCTACATGTGTCTAGTATGTCCCAGGAATTTTTACAGATTTTTCTCGGGTCCTGGAACCCCATTCACATAATCTTTGGGTGTTCAGTCTGTGTTTTTCACAGACAGGAACTTAACAGCGGGATCCCTTGCGTTAAGATCCTGAGCTGGCGGCACCCTATGTTGCCGTTAACATGAGTAAACGGCCATACCTTTGCCGTTGAGTTCTTCAGGCAAGAGTAGTGGACTGTTTGCCTTTGTAAGCTATTTTTTTTCGGATTTCTGCGCATGAGGATATGGTAAATTTATATGTTATGTAATATGTGTAGTGGAGCATGTTATGTAATTTCTGTGAAATTTTGTTTGTTAAGTGTATTAATTATTAAAAATTTTGAAATACATGTTAACATGTTTGAATATTGTAAATTACTGTTTATGTTATCCTTGTGGAATTTAAGTGTCAGAAATTTTCTGTTGTGCTTAAATCGATGTTAGAGCATGTTGTTAAAATTTGGAAGTTTTCTGATGACTATGTAAATTTATATATTTTCTGAACTGAAAAACAGTGAGCATGTTTTATTAGTGTAGAAATTCAGATAAATAATGTAAAAATAGTAAAATTCTTAGAAATTTACATATGCTTAAAAATGTCTTTTTTCATGTATATAATGAATTTTGAGTCCAAATAATGAAATTCCATTCTAGTTTGACTATTTTAATCTTATGTAATACCACTGTTAGAATTTTCAGAAATTGTGTGTAACTCATAAAAATGCAAAAATTGGTATGCATGATGATTAACCTGTAATAGATTTTTTTTTAAATTTTGTAATGAAATGATGACAGTGACTATATATTCCGGTTTCATGTGACCTATTGATAGATTAAAACATGTTAATGTGGTAGATATTAAAAATCTGAAATTTCAGCATGATTAGACTTATTTTGAAAATTTTAAATTCTGAAAATAGTAGTGCCATGCTAAGTAATACTGAAGTATGTGAAAATATGAACATAGTATAAATATGATAAATTGTGCATTAAGTGTGTGTTAAAAGTTTGGAAAATGTGTAATTGTGCCATTGGGTGACACTGCTACCTTAGAGGGCTGTGGAACTGTACTGTGGTAAAGTCCCCACGGGAAAGTTCAAAGTGTGTGATGTCCCACGGGTATTGGGATTAAATCCTGGAGGCGAACAAGTATCGCTGGTTAGGGTGGAGAGTGTTTCTCCCGGTTCTGCACAATAACTAAGATTTATCACTGAAATGCCTAGGTGATAGATATGTGATGTGATTAGTGTGTGTCCTTCTAAAAGGTGGTTTGGGCTATGTGTCATGGCATTTAATAAATGTGAACTTGTGTTTAAGTGGAAGTGAATGTGTAAATTGTGAAATTGTGTAAGTGATCATGTATTAATATGAATTCTTGTGACAACATGTAAATTGATAACTTCTTAAATGATTATAATATGTACATAGCAAAACAGTAAACTTTCAAGAGTATAAATGTGTTATCCATATGAAAATGATTATAGAATCCATGCCAGAATTGTCTCTTATTTATGTGTACAAACTCCATGTTTAAAATGACTAATGTTTAGCTTGTAAGTGTGTGAATGTGGCTAAATGAGTTTAGTTTAATATATTGAAAAGTGTGTAGAAAGCATGTGATAGGCTTTAAGTTATTGAAACTTTTGTATAAGATAATTTCCGTGTGTAACCTGTGTAGAAATTATGTTTGAAGATTTTTACTTTATTTAATTGTTAAATCCATGTTTATATGTTATTGTGTAGTATGAAAATGTGAAAGTTATGTGATGCATGTAAGTTTAGTGTGTTTGGTGTTACTTGTTGAGTTCTTTTGAGCTCATTCTTGCTTCGGCGTACAGGTGCAGAGATTATTACTTCTTCCGAGGAGATCGTTAGGAGCGACTCGGAGCGGGAGTAGGAGACCTTGTTTAGATTCAGCATTACATTTTCATTTTCATAAGTATGTATAAAGACTCTGCGTAGTCTTATGTGGACATTTTATTTATTTTATTTCTAAATTATGAAAAGTTTGGTTTGTTTTCTTCTATATGGACTGTGAATAGAATGTAGATGATGGAATAAGAGTTACTTTTCAGTCATATTCAATTCCGCTGTTATGTGAATGTATTTATGTATATTCCAGTTTATTATATAATTGTTGGGTAAATGTCCCACTGTAGCGGCGTTCATTATATCGATGAGGGTTGGTATAATCGTAACGGTATAAGGAGGGTCGTTACAGAGATTGGTATCAGAGCCAAGGCTGAAATTGTACATAAATATACACATAGACCATCAACTTCATTGTTTGCTAAGTCTGTGTAGATTGTCCACATATAGATAGTTAGAAATTAGATAGCCTAGTTTCTAAATTGTGATTAAATTATTTTGCAGGCTATGGCTTCACGTGGTAGGCATGGTGTTCTTGCTCGTGAGGGTGAGCAGAGGAGAGATGAGCCTAGGCATGAGGATTAGGGTGAGTAGCAGGCCCCAGCACCCCAGGGTCCTGTGCTTCCCCCACCACCACCAGTAGACTATGGAGTGTTCATGCAGGGTTTAGTGCAGGCCATGCAGATGCAGGCTCACACCCAGGCTTCACTCTAGGCCCAGCTGGAGGCTCAGGTTAGAATAATAAGATAAAGTAGTTTGTTTTATTAAATGCATGTTTGATATGTTGTATGTGTTGCTTATGATGCTTGTTGTAGCAGGCTCAGGTGCCAGCTCCCCAGGCTGACCATGGTGGACCCTCCATCATGGAAAGGTTCAAGAGGATGTCGCCACCCTCTTTTAAAGGGGAGAGCGATCCATTATTAGCTGAGAGCTGGATGAGGGAGATTGAGAAGATCTTCCGGGCTATTAGGTGCGCTGAGGATGACAAGGTCACTTTAGCCACCTATAAGCTACAGAAGCGAGCCGACGTGTGGTGGTCCTCATTGTTGCGTACTCGGTTTGAGGATGGTGCTGTGGAGGTTGGTTGGGATGAGTTCGTGAGGTTATTCCGAGCCAAGTTTGTTCCGGAGCACATCCAGGACAAGATGGAGTAGGAGTTCCTCTCGTTGACTCAGGGCTCCATGACCATACTAGAGTACGAGGCCAGGTTTGTAGAATTATCAAAGTATGCTCCTTATATAGTAGCTGATGAGCGCAGGAAGGTGAAGAAGTTCGTGATGGGGCTGAGACCATCACTGAGGACGAGGTTGGTGGATTTCGATCATCGTACCCTTGAGGCAGCACTTAGCGCGGCATGTCGGCAGGAGGGAGAGATGGAGCAGTATTTAGAGAGAAGAAGGCTTCTCAGAAGAGGCCAGCAGCTCCATTTAGAGGCAAGAGAGAAAGAAGGCGACTTTTCAGTCACCGCAGCGTCCCGTGGCATCGGGAAGCAGTTAGGTATCTTCTCAATGTTCCCCTAATGGTAAGAAGGAGTGTCCTCATTGCGGGAGGGCATATGGTGGTACGGAATTTTGGAAGCTGGCGGGGAAGTGCTTGAAGTGCGGGAGCAGCGAGCATAGGATCAAGGATTGTCCGAGTCTTCAGCAGGGAGTCTAGCGTGGACCAGCCCCAGCAGCAGCAGCGCTAGCGACGGGACGACCAGGGAGACCTCGAGCCCCAGCTCGAGTGTTTGTGTTATCTCGTGAGGACGCCGAGCAGGCAGATCACGTCACTGAAGGTACGGTTCTATTCTTAGGTGTTCATGCTCGGGTTTTGTTCAATACGGGTGCTACCCACTCATTCATTTCCGAGCATTTTGCTAGGCAGTTAACCTTAGAGTCAGGGATAGAGTCTGAGGATTTAGAAGTCCCTTTGTCTGTGCACACACCTGCAGGTACGGTATCGACTAGGAGGTGTATTCCGTCTTTACCAGTGTGCATTGAGGATAGAGTCCTAGAAGGGTGTTTCTTCTTGCTAAAGATGAAGGACTACGATGCCATTCTTGGTCTGGATTGGCTAGAGGAGCACTATGCGTTAGTAGATTGTCGTGGGAAGAAGATCATTTTTTGCATTCCTGGTTAAGATGAATTTTCTCATCCTTTGCTGAGGAACTTGGCAGGGAAGTTTGTCATCTCTGCCATGAGGGCGATGAGAATGGTGAACAAGGGTTGTGACGCTTTTCTTGCCAGTGTGGTATTAGTACCCAAGGCTGATGAGTCACTTACTCTTGTGGAGATTGATGTAGTGCGGGAGTTTCCAGATGTTTTTCTTGATGATTTATCTGGATTGCCACTGGCTAGAGAGATAGAATTCACTTTAGAGTTGCTTCCAGGTACCTCTCCTATCTCGAAGGCACCTTATCGGATGGCACCTGCAGAATTAGCAGAGCTAAGAAAGCAGTTGCAGGATTTGTTAGATAAGGATTTATTCGCCCTAGCGTTTCCCCTTGGGGCGCACCTGTCTTATTTGTGAAGAAGAAGGATGGGTCATTTAGGTTATGCATCGATTATAGGAAGCTAAACCAAGTGACGGTGAAGAACAGGTATCCCTTACCTCGGATTGATGATTTGTTTGACCAGCTGCAAGATGCATCAGTCTTTTCTAAGATTGATTTGCAGTTTGGTTATCATCAGTTGAGGATTAGGAGTGAGGATGTGTCCAAGACGGCTTTTAGAACCCATTATGGACATTATGAGTTTTTTGTCCTTCCTTTTGGTTTGACCAACGCCCCTGCAGCGTTCATGGATCTTATGAACAGGGTGTTTAGACCGTATCTAGATAGTTTTATGGTAGTTTTCATTGATGATGTGCTGGTCTACTCTCCGGATGAGGCCACACACTGTCAGCATTTGAGGTTCTCCATGAGCACAAGCTGTATGCCAAATTCAGCAAGTGCGATTTTTGGTTGTGCGAGGTTCATTTCCTTGGGCATGTTATCTCCGGTGCTGGTGTAGCAGTGGATCCAGCAAAGGTCCAGGCTGTTATGGATTGGGAGATTCCTAAGACTCCTTCGGAGATTCAGAGTTTTCTTGGTTTGACGGGTTATTATCAGCGATTCATTGAGGGATTCTCCTCCATCGCCGCACCATTGACTCAGCTAACCAGGAAGGGAGTAAAATTTGTCTGGTCTGAGGAGTGTGAGAGTAGTTTTCAATTATTGAAGACTAAACTCACATCGGCTCCTGTGTTAGTTTTTCCGAGTGGTGTAGAGGGTTTTGCTATCTACACGGATGCATCTCGGATTGGCCTTGGCTGTGTATTGATGCAGCAAGGAAGGGTAGTAGTGTATGCTTCTCGTCAATTGAAGGAGCATAAGCAAAACTATCCGACTCATGATCTTGAGCTTGCGGCAGTGGTTCATGCACTGAAGATCTGGAGGCACTATCTTTATAGTGTCAGATTTGAGGTGTTCACTGACCACAAGAGCCTAAAGTATCTTTTCTCTCAAAAAGAATTAAACCTTAGGCAAAAAAGATAGATTGAGTTCCTGAAGGACTATGACTTTGACCTCCAGTATCATCCTGGAAAGGCAAAATGTCGTAGCGGATGCCCTTAGTAGGAAGAGGTCGTCTCTCCAGCAGGATTGGAAGATGTTGGAGGATGCAGCGTGTGCGATGACTGAGTTAGAGCCATCATTGTGCCAGGCTTTTGTAGCTCAGTTGTCCATTAGGTCTTCGGTGTTGGACGAGGTGATCGAGCAACATAAAGCCGACCCTAGACTCCAAGAGTTAGTGGGCAAGGCGGGCATTTCTCATGATGAGGATGGTGTGATTAGATTCCATCATCGTGTTTGTGTTCCTGACATTGTGGATGTCCGTGAGCGTGTATTAACCGAAGCTCATAGGTCTAGATTCTCTATTCATCCGGGTAACACTACGATGTACCAGGATTTGAAGAGATCTTTTTGGTGGTCTGGCATGAAGAGAGATGTAGCAGAATTTGTGTCTAGATGTCTAGTTTGCCAGCAAGTGAGGCCGAGCGGCAGCGACCATTTGGTCTTATGCAGAAGATGGAGATCCCAGTATGGAAGTGGGAATCTGTCACTATGGATTTTGTTACGAGTTTACCTAGATCTAGACGAGGTAATGACTCGATTTGGGTAGTGGTAGATAGATTCTCGAAGACTGCACATTTCTTGCTTATGAAGAAGAAGCAGTCAGTAGAGAGTTTAGCTAGATTGTATGTTAGTAGTATTATTAGATTGCATGGAGTACCGAAGTCGATCATTTCTTATCGAGACCCGAGATTTACTTAGAGATTATGGAAGGGTCTTCAAGATGCATTAGGTTTGGAGTTGAAGCTCAGTTCGGCGTTTCATCCCCAGACAGATGGATAGTCCGAGAGGACTATCCAGACGCTCGAGGATATGTTAAGGGCGTGTGTTCTGGATTGGAAGTACGATTGGGAGCGCCATTTACCTTTAGTGGAGTTCGCATATAACAACAATTTTCATGCGAGTATTGGTATGGATCCATTTGAGGCTTTGTATGGTAGGCCCTGTAGATCTCCTTTGTGTTGGGAGGAGACAGGCGATAGGCAGTTGATAGGTCTGGAGTTAGTTTAGGAGACTTCAGATAAGGTTCAGTTGATTAGGAAGAGACTTGTTGCGGCACAGGATAGGCAGAAGAGTTATGCCGACAACAGGAGGAAGGATTTAGAGTTTGCAGTAGGTGAGCATGTCTTTTTAAAGATTTCGCGTACTCGTGGTGTAGTTAGATTTGGCAGGCATGGTAAGTTAAGTCCTAGATTTATTGGCCCGTATGAGATTCTAAGACGATTGGGCAGCGTGGCATACGAGCTAGCTTTACCCCCAGCGTTAGCTAGTGTTCATCCTGTTTTCCACGTTTCTATGCTCAGGAGGTATGTCAGAGATCCATCTCATGTTATTAGTCACGAGCCAGTGGAGATCCAGCCAGATCTTTCTTATGTGGAGCAACCAGTAGCTATTCTTGACCAGAAGGTTCAGCATCTCCGGAACAAGAGCATTGCGTCGGTGAAAGTCTTATGGCGCAACTTCTCGTGAGAGGAGGCTACTTGGGAGCTCGAGGATGTAATGAAGAAGAAGTATCCTCAGTTGTTTGATAGAGTTGGTCTAACTTCGAGGATGAAGTTTCTTTAAGGGGGAGAGGGTGTAAGTGTCACGCCCCGATATTTAGCAGCGGAATAAATACCGGGGGACGTGAATGATACAAATAGACGTATCACAGTTGAATAGTGCAGAGTCAAGATTGAACAAAAAGAATGAAAGGTTTGCGGAATCCCAATATGGTAATCTAGAAGGGGGGGTTGAATAGATTACTACTAATTAAAAGTTGAAAACAACCCTTTTTCAATCACAACAAAGTCTTTTGAATTTTTTGTAGAAACAACGTGAGACTTAGATGTGTTGACGATGTGTAGATGAGTTAGCAATCTATCTAGTGTGTGAATGCAACGTGCCTATCAAGCATCTAACGTGAAAAACGTTCAAACCACAGGACACGAAGATTTACGTGGTTCGGAGTACACAAATCGTGTATCCTACGTCCACGGCACACACACACACGCAGAGAAAACTGCTTATAAGCGAGTTCGGTGACTACAACTCACACACACGTGTTTTCTGATGTGCACCCATGATCAGAACAACACACACACGTGATCTCAAGCACAAGGGTCGCTTGAATCACCACAACACACACACGGATGGTAGAAATATGAAAACAGAGAGAGTTCTGAGTGAGAGAATAAATCCTGGTGAAGAACTCTTCTGAGAATGCCTGGAGGAACTTCAATCTTCGACTTGAATGCTTTGAGTCGATGGAGAAGGTTGAATCCTCGACGTTCTTCTTTTAGGAGCTGCTGGATCGACGGACCTTTAGGGCTCTGTGCAGCAGTCTGAAGCAGGGCAGCAGCAACTCTTGTGAAACTTGGAGTAGCTCTAGGGTTTTTGGTTGTGGCTGCTTCTCTATGAAATTTCCTTCAAAGAGGTGTTTAAATATAGGAGTTCTCACATGGAGAAACGTGAGAGTTGGAAACACCTCCTAGGATAACTTAGAAACTTTCCGTAGTTTGAATTGTACTCCGTTTGTCGATAGGTCTTGGCCATCTGTTGACAGGCGACAGTAAAACATAAGTATGGATCTTCAGCTCTGTGAGATTTGTCGACAGTCGAAGACCATCTGTCGACAGATGTGCTCTTTTGTGTAATCGACAGACGTCTGGATGTTATGGACTGTGAGATCTGTCGACAGCCGATCTATCATCTGTTGACAGATGAAGACTTTCTGAACTATGGGTCTTCTGGCAGACCACACCTGTGAGATCTGTCGATAGGTCTTTTGTGTCTGTCGACAGGTGACCTTGTTTTTTGCTTTTTGTGATCTTTTTCACTTGCTTGGAGAGAGCTTGACTTTGTGCATTTGTACCTACATGATGAAACATGTAAAATTAAGTATTTTGAATACACAAACAATCAAGTATTGCATTAGTTTCTTTTTCATGTGTTACATGTATGAAACCTCAATTGAAGTTATTCATCATCAAAAACATGTTGTTATAAATGTTAGAATGAAAACCCAACATTCTCCCCTTTTTGATGATGACCAAATTTATCAATTAATGCACATTGAGGTTTCTCCCCCTTTTGACTACATCTAAAAGCATTCATCAGACAAACATATAGACAAACATGGAACATGGCACTGTGAATTCATTGATGTGAAGGAGGCATACACAGTACAAAAAGTTGTTTGACTGAGAGTAAACATGAAAGGGAAAGAAAATACATGACCATAAAGTGAAATAAAAAGACCATAAGACTCAGACAAGACAGGACATAGACACTACGTGAAGACCCATTCCTAGACATAAAGCCTATCTAGGCAGCATCATCTGCAGGCGGAGCTGGAGCCTGACGAGTGTTATGCATCTGTGTCTGAAGCCTTGTCATACAGAGCTGGAGCTGGACTTGAGTGTCCGTAAGTGATTCCAGACTCGAATCCACTGTGTCCAATCTTGTATTCAGCTTCTCAAATCCAGTGGACATCTATAGCTGTAACTGTGCAAGCAAATCTCTAATGGATGGTTGAGCTGGAGCATCACTAGCAATCTGAACGCCCGGCATACCATGTGATTCAGACTGGGAGTCTTCATCCTCGTCATCTTCAGCATCATCAGCAAGATTCTCATCTTCGTCTTCAACATTCTCCCCTATGGCATCAGCATGTGCCTTACCCTTAAGCTCCCGGGTAACAACTCCATCAACAAGCTTGTATCCCATGCGATGTGCTGTAGTGAGATCAAAGCTGTTGCGAGAATTTAGCTCTATGCACTCGCTGTCTGGAATGTCAATGCCGATGAACCTCATCAGGGAGGTAAGTGGACAGGCAAAGGGCATCGACCTCCGGGGTTGGTAGAATGTTTTTTGGATAAGACTAAGCATCAGAAGTGGGAGATTAATGGGTTCACATCTGAGGAAGAAGGTGAAGAGAGATTTGTGAACATCGGTGACCAACTCCCGACTGCCATGTTTAGGCACAATCATGGTAGTGAATATGTGGTGGATCATCCTGATCAATGGAGGAAATGAGTTTGCATTGAGTTTAGATATTTTCTTGGTGCCATCATAATCCTCAAGTGTGAGGAGAGGGTAGTAGACAGAGGCATCCAGTTTGTGGCTTAGGATATCAACTCCAGAATTGGGGATTTGAAGGGCTGTGCAAAGAAGATTTTCAGTGAGTTGAAAAGTTGTGCCCTTGACGGTGGTAAAGAAATGATTATCTGGAGTGTAGCCAAGGTGGTTGTAGAAGTCACGAATGGCGGAAGGAGAATACTGCTTGTGATGGTAGAGAAACGGAGTCCAGCCCTGATTGTCGAATAGGGGTTGGAGATTAGGAAACATGTCGGCCAAGGACTCAAACTCTACATACCATTGCTGGACAAACTTTGTATGCGTCCCCTTGGAGTGAGTGAGGTGAAGACGGGGAGGCACCACAAGCTCGGGAAGACGATCGTCCCGATGCTTTGTCCTGCGCTCAGCCTCAGCCCCGTCGGCCCGAGAAGAGGAGGGACGGCGGCGAGAAGCTAGTTTCTTCGATGGCCTGGAAGACATGAGGAAGGCTAGAAGAAGAAGGATGAGTGTGAGAGAGAGACGTGGGTGAGGGCTCGGATGAGAGGAAGGAAGACCGGAGGAAGGTAGGGTTTTCCCGTCCAGACAGGGTATGGAGATTTGGAGGGGAGGTGGAGAGGGGTTTTGGTGGTAGGAGGGGAAGGGGTCCTGTGGATGCCTTTTTATAGAAAGAGGAGGGGATTTTAAAAGGCAAGCCTCACCAAAAAAGCCCCAAACGGCGTGCCCGTTGGACTTCCCAAACCGGGTCTGCCGCCGGCTGTCGACAGATGACAGGGGATCTGTCGACAGATCCTGCAGAGTTTCTGCCAGTGATTTTTGATGTGGATTTTGAAGAAAGAAATGGGATAATGAGTTTGCTTTTTGATGTGAGGGCAGACATTTGTGATGCCTGTCTCCCCGGTTACTCAGCAAGACCCATCATAGCTCTACCTTTATCCCAATTTTTGTTTTTAAATGACGTTGTATATATTTTTCTGAAATAGGTAGCTTTTCTCCATTTTAGCTTAAACTTAAGATCAAGGAGATGTATATGATGATCCTTCAGTTCAAAACATAAAGTTCAATGACCATAAGATTTTTCAATTGTATTGAGAATGGTGTGAGCCTACAAGGAAATTATTCAATGGAGTTTAGGTGTTAATCCTCTAAGATAGTTCAATGTTTTCAAAATGATGTAACATAAACCCAAGCATGAGTAGTATGTCCAAATCATGGTGGTTTAGGGGATAACATCAATATCATGTGTATATGATGAAGTTAAACATGTATATCCACCCAATAAACACCTTAGTGAAAGTACATGAACCTGCTCAACAAGTAGGATGTGAAATAGGCATGAATTGCTTGAAGAGTTGGTGTCTGTCGACAGCTAAAGAAGTGCCTGTCGACAGATCACACAGGCAGAAGATAGGCCAGTTCGGGTAGAGCAGAACCTGTGAGATCTGTCGACAGATAAGTTGTCGTCTGTCGACAGATTGCACAGATAGAAGAATTAGAGTTCTGTGAGGCCTGATCTGTCGACAGATGGAGTGGGAGCTGTCGACAGATGCCTGTGCAAAACTGGTTTAAGATTAGAATGAAGAGTGAGATGATCATGACAAGTGAGGGAATTAAAGATACACATGGAATGAGTGATTCTCCTCTCATGAAGGACATCTAACCTAGACTTGCTCCCCCATAGTGTGTGCTCATGTGAAAACAAGCAATTGAGTATTCAAGACACACTATTACAACTGGACCAACCATGTGAGCACACCCAACTTTCAGGAAGACAAATTGTTAAGATTTTCAATGTTTCACTAAAGTAGAGAACGGACAAATTGTAAAGAAACTCATCCCTATAAAGTACATACCCCTTACATGCATGTCAACTATGGATACGTGGCGGAGGATCTTTCCTCTACGCATAAGGAGAGTTTCCAAACAAGCTTTACTTGTTCTTCCACAAACACTATTTAATATACCTCATAGTTGATGCACACAAGAGACATGTGCTCAGTATATGGATAAGTTTCACTGCAATTTACACAAGCCCAATTCTCTTCTCAAAGTGGTGAATCTATCTTCAGCTAGAGGTTTGGTAAAGATGTCAGCCAATTGTTTTTCTGTGGGTATGAAACTGATTTCTAAGGTTTTGTTGGCTACCTCATCTCTCAAGAAATGGTGACGGATTTCTATGTGTTTTGTCCTAGAGTGTTGAATGGGATTCTTTGATAAGTTGATTGCACTGGTGTTGTCACATAGGATAGGTGTGCATCCAATATCAATGTTATAGTCGCACAATTGACTTTTTATCCACAACACTTGTGCCGCACAACTCCCTGCAGCAACATATTCTGCCTCTGCAGTGGAGAGTGCAACCGAGTGTTGCTTCTTGGATGCCCACGAAACCATGCAACTGCCAAGGATTTGGCAATAGCCACTAGTGCTTTTCCTGTCAATTTTACATCCAGCATAGTCAGCATCAGAATATGAAACCAAGTCAAAGCTACTACCTGCTGGATACCAAAGACCCAAATCAAACGTACCTGAGAGATATCTGAAAATTCTCTTAACGGCAATTAAGTGGCTTTCCTTTGGACTAGATTGGTATCTAGCACAGAGGCAAACACTGAACTGAATATCTGGTCTACTTGCAGTAAGATAGAGGAGAGAGCCAATCATACCTCGGAATTGTTTGGCATCTACCGGTTTACCTTTCTCATCTTTTTCAAGTTTGATACTTGTGCTCATGGGTGTTGAGGCAGGCTTTGATTGTTCAAATTGAAACCTTTTTAGTATCTCTTTGACATATTTTTCTTGGTTTATGAAGAAGCCATCCTCCATTTGCTTGACTTGCAAACCAAGAAAGAATTGAAGCTCCCCCATTAGACTCATCTCAAATTCACTGTGCATGTGTTTGGAGAATTCCTCACACAGTGAAGGGTTAGTAGATCCAAAAATAATGTCGTCCACATACACTTGAACAACAATGATGTGTGTGCGAACTTTCTTTGTAAAGAGAGTTTGGTCTACTTTACCTCTTGAGTAGTTTTTGCTTACCAGAAATGTACTTAATCTGTCGTACCAAGCTCGGGGTGCCTGTTTCAAACCATAAAGAGCCTTGTGCAATTTATAGACATGGTTAGGTTTCTCATGATCTTCAAAGCCCGGTGGTTGAGTGACATAGACTTCCTCTTTTATGTAGCCATTCAAGAAAGCAGTTTTGACATCCATTTGATACAATTTAAATTTGTTTGAGCATGCATATGCTAACAAAATTCTAACTGCTTCTAGCCTAGCTACAGGTGCAAAGGATTCTTCAAAGTCTACACCAAATTCTGATTATATCCCTTTGCAACCAGTCTAGCCTTGTTTCTCACCACTTTACCCTCTTCATTGAGTTTGTTTCTAAAGACCCACCTTGTACCTATGACAGACATTTCAGGGTTTTAGGAACTAAACTCCATACATTATTTCTTTGGAATTGCCCAAGCTCCTCATGCATAGCATCAATCATGAATCTTCTTTTAAGGCTTCTTCAACATTCTTGGGTTCCACTTGAGAGACAAAAGCTGAATGGTCTTGTTCAACTATTTGATTAACCTTAGATCTAGTTTGAACTGACTCATTTAAATCTCCTATCACATTCTCAAGAGGATGATCTTTTGAATACCTCACATTCATGATTGTTGAAGGCCCTGGAAGATCTTGCATTTGAGGAGGTTGTTCTGGAGGAGGAAGTGCTTGATGTGGTTCAAGTTGTTGTTCTTCCTCTTGTGGATCTTTGTCAGGTACATCTTCTGAATTGTTAAACGGAAGAATATCTTCTTCATCATCATACCTGCGAAGAAATCCACTCTTAGTTTTTGAACCAGCTTGAGACTTTTCTTTTTCTTTACTTTGAAGCTCCCCAAACGTTGTTCCTTCAGATTCATCAAACCTGTAAGCATTTGAAATGTTAGGCTTGAGTTGAGTTTCATCAAAAACAACGTGTGGAGTTTCTTCAACTGTTCTAGATTTCAGATTGAACACCCTATAGGCTCTAGAGTGTTCTGAGTATCCAAGAAAAATACCTTGATCGCTTTTGGCTTCAAACTTGTCCAAATCATTTTTGTCATTATTGTGTATGAACACCTTTGAACCAAAAACTTTAAAGTACCCAATAGTGGGTTTCTTACCTTTCAGAAGTTCATAAGGAGTTTTCTTGAATACGGGTCTTACCATGGCTCGATTAAGGATGTAGCAAGACGTGTTTACCGCTTCTGCCCAAAAAGTTCTCGCAAGTTGATTCTCGACCAGAAGCGTACGAGCCATCTCCACCAATGTTCTATTCTTCCTCTCCACGACCCCATTTTGCTCTGGAGTTCTTGGGGAGGAGAACATGTGTTCTATGCCTTGGTTCCTGCAAAATTCGGAGAAGGAATTATTGTCAAATTCTCCCCCGTGATCAGTACGGATAGAGCAAATTTTATTGACATTTCCATGCTCAATTTTGTTGAAGAATTCTTCAAAAACACTTAACGCTTCATTCTTGTGAGCCAGGAATTTTACCCAAGTGAACCTAGAGAAATCATCTACAATGACAAAGCCATAACGCTTGCCATTGAGACTAAGTGTTCTCGTAGGTCCAAATAAGTCCATGTGCAACAGTTCATACGCTTTAGAGGTACTTACTGGTGCCTTTGATTTGAAGGATTTCCGGGTTTGTTTTCCCTGTGCACATGCATCACAGAAATTCTCATTCTTGTTAAAGGAAATTTCAGGAAGACCACTCACCAATTTAAGCCTCATGATCTTGTGCAATACATTATAGCTAGCATGACCGAGCCTACGATGCCACAATGTAAGCTCGTCCTGTTTGTTTGCTACAAGACACAAATCATTATTTTCTGGATCATCTAATCAACCATGTAGATGTTATTTATCCTTTTTCCAGAAAACTTCAGACTTCCTGTTTCCTTATCAAGTATTTGACATGAATTTGATTCAAAGATAATTTTGTGACCCTTATCACACAATTGACTTATGCTAAGCAAATTGTGATGAAGGCCATCAACAAGTAGCACATTATCTATTGAATTAGAGGCAAAATTACTGACCTTACCTGAGCCGATGATCTGGCCTTTGTTGTTACCTCTGAATATAACCTGACCTCCGTCCTTTTCAACGAGCATACAGAATTTTCCTTTGTCCCCCGTCATGTGCCTCGAGCAGCCGCTATCCAAGTACCATTTGTTTTGATTGTGGGCTGCTAGGCATTCCTGCACATGTGAATTAGACAAGAGGTTTTGGTACCCAAATCACTTTGGGTGACAAGGTATCATTCATGCCAAACAGTAAATACTTTGGAATCCAAACTTGTTTGAATTTTTGTTTATTTGGGTTATTCCAGCATTGTTTTTCAATGTGTCCAATCTTTTTATAGATCTTGCATGAAGATGGTTTGTTTACAACAGTGGGCTTGATGTTGTTTGGAGCATGCATGGGCATCTTACCTTTCTGTTGCCTTGTCAATTTTTCTTTTGGACTGGTTTTCCTGACCTGTCGATTGCTCTCCTTGGGGCTGTCAACAGATCTTGAACCTGTACCAGCATTAGGCTTCTTTGCCTTGGTTTAAGATTGCATTCCCTTAACCTTATTTTTGCTGTTCTTTGAGGGGGTGCTCTTACTTGTACTTGGGCTTGTTTCAACAAAGGATGTTATCAAATTCTGACCAATTTTCTTTTGTTTAATTGGTTGAAACCCAAGCCCATGTTTTGGAACAAAGACATTTGACCCCAAGATTGCATCAAGGTTTTGTTTCCCTTTAACAAACCTTGACAAATCTTCTAATTTCCCTTTTAGATTTTCTTCAGTCTTTTCCAATCTTTCTTTCAGTTTCTCATGCTCACCTTGAAGAGTTTCAAAGGAGTTCATTAAATCAACTTTTTCTTTTTGAACCTCTTGGAATTTCAGTTTCAAATTATCCAACTCCTCATGGTGAGCTTCCTCATCAATTTTCATCATTTCAATGTCTTTCATCAATGATGCAATTTGCTCATCATTTTGTGTGTTGTTGGCAAGATGGTTAGCTTTCTTTTTGAGTGCCTTGTTTTCATATTTTAGTTTACAGAATTTTTCAAATAACACAGTATAAGCCTCTTCCCATTCATCAATTGAATAGTTTTCAAAGGAAGAGTTTACCTCATTTGAGTCTTCACTTCTCGCCATGAGACAGTGGACTTCCTCATCTCCGGAGGTAGCTTGGCTGTGATCATCCTCGTCTTCATCGCTTCAAGTGGCCAACATTGCCTTGGCTTTCTTGAAGGTGAACTTGTCTTTCTTCAGCTTTTTCTTGAGCTCAGGGCACTCTCCTCTCATGTGGCCTTGCTTTTTGCACTCATAACACACAATCTCAGATTTTTTGTTAACATCAGATTTATTGAAAGATTCTTTCTTTTGGAAAGGTTTTGAGTTACCTGAACCTCTCCTTTTGTATTTCAAGAATTTTTTGAATTGTCTAGTGAGCATGGCCATTTCGTCATTCTCACTCTCACTAGACGATTCAGACTCATTACTTTCCTGAATGACTTCCTTCTTGGAAGCTGAGGAATTTTTCCTGGAAGCCTTCAAGGCAAGTGGCTTCCTAGGATTTTCTTCAGTTTCCTTTCTTTTCATGTTTATTTCATAAGTCATCAGTGAGCCAATGAGTTCATCCAATTTCATTTTTGAAAGGTCTTTGGAATCCTCAATGACAGTGGCTTTGGTGTTCCATGAGGATGGAAGAGACCGAAGAATCTTCCTCACCAAGTCACTCTCCCAGTATTCCTTTTTCAGGCCTTTCAAACCATTAATTATTAACATGAATCTTGCAAACATGTCAGAGATGGTTTCAGTGGAATTCATTTTAAACATCTCATATTCTGAAACCAACATGCTTGCTTTTGTCTCCCTTACCTCAGACGTACCTTCATAAATGAGTTCGAGTTTGTCCCACATCTCCTTTGCCGATGTGCACGTGGAAACTCTCGAGTACTCATTGGGATGGACCGCGCATTGCATCATATTGAGGGCACTCCAGTTGAGTGTCCCCTTTGCGATTTGATCCTTGGTCCAGGTACTCTCGTCTTCAGGAAGGGTATACTCACCCTTGTGGACAATTTTCCACAATTCGTAGTTCTATGCTCTCAGGAACACCTGCATGCAATTTTTCCAATAGGGATAATTAGTTCCATCAAAAAATGGTGGCCTAGTCACTGAGTGACCCTTGGCCACGAATCCCTTGCTAGATTCCATTTGACCGTGAATCTCCTGACCGTAAGATCAAACAAACAAGATAGTAAATCGGAGAAACTCGAGCTCTGATACCAATTGAAAGGTTTGTGGAATCCCAATATGGTAATCTAGAAGGGGGGGTTGAATAGATTACTACTAATTAAAAGTTTGAAAACAACCCTTTTTCAATCACAACAAAGTCTTTTGAATTTTCTGTAGAAACAACGTGAGAATTAGATGTGTTGACGATGTGTAGATGAGTTAGCAATCTATCTAGTGTGTGAATGCAACGTGCCTATAAAGCATCTAACGTGAAAAACGTTCAAACCACAGGACACGAAGATTTACGTGGTTCGGAGTACACAAATCGTGTATCCTACGTCCACGGCACACACACACACGCAGAGAAAACTGCTTATAAGCGAGTTCGGTGACTACAACTCACACACACGTGTTTTCTGATGTGCACCCACGATCAGAACAACACACACACGTGATCTCAAGCACAAGGGTCGCTTGAATCACCACAACACACACACGGATGGTAGAAATACGAAAACAGAGAGAGTTCTGAGTGAGAGAATAAATCCTGGTGAAGAACTCTTCTGAGAACGCCTGGAGGAACTTAAATCTTCGACTTGAATGCTTTGAGTCGATGGAGAAGGTTGAATCCTCGACGTTCTTATTTCAGGAGCTGCTGGATCGACGAATCTTTAGGGCTCTGTGCAGCAGTCTGAAGCAGGGCAGCAGCAACTCTTGTGAAACTTGGAGTAGCTCTAGGGTTTTTGGTTGTGGCTGCTTCTCTACGAAATTTCCTTCAAAGAGGTGTTTAAATATAGGAGTTCTCACATGGAGAAACGTGAGAGTTGGAAACACCTCCTAGGATAACTTAGAAACTTTCCGTAGTTTGAATTGTACTCCGTCTGTCGACAAGTCTTGGCCATCTGTCGACAGGCGACAGTAAAACAGAAGTATGGATCTTCAGCTCTGTGAGATCTGTCGACAGTCGAAGACCATCTGTTGACAGATGTGCTCTTTTGTGTAATCGACAGAAGTCTGGATGTTTTGGACTGTGAGATCTGTCGACAGCCGATCTGTCATCTATCGACAGATGAAGACTTTCTGAACTATGGGTCTTCTGGCAGACCACACCTGTGAGATCTGTCGACAGGTCTTTTATGTCTGTCGACAGGTGACCTTGTTTTTTGCTTTTTTGTGATCTTTTTCACTTGCTTGGAGAGAGCTTGACTTTGTGCATTTGTACCTACATGATGAAACATGTAAAATTAAGTATTTTGAATACACAAACAATCAAGTATTACATTAGTTTCTTTTTCATGTGTTACATGTATGAAACCTTAATTGAAGTTATTCATCATAAAAAACATGTTGTTATAAATGTTAGAATGAAAACCCAACAAAGAACACATTTGAGACTATAATATGGTTACCAAAAGTATACTTTATTCCATACCATTGAACTAATTACAACCTTACATAGAAAGAACCAGTTAAAGGGACCATTATTCAATAAAACTTCCAGAAAAGTTTCACTATTACATAGACTACTCAAATATCTGTTCCTAAACCGTCAACTACTCATATGGCGGTTGCTCATCACTCTTGCCCTGCCCCATCCGACTCCTCTGGTTCCTCATCACTACCTGAAAAAAAGGGCAGGATGATAGGGTGAGCGAACTAGCTCAGTAGGATTTTCATCTCAATATTGTGCGGGCACTAATATACATGATTAACATTTTAAATAGGCAGATATGCACATGAATGTGATGACAATGAATACTTTTCTAACAAGTTGAATAGAGGAATAGAATGGATGACATATCAAATCCAATATCGAATTTCATATACAATGGACAGATATTTCAAGAGTAGAATCATATCAAAAGAGATTTGGCCATATTCACAGATATCACGTATTCACGTGAACAGACTTATCATATCAAATCTTATCATATCAGATCAAATCAAACTTATCATATCAAACGAAGGCACATTTCCACTAATCTTGCTTATTCGTTGTGCTATGCCAAGCACTAGAAGTCCATACTCCCAGGGTTAATAAGTACGTTGAGGCGCTCCTCCCCAGGACCGGACCGGGCCCCTTTTGCACAGGCATTGGTCAGATGGACCGAAGTCCCATATTGTGCCGAACAAACATATTCATATTATGGCCACAGAGTTTCAATGACAAGCTCATAGTAAAAAGGAACATGATCATTCTTAGAGTCAAGGTATGACAAATAGCTCAAGAGAACCAAAGGCCGGATAACGACGTATCTTATGTTTCATAATTCATGAATGTCTTGACATGAGGATGTTTCTAAAGACAAATCGTATGCAGAACATGTGCTCTCAATTCTCCAAGAAGGGTGTGCCTATTCGTGCAAAGATGTAAGTGATTAGTCACGGATCTTTCCTAACATGTATGCAATTGACAAATAATTTATTGAACACCGGAAAGCATGTAACTATTGAAACTCGTATGCAATTCATGATAATAACTTCACTAACAAGTTCATACTAACATGTATTCATCCCCATATTCACATCATATTCTTATCTTATCAATTGACAATAGGGAAGATCTCAAGATATTCCAATGAACATAAGGACAATCATAATTACACATTAGAATCATATTCGTATCATTACCATTTTTCAATGGATTGATTTCTTTTAGGTCCATGCATACTATATAACATCATGCACATGCTAGTAGACATCATGTAATGATCAAACCCAAAATATGTAATTTTTTTGCAAAGTTAGTGTCGACACACCCCTTACTGGTGTCGACACAATGCTTCAAACACAAGACAAAATAATGCAGAACTGGTCAAGTATTGTCGACACAAGATCAAGTAGTGTCGACACTAGAGACAGCTCCCAGAAAACCCAGTCAACAGGTCTGTATAGGGTGTCGACACATGATTAAGTAGTGTCAACACAGGATCAAGTCGTGTCGACACTAGAGACCTTCCCAGAAAACTTTCTGGCCAATTTGGGACAGTGTGTCGACACTAGATCAAGTAGTGTCGACACTAGAGGCCTTCCCAGAACACCTTTTGGGCTAATCTGGGACAGTGTGTCGACACTAGATCAAGTCGTGTCGACACTAGAGGCCTTCCCAGAAAAACTCATAGGTCAAGTGTAACCCGAAAACACATCTCATGCAGTGATTTACTTACCCCACTTATAAATCTCTAACGAATGACTTTTAGACAAAATGTTCAACACGAAATATGACGAGGACAACTAGTAGGAGATCTTTGATGCTGGGGGTTGGATCTAATTCGGTCTCAAATCCCGAGAAATACATGCAGGACATAAAGCTAAGTGCAGCCCGAAATCGCAGTATCATGCAGTGACTCTCTTACCATACTTATAACTCTCTAATGAAAGACTTTTGGAAAAACGTCCAACATAAAAGATGATCATGACTACCAGTAGAAGAAATGTGATGAAGGAAGTTTGGTCTAATTCGGTCTCAAATCACGTGCATAATAAGAAGAATGGGAAAAGCCCTAACTGTGCGCGACTTAGTGAAACTACGAATACACAATGTATACTCCATGAAATTGAGTCAAACCTCATGCAAATGAACCTAGACTCAAAGATCTACATGATGGTGTTGGTTTTCTTTAATCTTGGCCCGAGAACACCTACCTTTATGAAGATCTAAGACCGGTTGACGTTCTAGGCACATCAGAGGATGAAGGGGAATGAAGCTCTGGTTCCCAGCCTTTCTCCTCCTTCTCTGATGCCCTAGCCCACCTCCAAACGACCCCAACTTGTTGCTAAACCTTCCCCAAGAGTTTAAGGATGAGTTCTTATAGATTTAGGGTGTAGTTACAAGTCCTAACGGGACTAGGAAAGGGGTTGCGAATTCTGCTCCCTGCTTTCCAAGAAATCTGGGATTCTCTCAACCAAAGGAGGTAGCAAAGTTTTAGGAAACCACCTCTTAGAGTTGGATCCGGTTTTGGCTTACCTTGCATGACTAATTACCCTAATTTTAACCCTAAATTGCCCTCTCTAATTATTGCATAATTACATACATGAATTTCTGGGTAATTTCTTGTCCCAATTTTTATCATTAGCTAAATGTGCTCCATTGGCCCAATATTGTTAATGGGTTATTAATACATGATGTTGGAAGCCTCTCCAACATGTTTACTTAATTTATGGTAAGGTTATTTTTCCGCGTTAACAATTTATACGGAATTTATTTATTCTCCTTTATTTCTAAAATTTTAAATCACTAAATTTCCGGGGTGTTACAGTAAGGCCCGTGATTTCTTTTCTGTAATTGCTTGTATGAATAATTTTATTGTGCGTAGTACTTATTTATATGTATTGCATGAATTAGTGTTATGATAATGTATACATTGTATATATGTATATATCTATATGTGTGTGGTGTATATAGTTCTGCATGTTAAGTCTGTTCCGTCAACCAGTTGGCGTCAACATCAGTTGACGTTGACTGTGAATCGACGACAATATCGATGGATGCCTATTCTGAATCGACGGCTAGAGATGTTGACGTCAATCTCCTAGATCAGTTATGTTTTTCAGATCCAGAAACATCTCCAGAAACACAGCCTTTTGTTTTAGAAACCGACCCCAACGGCTCTATGCCTTACCCAAACACATCTCCGACCCTTGCCCTTATAAAACACCCTCGTGGGCCGATCTGACTCCTTTTGACTCTTTGTCAAAAACCCTAATATTTTATGTGCGAAACCCCGACTTGGACCTCTGAAATCTGGCGACTGGCGACTTCATCCGGCATTCTACAACGACTGGAGAGGAGTCAATACATCCCGGAACGACTTCCCCACACTGGTGTGCTGAGGAGATCAACACAGAAACCGGGTAAAGGTGGATATGAGGACTCTTTGGTTCAGGCCGAGGAGGGCTTCTTCGACTCAAAACATAGATTGAGAAATTTTCTACAGGCAAGTACCCCATCCACATAATCCCTACATGTGTCTAGTATGTCCCAGGAATTTTTACAGATTTTTCTCGTGTCCTGGAACCCCATTCACATAATCTTTTGGGTGTTCAGTCTGTGTTTTTCACAGACAGGAACTTAACGGCGGGATCCCTTGCCGTTAAGATCCTGAGCTGGCGGCACCCTATGTTGCCGTTAACATGAGTAAACGGCCATACCTTTGCCGTTGAGTTCTTCAGGCAAGAGTAGTGAACTGTCTGCCTTTGTAAGCTATTTTTTTTTTCCGGATTTCTGCGCATGAGGATATATGGTAAATTTTATATGTTATGTAATATGTGTAGTGGAGCATGTTATGAAATTTCTGTGAAATTTCGTTAAGTGTATTAATTATTAAAATTTTGAAATACATGTTAAACATGTTCTGAATATTGTAAATTACTGTTTATGTTATCCTTGTGGAATTTAAGTGTCAAAAATTTTTTGTGATGCTTAAATCAATGTTAGAGCATGTTGTTAACATTTTGAAATTTTCTGATGACTATGTAAATTTATATATTTTCTGAACTGAAAAATAGTGAGCATGTTTTATTAGTGTAGAAATTCAGATAAATAATGTAAAAAAGTAAATTTTTAGAAATTGACATATGCTTAAAAATGTCATTTTTCATGTATAGAATGATTTTTGAGTCCAAATAATGAAATTCCATTCTAGTTTGACTATTTTAATCTTATGTAATACCACTGTTAGAATTTTCAGAAATTGTGTGTAACTCAAAAAAATGTAAAAATTGGTATGCATGTTGATTAACCTGTAATAGATTTTTGGTTAAACTTTTGTAATGAAATGATGATAGTGACTATATATTCCGGTTTCATGTGACCTATTGATAGATTAAAACATGTTAATGTGGTAGATATTAAAAATCTGAAATTTTCAGCATGATTAGGCTTATTTTGAAAATTTTAAATTCTGAAAACAGTAGTGCCATGCTAGGTAATACTGAAATATGTGAAAATGTGAACATAGTATAAATATGATAAATTGTGCATTAAGTGTGTGTTAAAAGTTTGGAAAATGTGTAATTGTGCCAATGGGTGACACTGCTACCTTAGAGGGCTGTGGAACTGTACTGTGGTAAAGTCCCCACGGGAAAGTTCAAAGTGTGTGATGTCCCACGGGCATTGGGATTAAATCCTGGAGGCGAACAAGTATCGCTGGTTAGGGTGGAGAGTGTTTCTCCCGGTTCTGCGCAGTAACTAAGATTTATCACTGAAATGCCTAGGTGATAGATATGTGATGTGATTAGTGTGTGTCCTTCTAAAAGGTGGTTTGGGCTATGTGTCACGGCATTTAATAAATGTGAACTTGTGTTTAAGTGGAAGTGAATGTGTAAATTGTGAAATTGTGTAAGTGATCATGTATTAATATGAATTCTTGTGACAACATGTAAATTGATAACTTCTTAAATGATTATAATATGTACATAGCAAAATAGTAAACTTTTCAAGAGTATAAATGTGTTATCCATATGAAAATGATTATAGAATCCATGCCAGAATTGTGTCTTATTTATGTGTACAAACTCCATGTTTAAAATGACTAATGTTTAGCTTGTAAGTGTGTGAATGTGGCTAAATGAGTTTAGTTTAATATATTGAAAAGTATGTAGAAAGCATGTGATAGGCTTTAAGTTATTGAAAATTTTGTATAAGACAATTTCCATGTGTAACCTGTGTAGAAAGTATGTTTAAGATTTTTACTTTAGTTAATTGTTAAATCCATGTTTATATGTTATTGTGTAGTATGAAAATGTGAAAGTTATGTGATGCATGTAAGTTTAGTGTGTTTGGTGTTACTTGTTGAGTTCTTTTGAACTCATTCTTGCTTCGGCGTATAGGTGCAGAGATTACTACTTCTTCCGAGGAGATCGTTAGGAGCGACTCGGAGCGGGAGTAGGAGACCTTGTTTAGATTCAACATTGCATTTTCATTTTCATAAGTATGTATAAAGACTCAGCGTAGTCTTATGTGGATATTTTATTTATTTTATTTCTAAATTATGAAAAGTTTGGTTTTGTTTTCTTCTATATGGACTGTGAATAGAATGTGGATGATGGAATAAGAGTTACTTTTCAGTCATATTCAATTCCGCTGTTATGTGAATGTATTTATGTATATTCCAGCCTATTATATAATTGTTGGGTAAATGTCCCACTGTAGCGGCGTTCATTATATCGATGAGGGTTGGTATAACCGTACCGGTATAAGGAGGGTCGTTACATATTGTGAATGAACAGATATATGTTTATGTTTATGTTGCCTTGATGTATTTAAGGATGTTGGTGCAAATGGATGATTGGTTAAGGAAAATGTTTATCCCTCAATGTAGGTGTTTTGTCATCATCAAAGAGGGGGAGATTGTTGGATCCCTTAGAGTTTTGATGATCACAAAACACTTATTATGTTGTCTAACAAGTTCTTAAGTTGTGTCAGGACATTTTCCAAGTGCTATTGGACCTCCTAAGAAAGAAGATGGATTGGCTGAAGAGGAGTCGACCTCAGCTCTCTAAAGGAGTCGACCCCATTTCTGCTCTGTTGTTCAGAGTCGACCCCAAGTTTCTAAAGGAGTCGACCTCCATACAAATATTCTGCAAGTGCTATAGTAGCAAGTCGACCTCAGGTTTCTAAAGGAGTCAACCCCACTTTTGCTCTGTTGTTCAGAGTCGACTTCAAGTTTCTAAAGGAGTCGACCTCCATATTAATGCTCTGCAAGTGCTACAGTAGCAGAGTCGACCTCAAGTTTCTAAAGTAGTCGACCTCCATACAAATGCTACAGTAGCGGAGTTGACCTTAGTTTTTTAAAGGAGTCGACCTCCATACAATCTCTGCAAGTTTTGCTGAAGCGGAGTCGACCTCGACTTATGATGGAGTCGACCTCAGCCCTAAGTGAGGTTGACCCCAGTGAAAAGGGGAGTCGACCCCGACTTCTAGATCTGTTCAAAAAGCAATCTTTGAACAACTTTTTGACCAAGTTTGCTTTTCACCAACTCCCAAATGGATACTTCTTTGAAGAGGCTATAAAAAGGTCACTTGGGGAAACCATAGGCAAAGATTTTTGTGGAAAAGAGAGCCACTGTCAAGGACTCATCTACAACTCTTTATTTTCAAGTGTTTCTCCTTCTTGAGCTTCCAATCTGCTAGATCTTTAAGAAGGGAGTTTTTAGAGGAGATCTCTTCTACTCAAGAGCTTCATCAACATCTGGATATCATCCTCATAAGCTTTTCATTTGCCATTCCTTGATCTATTTTTCTTTATATTGAGATTCTTACTTCGTGTTTTTGCCTTCTTGGTTGAATGTTGGTTTGGGTTTGCATACCCAACCTTGTGTTTCTTGGTGAGTTGGGAACCGCATCAACCAACAGCTTGTTGGTGAGCTAGGCACCATATCAACCAGCAGCTTGTTGGTGAGCTGGGCACTGCATAAATCGGCGGGTGTAGTTTCACTCTTTATGAGGGTAAATCTCACTTTGTTGGTGAGGACTGGATGTAGGTAGACCAAATGGGGTCTTACCAAACCAGAATAAAATCTGTGCCTCTTGGTGTGATTGTTTCCTTCTTCCCTCTCTCCTCTCATTGTTTTCTGCACTGTATTTTCATTTCTGCATTAGTTTCTATTGGCCTCTCCTAACAAATTTTTATGGCCCTATTCACCCCCCTCTAGGGATAGTCATAGTCTTGATCCTTACACTTACAAAATTATCTTCTAATTGGGGAGTGATTTTGAATGCTGCGGGCAATAATATTCTATAAAAGAAGACAATAATTTAATTTCATTGAAATTTAGATAAAAAATCATATGTAATATATACAATTAAATCATTTTATTTTACCTACTTCTCCCTTGCATTCCACTTTTCACACATTATCTGCCAATATGACGGATGAACATCAGCCAAAATAGAGACAACAACATCGTTAAAAGTCTTTCTCTTATAATGCTAGCAAATGATAATTACAATGTTAAAAATGTTATTGTAGAAGTATAAAAAGTAAGCTTCAATCAAATACTATTTTATAAAATAACTTACCCTCATCTTTGACATCCCACACCAGCCTTTGTGCATGGCCATCATATGTTATAACATCTCCTTATTTGTCTGAGGAGTATGATCCCATTGATAGATGACCTACACACATAACATCAATTCAATTTAAATATCGTATGGATATGTGCATATGATACTTTAGATATTTATTTTGTTACCTCAAGATCTCTAAATATTTAAATTTTCATCTCTTTAGAAAGTTTTGAAATTTTTTCTGCCACAACTTGCAATGTAACCAACTGATGGTGCTCATGTCACTCACAAAGTCTGTTCCTTGTTCACCTACGTCGTATCCATCGAAAACTTTCACATTCCACCTCTATCTAATCTCTAACCTCCTTTCTGTGGCACCTCTAGTGGGACCTTGACCACTAGTCCCCTGACCGCGCATTAATGCAATTGTGTAAACATACATGCATAAATAAAGAGGTTAGATTTCATAAAAAAATAAATATAAATTACAACACTACTGAATATTAAACTATACCTCCTACAGAAGAAGATGCAGGCATAGCTGAAGATGTCCCCTATGAGGTAGGAAGAAGGGCCTGCGAAGAAATAGGAGGGTCTCGAGGAATTGAGTCTTGAGAGGAATGACCGACCGCATTGTCCATGGTCTATGATCTCCGAACTCTAGATCCATTACATGAACCCATCTCTGAAAAAAATGCTGTTAATAAACAATATGCAATTAAAAAAAAATTCGATAGCATCTCCCCTATACCAAGAGTAAATCCACATGTACATTCACATTCCTTAAAAACATTTACTTATTACAAATAAATTGAATTTCATGTACACATCCTACAAAAGATACAATGATTTCCATATCCATATCATGTAAAAAGCTCATTCACATCCTGCAAAAAACACATCTATTACCACACATTCACATCCTACAAAAATACATCCATAGCCACACAGTCACATCTAGTAAAAAAAAATTAATTCTCTCCACATCCTATACACACATTCACATTCTTATCGAAAGTAGGTCATTTAGATGCTCATTACTAATCGAAAATATAATATAAGATTAGGATTACATAAAGATTCACTATAAAATTAAAATTGTTCACTTAAATAAATACTTACAAGAGATAAATGTAAGAGATTTAGCTGAAACCCCACTTAACTCTCTATATATTCTCCAACTCTTATGTTTATTCCTTTAATAACATCCACATCGAATATTTCGCCAATAATAGGAAGACCGACTAAATTTTCTTGAAAAGCTTCAACAATTTTTGTTCACAATGTTGTCAAAAGTATATGACCTTGTCATTTTTGTTTATGTTGATTGATGTGTGATAAGTTGCATGTATTTTGCAGTTGCAACAATGTGGAAGTAGGAGATGTGATGCCCTACATATTTTCTTCATGGTTGTGCTTTATGTGGATTGATCGGAAAACATTTTGAACTCCGGATGGTATTTTTACAGTCGGTAGAGTTGTCTATCTGGGGAAGGTTGATGTTGACATCACCTTATGCTAATGTCAACCTTGTTGACCTCTAAGCACCTGGCCGTTAACCCCCCTGATCAGTTTTTTTTCTTCTCCAAATTTTCCTCCTTCTGACGGCAAGATCGATTGCCGTTTACTTTAATGTTGATGTCCACGCATGTTGACGTCAACTTATTTGTGTTTTTGTCCAAATTTTGCTCAAAAACTAGTCACTTTCTTCGGATCTGTTGGAAAGATAGAGCCGTATTAGGGCATGGATCCTACCCTAATCACGACCTAAGGCTCTATATATATGGAGTAGCTTCATTTAGGGGAGAGAACTTTGCTCTCTTGGCTAGGATTTTTTTGTGCTTTGAGAGGAGAGAGAGGGTTATTCCATGGGAGATTGATGTCGTTGCTACAAGTTCGTGACTGTTGCTATGAAGAGAAGACTTCTACAAACCTAGAGGAAGGCTCTAGACGTGGAGAATATGGTCAGATTGTGCTCAAGAAGGCGGATTTGATTGTGCTTGGAAGACAACTCTTTGGTTGCCAAAGAGGGATTCATTGGCCTAATTTAGTTTTGTGGGAGGTTTTAGAGGCAAGTAATTTATGGTTTCTATAGCGTATACCATTCAGATCGTGGTTTAGTGGTTGTGGAGGCCAATGTGTGGCCTTTGGTGTGTGTTTCAGGTGTTTACGCAGTTTGTGGGACTTTGTGGGCCGACAGATTGGGCCTAAAGCACCCACCGGTTCACTGTTTTTGAATGCGACAGGTCTGGACGTCGCGTTCTTAATGCGACGGTCCTGGGTGTCGCGTTCTTGTTACCGCCGATTTGAGTCTTCATCTGCATGTCCGCTGCGTGGTGCGCGCTGGGCGACCCGCTGGCGTCAGCAGTAAGAAGGCAACGACCTCCTACATTACGCTCTTGTCGCGACAGTAGTGTACGTCGCGTTCTTAACTTTGAGTTGCTTATTACATTAGGTCGGCCGAACAGAGCTCAGAAAGCTCTGCTCGTCCAGGAAGGGGTTTTTGCAGAGGATTTTGGGCGATTCAGGATTATGGTGTTGTTTTTGGCATGGTCTCGCCACGAGGACATGCTACGGAGTGAGGGAAACGCCGGGAGATTGCCGTTCTTCACGTTCTTCGTGAAGATAGGGAGATTCTGCCCTGTTTCACATTGTGAATTGCATGCGGAGCATGTTTAGCTTGTTACTTGCATTATAGAGGTTTGATATCATGCTAGGGCAATGATTAGAACATGAATAACTGCTTGATATGGTGTTTTACATGGTTTGCATGAGGAATCTGGAGGTGGGTTCCCAAAATTAGGTCACTGTCTGTGTAGACGATGGACCTGACTGTCGCGTTCAGAACGCGACAGCCCGACCCATCACGTTCTTCTTCAGAATGTGCCGTATTGAGGCGTCGCGTTTTGAAGGCGAAATAGACCCCGTCGCGATAAGGATTCCGAGGGCAATAGGCTTGCACATGGTTACGTGATTATCAGATTATTGATATGTGTTGTGCATGGCAATGGTAAACGGTGCATTGACACTCGTAGAGTTTGAGGAACATGTTGTTCACGTGGTTTGTGTGTGCGTGGTGAGTAGTACGACACCTACCGTGGTTACCTCTTCAGTTGGGAGCCCCAAGTTTTGTGTGAGCTAGTGTAAGACCCGGCCCTCCTGGGCCCTTGGCCCTATCCTCAGGGTCACGACAGACACCCTGGTCGTGACATGGTCACACCAGGGGTGCCCATTGCGACATGGTTTTTGTGGCGACACACCTGGCCGTCGCGACATGGTCACGACAGAGGTGGGCATCACATTCTTGTCGCGCCCTCTGGAGGCCTCGCGACTACTTTTCTAACAGACATGACCGCTGTCCTGTCTGTTAGAATGGTCGTGTCGGGTGGCAGGTGCGTACAGCGTGGATGCGACTTGGTCAGTCGTTGCGTTTACTTTTACCGATCTTCGAGGTTTGACTACTTTTGGGGTCGCACCGGGGGTGGCCGTCACGACATGGTCACGACGCCTAGGGGCATCGCGACATGCTTGCTGTCGTGCTGGGCCGACCCGTCACGTCTTGGGGGCCGTTTGCTTAAAAGCCGAGCCTGCGCCCCATTCTCCCCCTCTCGCCCTCTCTCTTCTCCTTCTTTCCTCTTCTTCCTCTGTCGAGCTCTCTTGCATTTTCTCGGCAGTTCTTCATGCTTGGGGTGCTTGTGCTGAGGTGGCGACGTCCTGTTTGTGCAGGGGACGTGATCGTGGTGCTTGGAGCGAGGAGGAGGTGGCCATTCCGTTGTGAAGGCCGCAACGGGTCGGCTCTACTTGTAGAGGTAGGGACCCTTGATCCTCTCACCCTAAGCATACTCCCCTCCCCCTTGAGATGGTGTTTTTCCTCGTTGTTTAGGGTGTGGGGGTGTGAGGAATCCATGCTCGTGGTTGAGTGAGTTTCTCCATCGAGTGTAGATTCTTATGAATCCATGTTTGTGGGGTTGTAGGGGTGGTTTGCATGATTTAATAGCTTTCATACATGTTCACCATGCTCCCCTCCCCCTGTGGTGTGCTTGTATCCCGTTTTTGGGGTGGTCTCCGGGAGGACTGCTTCGGAACCCCCCTTGGATGAAGATGCGACCACTATAGAGGTCGCGATAATGTCGCGACCGGCGTGGCCGCCGTGACATCATTGTGATGCTCTTGGGTGTCGCGACCTAGTCGCGACGGCTTGGGCCTCCGCGACAGTGTTACAATAGGGTAGGGCGTCGCGACAAGGTCATGATGGCCCGATGCGTCGCGACTACAGTAGAGACATGTTATGGTCTTGCGAAGTTCCGTGTTTTGTGGAGTCTTCGCCGTTTCCGCTTCTTACTGTACCATGGCACCTATGCTAGTTTCCTAGTACGGTCCTGCACTAGTCGTTTGCCTGATGCTTGGCACTTGAGGGCTTGTCTCGTGTGAGAGGTTGTTACCATTGCCTGGGATCCCTATCCTCGAGAGCCTGTTGAGGGAGTACTCCGGGCTACGAGCATGCTCGAGTTGGCAGCCGAGTAGGCAAACTCTGGAGCAGAGGGGAAAATGGTGGCTAGGACAGCGGCGTTGAGTCGTTTATAGAGCTCTCGTAGTTAGACTGGGATGCCGAGGTCTATTTGGGAGTTCTTCCCGATGCAGTCTAGCTAGTCCTTTTCTCACTGCCTCGCTCTTTGTGGCCCCGGAACCACCTAGAGAGGCCAGGCGTGGGACTGTAGTCCGGCCAGACTACGGTGGTTACTGTTGTGTTTCTTGAGTCCTGCTTCACTCTGAATAGACGTGGAGGCCTGGACCTAGGTCGAGGATAAGATGCCAGTGAGCGCACCTAACCGTTGACTAGTGGTAGTGCTTTCCGTAGCTAGTGTTCCTTGTCCAGGTGGGGTTTCCCCTGTCTATGTTTCTAGCTGTGTGGTGGTCACGACAAGCATTCGTACGAAGTTTTCGACCGTGTTGTACTTCCGTACCGTTGCTAGTTAGTAGCTTTGCTTTCGCACTTCCGTTTGTAAGTAGAAGATACAACTACTGTCATTTAATTGTTTATATATGTTCTTATGCCTATTAGAGCCAGTAGGAGATTGGTAGTCCCTACTGAGATTCTGCTGTGAAGCTTATCCCTCCTTGTTCCCAGGTGAGACTTCTCAACAGCGGCAGGGTGCGCGCCGGGCGGAGGAGACGGGGTGGTAGCCGTGGTCCCCGTAGCTAGAAGTGGTTCCCCCTCTCAGTGTACGTCACCCTCGGGGTATTCCCCTAAGGGACTTGTTATCCCCTTCCTTTACTTGTACTAGTTGTGTGTGTGTGTGTTGGGACTATACTTAGAGCGGCATGCAACAGTCTCGCTCTTCTTTCTATTTCCACGTGTGTGCTTCTAGTTTAGCAGTTGACGTTTACTTCCTTTACATATCCTGTTAGATCTATATTATAGCCTTTCCGGATCCCCGGATCCGTGGGCGACGACCGCAAAAATCGAGTCCTCGACGTGGGTCGAGAGTCGGGTTCTCGGGGTCGTTACAGTTGGTATCAGAGCGAGAGTATGACAAGACTTGTAAAGGATTTAAACTATGACAGAAAGTCCCAACAGTAGTACAAGTACACTGCTAGCTGCCCGAGTTGATATTGTTAACCTTGTTGGTTGTGTGCCGTGCAGGATATGGCTCTGCGCAGGCGTAGGCAGGCTAGAGAGCTGATTGAGCAGCAGGATGAGTTTGATGTGCCCATGTAGGGGCAAGTCCAGGAGGAGATGTCAGCAAAGGAGTCTGTGGCATAGCCTTAGGCAGCAGCAGCAGCAGAAGTACCAACCCCTGCCACAGTAGTACGCAGATTGGTTCCCCTTGGCAGAGCAGTTCTTCAGGAACTTGTACCAGGGAGCGTGGCAGCCTGGGCAGACAGCCATGGGAGGTCAGCATCTAGTACCTCCCCATGTGGTACCGGAGCAGAAGGCAGATCCAGAGGTCGAGCAGCCAGTAGTTCGGTAGGCGTCAGGTTCTGGGAGTGCCCGGGCCGACCGGAGGAGAACGACAGTCATGGAGGATAGGACCGCCCTCTTGGAGAGGTTCTTGCGCCTTTGGCCACTGATTTTCTTTGGTGAGTATGATCCAGACAAGGCAGAGAGTTGGACACACGAGTTGGAGCGCACGTTCGAGACCATGGAATGCGCCGAGGAGGACCAGGTCAGACTAGCAGTATACCAGCTCAAGGCAGCAGCCCATGAGTGGTGGAGAGTTCAGATACAGACTCACTTCCAGGGGCAGTGTTTGGATCAGATCATTTGGCAGCAGTTTTTGGAGATCTTTCACGCCGAGTACTTCCCTAACTACGCTCGACGTGAGAGACAAGACCAGTTCCACGAGTTGGTTTATGGCGACCTCATAGTTGCTCAGTACCACCAGCAGTTCTTCCAGTTGTTGAGGCATGTTCCTCATGTAGTAGGCAGTGAGTAGGCTTACGCAGAGAGGTTCATCGAAGGACTGAGGCCAGACTTGAGGTGGGGCGTGACAGCTCACATGTTTACCACCTTAGGAGAGGCCGTGGCTAAGGCCACTACCTTGGAGAGAGAGACCTGGTAGCCCCAGCAGCAGCAGCAACAGCAGGGAGGAGCCTCTTCCAGGTCCTCGCCGTACCAGCGTCCCGCAGGGAGTCGTGGTAGCATGACTTCTTCTTCTTCGGGCTTAGATAGTTCCGGGATTCGCTTGAAGTTCAGGTAGTTGTCCACTCGCGGGGGTGGATGGAGCTGGCAGTAGAGGCGTCAATCGAGGTTTGCGGAGCAGTCGGTCCAGCAGGGAGCCGAGCAGGGAAGGCAGGAGGCAGTTTGCTACACTTGTGGCTTGCCGGGTCACTTCAGGAGGGATTGCCCGATGGGGCAAGTCCAGCAGCCGCAGCAGCCAGTACAGTGCGCGCAACAGCTACCGCAGTACCAGTTCCCTCCCCAGCAGTAGGTGTTGCCCAGCTAGCAAGCCCAGAGTGGGGGGGGGGGGGTGAATGGGATTCTAAAAATTTGTTTAGAGTTAAAACTTGTCAACAAAAGCGCTTAACAAAAAAACACTAAAGTAGATAGTTACTGTTAGTAAGAATGAAGATAAGCAAGCACATAAAACAATCACACAAACAATAGGAGATTTTTATCCTGGTTCAGTCCTCCTGTCCCAAGGAGTCCTACGTCTAGACCCCAAGCAACAACTTGGGCTTCCACTACCAAGGGTACTGTTCCCCTTAAGGATCCTTACATATCCAGCCGCAGCTGGCCTTCTCTTCTAATCCCGAAGAGGTATACAACGACACTGATACACATGTCTTCCTTCCTTACTAAAGAGAATAAACATCACCTGTTTCCAACAGACCTTCTCTTCACAACCCAAAGAGAACTTCACAAAGATGTGAAAAGAATCGAATGCCCCCTAGACCAAGCTTACAACAAGTGCTTGATTCGAGGCAATGTCTGAGAGAGAAAGATTTACAATAAGAAAATCTCTCAGAACATAAAAGCTCTCCAATGGCTAAGCAAATGAACAAGGAGAGCTAAGAGCTACAGCAGACTAGGGAGTGAAGCTTGGGCTCTTCTTTCTGATGCTCACAGGTTGTAAGATGAAAGCTCTTAGGTACAAAAGTTGTTGCTTCACTTAGTCATCAGTCTTCTATATATCTTCTCTTTAAAAATATAGTCATTGAAGTATTCGTTGTCTCTAAGTTGAATGCTCGTTAGACTGCATGGTTCATCATGTACGACAGGTGTGCTTGCAGTCATTTAATGCGTTACGAGCCATGCACACAAAGGGAAGATCCATCCAGATATCCTTTAGCTTCTAGTTGTCCAACGTTGTAAGGTGTGGTACTGTCAAAGACCTGCACATAATAAATGCCTCACAATAGACAGCTAGACTATCTCTTTGCTTGTCAGTCAACGTTAGAAAGCATGCAGTAGGAGTATACACCAAAATAGAAATACCATTTTGTCATCTGATAAAGTGATTGCTATTTTATCATGGGTGCAAAATGTATTTAGATATGCGATGTATAGTCATAATAAATGCAAGATACAAAGATATTCGCGGGAAGACTTCAAACTTCAAAGCATTTGAAAATATATTTGAATATCATGAGAAGAATAGATGTATTCACGAAATCTATGATAGGGAAATCGATGTGTCCATGAGACACTGTTCTACTTATAAAATCGTTACATGAACAAGTCATTATTGAAGCAAATCGTTCTTATAGTAGAAGCAAATCGTTGTGAACACAAATTGTTGTACAAATATGAGAAAATCGTTATATGAGCAAATCGTTGTTCAAATATAGAAAATCATTGTACAAGTATAAACAAATCGTTGTACAAGCAAATCGTTATTCAAATATAAACAAATCGTTGTACAAGTATAAACAAATCGTTGTACAAGTAAATCGTTATTCAAATATAAACAAATCGTTGTGTGAGCAAATCATTGTTCAAACATAGACAAATCGTTGTACAAGTATTAACAAATCGTTGTACAAGTAAATCGTTATTCAAATATAAACAAATCGTTGTACAAGTATAAACAAATCGTTGTACAAGCAAATCGTTATTCAAATATAAAGAAATTGTTGTTTAAGCAAATCGTTGTGAACACAAATCGTTATACAGATATAAGCAAATCGTTATAAGCACAAATCGTTGTTTCACTTATTAAATCGATGTAGTGATCGAATCATTGTTTGCTTTATCGAATTGTTACAACAACCAAGCCGTTGTGTAACTTATCAAATCGTTATAGTGACCAAGTCGTTGTGTAACTTATTGAATCGTTATAGTGACCAAGTTGTTGTGTAACTTATCGAATCGTTACAGTGACCAAGTCGTTGTGTAACTTATCGAATCGTTATGAGACGAAAATCGTTGTTTCTCTTAACGAATCGTTGGGAGACCGAAATCGTTGTTTCACTTAACGAATCGTTGTAAGACTGAAATCATTGTTTCACTTAACGAATCGTTGTGAAATCGTTCTGCTCTAAAGAAATTGATACTTATGAAATCGTTATGCTCTAAAGAGTTCGATACTTATGAAATCGTTATGCTTAAGGAAATCAATACTTATGAAATCGTTATGCTTTAAAGAAATTGATACTTATGAAATCGGTATGCTTACAAAGGAGTCGTTATGCTATAAAGACATCGATATTTATGAAATCATTATGCTTACAAAGGAATCGTTATGCTATAAAGACATCGTTATTTATGAAATCTTTATGCTTACAAAGGAATCGTTATGCTATAAAGCAAATCGATATGAACTTAGAAGAAATCTATGCTCTGAACTTTTAAATAGCAGTGTGTAAGAATTACTTACAGATTTTACTTGATTTATTTCCTGTGACTGAGCTTCATAAAAACTTGTTAGATAATCTTTGTCAGGGTTTTGTTAATCACCAAAATTATATATAATTAAATAAAATTATATGGGGATGGACTGATCATCAATCTCCTCCTTTTTGGTGATGACAAAATATGACAAGACATAACATGTAATGTGCTGAAATGAACTTGAGTAAAATTTCTAAATAAGAAATATATATTTCAAAATGTTTTATTTTCTCCCCCTTTTTGTCATTAAGCAAAAAGACACAATGAAAGGACATAGGAAAGATAAATGGGAGCCAAAAAGAGACAACATTTCATTTCATTACTGAGGAGGTACAGAAATGTAGAAAGCAGGAGATAGGAGGGAGGCATAAACTTGGAAGGCCCCATAAATCATAGAATAAGGGGTTCCATGACAGGAGCCATCCTCTTGATGTGTAGTTGCCTTTGAGCTTCAATAAAAATCCCATACTCATCGCTGCCAAGGGACATTTTGAAAATGCTAGAGGTGCTAAAACTAGTATGCTGGAGGAACTGATGGATGGAGATAGGGTAGAAGATCTGTTGCTGCTTTAGTTCCTTTTTCATACCCATATACACCTTGTATCTCTCAACCCATGTATCATAAGGGTCACAAACAAGATGAATAGAGTTCAAGTCTAAAAATTCTGCAGTAGACAGAGGAGGTTGATTGGAGTGAATCTCTCCCAATCTGATGGAGATAACCGCTCACACTCAGACAAAAGAGGGGCAAGTACATCAATCTTGATGTGGCCTTGGAGATACTCTCGGTAGACAAATCTGTGGAAGGAGAGGGAAAGACCTTTCTGCACTGAAATTCTGCCCATTACCCTTGCAAATCTTTCAAAAATCATTGTACCCACAGTAGATTCCATGACTAGGGAATAGAGAGGAGGCAGGAACACAACATCTGGTATTTCCAAAGTGGCAAAATCAACCTAAATGGATGTGGTATGAGCATCATTCGAACCAAGAGCAGAAATAGCTTGCTTGAATCGGCCAAGCTGAACTTCAGGTAGATGGTTGAGATAGCAATAATCACTGAACATCTGGAAGTAGCAGATGAGCTTGATCTCCTTTTGAATAAATGGAGCCCATGTATTCTTGTGATGAATCACAAACCACTTAGAGAGAGTGAGTGGGTGATCCCTAGGTGGAAATTGACCAGAGCGGGCTGATGTGAATTACCTGAATAAGGACTGATGGCCCCGAGCCCATTGATCTTCAGTTTTGGCTTCAGTCATGGAGAAAATTTTTGACTGTTCAGCCTTTGAAAGAGAAGAGAGAGGGAGAAAAATATTTAGGTGGTCGGTGAGATTAAGGTGAGAAAGGCAAAAAATGTTGGCAAATGTGCATTTTTGGAGGAATTCACAATAGATGGATCTTCTTCGATTTTCAACAGTGAGAGAAAACCAAAGAGGTGGAAAATGTGGTTCAGAGGAAATGGCAAGATTGGAAGAAATTTTCCTCTTTTTGGGAACATGGCTGGAAGAGCCTGTCCTGTGAATGTGAGTGCTAACTGACAGGACTGTGCGAAGTATGGCTACTTCAAACTCATCCTTGATGTTCTGGATAAAAGGACCTTCAACTTGGGCACCCTCTGGAATGATGGTAACAAAAGAGGGAGGAGTAGGGGGATGAAGAAAAGAATAAGCAGGGGGTGGAGGAGGTGCAGATGGTCCAACTAATGAAAGACTTGAGGAGGAAGCTCCAGTTGAGGAGGATGATGCTGGAGGTGCCTCAGAAGGAGGAGGAATGAATGTGGAGGAAGCAGGAGAAGAAGAGGATTGTGGAGGAAATGGTGTAGGAGAGGAAATGTTTTTGGGAAGGGGTTGTTTAAAGGTGGCAGGAGCTTGAGGGGCAGTGGTGGATGAAGGTGGAGAAGGAGGGGCTGGAGTTTGAAGAGGGGAAGAAGGGGGCTCTAGGGCTACAGCTTGGTCTTCAGCTCTTGCAGGCACAGCCTCTGATTCCTTTGGCCCTGGTGGCCCAGACTCATCCATGACTGGCCCTGGTGGCCCCGATGCTGCCGAATCCTGATCAAACTGCCTTGACTCTTCACCATTCTTGGGCCCTGAATCCTCAACATTTACTAGCTCTGATGCCCGAACTTCTGATTCTTCTTCAATCCTTGGCCCTGCTGGCTGAACCTCTTCATAACTTGGCCCTGATGGCCCTGATTCCTGTGGAACTGAGGAAGTGGGAGCAGGAGGGGCAGGTGAAGATGATTGAGCCCTCACGATTTCAGAAACATTAAGGTCTTAATGCTTTCCATTTCATTCTTCATCCAACGCAGGACATTTTTAACCATACTCATTTCTTTCGCTGCAGAGATCTGGCTCACAAAGATAGAGGAAATATCAGCTTGCACAGAGCAAAGAAGTTGCCCTTGGGTATCTAATCTTTCAATTACTAGCTTCATGTTTATTCTAAGCTTCTTCTTCCTTGACCTTCGTTATGCCTTATTTAAAAGTAATGGAACTTCATTGGCTACACCTTTGCCTTTATCATTTGTGCCATGAACAGGCTCCACATGATCAACAAGAGCTTCATCTTTATCCGATTCAGAAGGGCTTGCAGAAATGCCTTCTTGGAATTGATCAACCTGGGGGCTAACAGTGTGCTCCCCCTGAATCTTTGCTTCCTTCTCAATTGCATGCTCCCCCTGAGCAGAAGCATCATCCATCAGAATATCTTCATTGTGGCCTGATGCCACAACTGCAGGAACACCTTCTTCTTGCTCCCCCTGAATATGAGCATCTTCCAATTGACCTTCACTGTGGCCTGGTGCCACAACTTCTGAAATGACTGCAGTAGTGGTTTCTTCTTGCTCCCCTTGAGTGCTGGTGATAGAATCCAGCACATCTCTAAGCAGAGATGCTACAATCGCGGTAGGGGTGACAACTTCTGATATTTGCCCAACAGACTCAATATGCTCAGGAAGTACCTCTTCAATTCTGCCTGAACTTACCAATGGAGCTTCAACTTTGACCTCTGCTGCTGCTTCTTGGACTGATGGGACTTCGGATCTGACCTCTTCAACTTGGACTTCAGGAATTATTGATGCTGCCTCTTCCTGATCCACTGTAACAGCTGGAACTTCAGTTCTGGTTTGAGCTGCTACCTCTACTTCCTCTGCCTGAACCACTGGTAACTCTGCTCTTTCTTTTTCTTGCTGAATTTGGACTTCAGTCCTAACAACTACTTCTTCTTCTGGAATTTGGGGAATTTCTTGTGCTTCCCCGATGATAGCTTCACCCTCTGCTGCTGAAGTCTTGGTCCACATTCTAGCAATTTGGGAAAACCCACTTTTCTTCGGATTTCTAGACCTGATAGCTTGGCCCATCTTCTCAGATACTTCTCCAGTCAAGCTAATGTTATAGTGCTGGAAAATCTTTGTCAGCAGATGAGCATATGTAAGGGAAACATTGAGCTTGTTCTTCTTGTCCCAAATCATAGCCGATGCAAACTTCATCCTTTCTATTATTACCTTTGCCATATTAATATCTTGGTTCTGAATAGCCTAGAACATCATATCCGAGTCTGCCTTGGTGCATGTGGAGAAGGTGGCACTCCTGGGTACCAGAATTTGGCAAACAATGAAATGAAGAATTCGGTTGAAGGCATTCAACTGATTTATATCTATTTTTCCATCCTTCAGTTTGTATTCTATTCCGATAATCCCCAAACCCTTGGCATGAACATCCACACTGTGTACCCCGCTGTGTCCGGTGGTAGAAACTCCAAACAGAGATTCCAAAAGATCATATGTAATGTGAATCTGGGTTCCTTTGACTGTGGAGGCCAAGGATCCATCTTCTTCGGATTTCAAACAAATATAAAAAGCCTTTACCAGGTCCGGATAACTTGCCTCTGAAATAGTTGCCATCTTCGACCACTTCATCCTCTGCATTGCTGCTACTACGTTGTGCATGCCATTCTTCTCTAAGTCAGCCACATCTACTACCTTATTACCGCACAGCTTCGTCTTCACTGCTGCAAATCTCTCTTGCTGCTCTGCTGTGAGGAGCTCGGTGCTGTAACCTCCAACAGTGCCGGAAACCCCAAAAACCGCGATGGAATTGAACATGGAAGGGTTCTGGATGATCGTGGGAAGGAGTAGAGCGGAAACCCTCAAGAAAATTTAGCAGGAAGAGAGGGATTCTTTGAAATCTCACAGAGTTGATGCCAGAATCGATAGGGTTTATCATTCCAGGCAAGTCGAAAGAGATGAGAGAGAAAGATGAAATCGGTATGACATAGATTACGGGATTAAAAGCGAAGGGTAAAGTTGCTTTTGAAAGGACCCCGCAGTAAATGCAGAAAATGACAAAAAGAGATGATTTCACAAGAGATAAAGCCTTTTAAAATAATGAACCGTCAAAGCAATTTATGACACAAGTAATAAAGAGATTTTCTTAATTCCAGGGGAGATAATAAGCATTATTCTGAAAAATATTATTATTTCAATCATATGCGGAAAAATCTATTACAAATTACACATGCCTAATTCCCTTCTAAGAGAAGTAAATCTCTTTTCGGGTAAGACTTTGTAAAGATATCTGCTAACTGATTCAATGTATCTATAAAAGAGATATTTATATTTCTATTAGCTATATGATCATTAATAAAATGATATCTAACCTCTATGTGCTTTATTCCTGAGTGCTGAAATGGATTTTTGGTGAGATTTATTGCACTGGTGTTGTCGCACAGCAAATGGATTGTCTTGATGTGCAGTCAATAATCCTCAAGCTGCTGTTTTATCCATAGGAGTTGAGTGCAACAGCTCCCAGCAGCCACATACTCAGCTTTAGCTGTTGACAGTGCTACTGAGTTTTGTTTCTTTGAAGACCATGAAATCAAGCATCCTGCAAGAAATTGACAACTTCCATTGGTGTTTTTTCTATCTATCTTGCATCCAGCATAGTCAGCATCAGAATAACCTACTAAACCAATTTCGCATGATTTTGGATGCCATAAACCTAGATCATGAGTTCTAGCTAAATATCTAAAGATCTTTTTGACAGATATTAAATGAGATTCTTGAGGATCAGCCTGATACCTTGCACACATACATACACCAAACAAAATATCAGGTCTACTAGCTGTTAAATAAAGTAATGAACCTATCATACCTCTGTAGAGCTTTTGATCTACTTTCTTACCATCTTTATCACTGTCTAACCTTGTAGATGTACTCATTGGTGTTGATAGTGGCTTTGCATTGTCGAATCGAATTTCTTCAATAATTCCTTATTGTATTTTGCTTGGCAGATGTGTGTGCCTTCTTTACCTTACTTGATTTGAAGTCCAAGGAAGTAATTGAGCTCCCCCATCATGCTCATTTCAAATTCTCCCTGCATAAGCTTTTCAAAGTACTTGCACAGAGATTCATCAGTAGATCCGAATATTATATCATCCACATAGATTTTCATAAGCAATATATTTTTAACTTTTGACTTAATAAACAGTGTGCTATCTACCTGTCCTCTGATAAAACCATGATTTAATAAAAACACACTAAGTCTTTCATACCATGCTCTAGGTGCTTGCTTTAAACCATATAAAACTTTATGCAATTTGAAAACAAGATTTGGAAAATCTTCTTCATCAAAACCAGGAGGTTGTTCTACATAGACTTCCTCCTTTATATAACCACTTAAAAATGTAGATTTGACATCCATTTGAAAAAGTTTCAAATCCAATGTAGATGTATAAGCAAGTAAAATTCTAATAGCCTCTAGTCTAGCCACTAGTGTATAGGTTTCTTCGAAATCTATGCCTTCCTCTTGAGAATAGCCTTGAGCAACCAGTCTAGCCTTGTTTCTTGTGATCACACCAGCTTCATCCAATTTGTTCCTGAACATCCATTTGGTGCCAATCACAGGATGATCTGATGGTCTCAGAACAAGGGACCAAACTTGGTTTCTCTTGAACTGATTTAGTTCATCTTGCATGGCTGAAATCCAAGATTCATCAGACAGTGCTTCATTGACTGTTTTAGGCTCGATTTGAGATACAAAAGCTAAGTAATCACAGGGAATAACATTACCTCTTGTTCTTACCCCAACAGATGGATCTCCAATGATGTTCTCTTGGATGATCCTTCTTGTATCTCCATTCTTTTAGAAGATCACTATAGGATATTTCTTTTTGTTGTAGTTCTTCTAAAGGTGGATCTTTATTATCCTCGATAGATGTATCCTTCAGTTTCGTGGATAATTTATCTACATCATCATCATCACTATCTACTTCCTTTCTCAAGAAAGGGTTAGATTCATAAAAAATAACATGGACAGTTTGCTCAATTAGTAGACTTTGTTTATTAAAGACTATAACCCTTGGGTTTAGAAGCATATCCCATGAATATTCCTTCATCAGATTTAGAGTCTAACTTACCAATATCTCTCTTACCATTATTGTGGATGAAGCAAGGGCATCTAAACGTCCTGAAGTGGCTGATCTTTGGCTTCATTTGCTTGTAGAGTTCACATGCTGTCTTCTTCAGGATTGGCCTGATCATCACTCTATTTATTATGTAACATGTAGTGTTGACTGCGTCGACCTAGAAATATCTTGGAAGATTATATTATGATAACATTGTTCTGGTCATGTCCAACAAGGTTCTATTTTTCCTCTTAGCTACTCCATTTTGCTGAGGTGTCCTTGGTGCTGAGAAGTTATGCTCAATTTCTTGATCATCACAGAATTTTGCAAATCTTTCATTTTGGAACTCTCCTCCATGATCTGATCGAATGCTTATTATACTGAACTTCTTGTCCTCCTGCACTATCTTACTAAATTTCATAAAACTTTCGAAGGTGTCATCTTTATGCTCCAAAAATGATACCCATGTAAATCTTGGGTAATCATTCACTATCACGAATTCAAAATTCTTTTCTCCTAAACTGGTTGTTCTTATTAGCCCAAATAAATCCATATGCAATAGTTCTAAAGGTTTGGAGGTGGTTACAACTATTTTTGACTTGAAAGATGATTTTGTGTGCTTCCCTTTTGCACAAGGTTCACACACACCTTCTATCCTTGAACTTATCTTGGGCATACCTTCCACTAGATTTCTCTTGACCAATTTTCTTATTCCATCTAAACTGCAGTGACCTAATCTCCTGTGCCATAATTCAGCTAATTGATCTTTATTTACTGCAAGGCATACATCTTGATCTTTCAACTATTTTAAGTGCAGTACATACAGGTTCTTTTCTCTGCTGGCTTCAAATACAATTATTCCATCTTTCATGATGCTGCATTTAGACTCTTGAAATTTAATTTGATGCCCCTTGTCACATAGTTGGTTGATGCTGATCAGGTTGTGCTTAAGTCCTTTCACACATAGGACATCTTCTATAAGAGTTCTGCCTTGACTTTCTATTGAACCACAACCTATCACTGTACCCTTTCCATTATCACCGTACGTCACTATGCCTTCTTCATTTTTGATGTGAGAGAATAACTTCTTGTTGCCATACATGTGGCTCAATTGAGAACCTGCTGTCCAGGTACCATTTTGATGCTCTAAGGCTTCCCTGCGATAAAAACACTAAGATTTAGGTACCCAAGTTCTTTTGGGTCCTTGCTGGTTAGTTTCCTCACATTTTCTTTTGAGTATGCATTTTAGGTCTTTAGTTGGACAAGTTATTTTAGTGTGTCCTAATTTGTTACAGTGACTACAACATGATGTTTTACTTACCTTTTCAGTTGGGATATACTTAAAATTAGATTTGTATTCAGTGTTTTGTTCAGCTACAAATTTTGGAGTTGGATAGATTTTAGGATGGATTATTGTTTCTTCATTATCTGGTGGAGTATATCCTAAACCATGCTTTTTCTTTCCTGATCTTCTTGCACCTTTTAGAATTAAAGATGATTTTCCATTTGTAAAATTTTCAATTGTACTAAATAAATATTCATTTTCTTTTGTTAATGTGTTAATTTCCTGTTTAAGTTTACTTATAGTTTCCTAGCTTTCTAGATTAGTTATCTGATCATTTTAACTTTTAGATCTTCACATAATAATACATTTCTCCTTTTTAGTTCTGAAATTTGTTTTTCCAACTGCTCATTTTCAGATTTTAAATCTGAGTTAGTAATTTCTAAACATGCATGACTTTTCTTGGTGGATTTTAATAGTTTACATACCTCTTTATATTTACTATATAATTCATTAAATGCATCTTCTAAATTATCAGAATTAGATTCATTACATGAGGTAAATGAGGAATCAGATGTTACTTTTTCATCTATGTTTGCCATGAAGGTCAGGTTTGCCTTTTCTTCTTCTTCTTCACTAGAGCTTGACTCACTGTCCGAGTAGCTGTCATTGTTCCATGCAGATGCCATGGCTTTCTTCTTATATTTCTTAAATTTCTTTGCGTTGTCCTTCTTTCTAAACTCAGTCTTTTTCAGCTTCGGACACTCAGCTTTAATGTGTCCAGGCTTCTTACACTCGTAGCAAATGGGTTCAGCTTTCTTTGTGTCCCTGACTTCGGTTTTCTTGAAATCTTTTCCTTTCTTAAAGTATCTCCTTCCGGACTGATATGTTTTCTTGGACAGTATGCGATGCAGTCTTCTGGATAAGAAAGCTTCCTCATCTTCACTTCTTCCCATGCTCTTATCACCATCTGATTCATCATCAGATGTGTCTTCAGTAGCCTTGTGAGCATTGCTGTGTTTCTTTCTGCTGGAAGACTCCCTAAGTCTTTCCATGTTTATCTTGTGGGCCATCAGTGACCCAACAAGCTTTTCCAGTGACAATCTTCTTAAGTCGATGGCTTCCTCTATGGCTGTTACCTTAGGAGTCCATGATGCTGGTAGGGATCTCAAGATTTTTCTTACCATGTCTCCTATTTCGTAGTGCTTTCCAAGACCAGCCAAACCATTTGTAATGTCTGTGAATCTACTGTACATTTGGGTGATTGATTCTCCTGACTGCATTTGAAATCGCTCATATTGAGCTACCAAGATATCTATCCTTGTTTTCTTGACCTTGTCTGTTCCTTCATAAGTTATTCTGAGCTTCTCCCACATCTCCATTGCCGATTTGCAAGCTGAAATTTGGTTAAACTCTTTCTTACTAAGAGCACAACATAATAAACTCTTAGCTTTGCAGTTAAGAGAGATCTTCTTCTTATCATCAACTATCCAATTTTCTCTGTTGTTTAGGACAACTAGATCTCCTTCTTCTATGATTGACTAGATCTAAAAATCAAGACCTTGAAGGAAGAACTCCATTCTTGTCTTCCAGTAGTTGTAATCTTCACCGTCGAACAAAGGTGGTCTGTTGACTGACTGGCCTTCTGCATACCCTTGAGCTGCCATTTATCTTTGCTCTTCAGATCGTTAGATCCTCTTGACGAAGAGACTTGGCTCTGATACCACTTGTTGCCCAGCTAGCAAGCCCAGAGGGGGGGGGGGGGTGAATGTGATTCTAAAAATTCGTTTAGATTTAAAGCCTGTCAACAAAAGCGCTTAACGAAAACACTAAAGTAGATAGTTAATGTTAGTAAAAATGAAGATAAGCAAGCACATAAACAATCACACAAACAATAGGAGATTTTTATCCTGGTTCGGTCCTCCTGTCCCAAGGAGTCCTACGTCCAGTCTCCAAGCAACAACTTGGGCTTTCACTACCAAGGGTACTGTCCCCCTTAAGGACCCTTACACATTCAGCCGTAGTTGGCCTTCTCTTCTAACCCCGAAGAGGTATACAACGACCCTGATACATAGGTCTTTCTTCCTTACTGAAGGGAATAAACACCACCTATTTCCAACAGGTCTTCTTTTCAACACCCGAAGAGGAACTTCACAAAGATGTGAAAAAAATCGAATGGCCCCTAGACCAAGCTTACAATAAGTGCTTGATCCGAGGCAATGTCTGAGAGAGAAAGATTTACAATAAGAAAATCTCTCAGAACACAAAAGCTCTCCAATGACTAAGAAAATGAACAAGGAGAGCTAAGATCTACAGCAGACTAGGGAGTGAAGCTTGGGCTCTTCTTTCTGATGCTCGCAGGTTGTAAGATGAAACCTCTTAGATACAAAAGTTGTTGCTTCACTTAGTCATCAATCTTCTATATATCTTCTCTTTAAAAATATAGTCATTGAAGTATTCGTTGTCTCTAAGTTGAATGCTCGTTAGACTGCATGGTTCATCATGTACGACAGGTGTGCTTGCAGTCATTTAATGCGTTACGAGCCATGCACACAAAGGGAAGATCCATCCAGATATCCTTTAGCTTCTAGTTGTCCAACGTTGTAAGGTGTGGTACTGTCAAAGACCTGCACATAATAAATGCCTCACAATAGACAGATAGACTATCTCTTTGCTTGTCAGTCAACGTTAGAAAGCATGCAGTAGGAGTATACACCAAAATAGAAATACCATTTTGTCATCTGATAAAGTGATTGCTATTTTATCATGGGTGCAAAATGTATTCAGATATGCGATGTATAGTCAATAATAAATGCAGGATACAAAGATATTCGCGGGAAGACTTCAAACTTCAAAGCATTTGAAAATATATTTGAATATCATGAGAAGAATAGATGTATTCACGAAATCTATGACAGGGAAATCGATGTGTCCATGAGACACTGTTCTACTTATAAAATCGTTACATGAACAAGTCATTGTTGAAGCAAATTGTTCTTATAGTAGAAGCAAATTGTTGTGAACACAAATCGTTGTACAAATATGAGCGAATTGTTATATGAGCAAATCATTGTTTAAATATAGATAAATCGTTGTACAAGTATAAACAAATTATTGTACAAGCAAATCGTTATTCAAATATAAACAAATCGTTGTGCAAGTATAAACAAATCGTTGTACAAGCAAATCATTATTCAAATATAAACAAATCGTTGTGTGAGAAAATCGTTGTTCAAACATAGACAAATCATTGTACAAGTATTAACAAATCGTTGTACAAGTAAAGTATTATTCAAATATAAACAAATCATTGTACAAGTATAAACAAATCGTTATTCAAATATAAACAAATTATTGTTTAAGAAAATCGTTGTGAACACAAATCGTTATACAGATATAAGCAAATTGTTATAAGCACAAATCGTTGTTTCACTTATCAAATCGATGTAGTGATCGAATAGTTGTTTGCTTTATCGAATCGTTACATCGACCAAGTCGTTGTGTAACTTATTGAATCGTTACAGTGACCAAGTTGTTGTGTAACTTATCGAATCATTATAGTGACCAAGTCGTTGTGTAACTTATCGAATCGTTACAGCGACCAAGTCGTTGTGTAACTTATCGAATCGTTATGAGACGAAAATCGTTGTTTCTCTTAACGAATCATTGTGAGAACGAAATTATTGTTTCACTTAACGAATCGTTGTAAGACTGAAATCATAGTTTCACTTAACGAATCGTTGTGAAATTGTTATGCTCTAAAGAAATCGATACTTATGAAATCGTTATGCTCTAAAGAGATCGATACTTATGAAATCGTTATGCTATAAGGAAATAGATACTTATGAAATCGTTATGCTTTAAGGAAATCGATACTTATGAAATCGTTATGCTATAAAGACATCGATATTTATGAAATCGTTATGCTTACAAAGGAATCGTTATGCTATAAAGACATCGATATTTATGAAATCGTTATGCTTACAAAGGAATCGTTATGCTATAAAGCAAATCGATATGGACTTATAAGAAATCTATGCTCTGAACTTTTAAATAGCACTGTGTAAGAATTACTTACAGATTTTGCTTGATTTGTTTCCTGTGACTGAGCTTCATAAAAACTTGTTAGATAATCTTTGACAGGGTTTTGTTAATCATCAAAATTGTATATAATTAAATAAAATTATATAAGGATGGACTGATCATCAATTATACTAGGTTTATAGAATCTCAGGCATTGCTGTTACGCCAAAAATCGAGTTGTTGTGTAAGGATACCATCCTTCCTTTTAACCCACCACAGGGTACAGTCCCCCTGCTGGACAACTCAGCAACACCCGTAGGCAGATCCACATCGGACCTAGGCATGACTTGGCCAACCCGGCCTCTGCCACACCCTTGTTCTCACTTCTCAGGTCGCCCCAGGGTGAGACGATGGCACACGCACCTGCCTCGCAACATGCATGCCGCCCAACAATCTCCCCCCCCCCCCCCAGCAGCACCCCTGGGAATCGAATCCGCGACCTACTCTGATACCAGGTTTATAGGATCTCAGGCATTGCCGTTATGCCAAAACTCGAGTTGTTGTGTAAGGATACCATCCTTCCTTTTAACCCACCATAGGGTACAGTCCCCCTACTGGACAACTCAGCAACACCTGCAGGCAGATCCACACCAGAGCTAGGCATGACTTGGCCAACCTGGCCTCTGCCATACCCTCGTTCTCACTTCTTAGGTCGCTCCAGGGTGAGACGTTGGCGCACGCATCTGCCTCGCAGCATGCTGCCCAACAGTAGGCACCCCGTCAGCAGCAGTAGGTGCACTACCAGCAGCAACCTTAGCAGTTCCCGCAGTACCAACAACCTCTGCAGTACCAGCAGCAGCAGCAGTTTCCCCAGCACCAGCAGCCGCCGCAACAGCAGTAGCCCCAGCAGGCGCCGCAGCGTGGGCGTGGTCACATGATGGCTCTCACTCGGGAGCAGGCGGAGGCGTCGAACCTTGTTATAGGTACTTTGCCTATCCTTGGTTGAGCTGCCCATGTTTTGGTTGACCCCGGTGCTTCTCTCTATTTTGCTTCCGAGGAGTTTGACGAGTCTCTGGTTCGTCACACACCTGAGAGGCAGTGTGACGTGATGATCGATCTCCTGTCCGTTGACTATATGCATTATTTTGGTTACCTGGAGGGCGTCACAGTTGAGGTTGAGGGACACTAGTTGCCAGCCAGGTTGTACGCGTTGCAGCTTCGTGACTTTGACGTCATCCTAGCCATGGACTGGTTGGAGGCTCACTCAGCGGTGGTTGATTGCCAGCGGAAGACCATTCGTTTTGAAATACCTGGAGCGCCCATTCTCTGCTTTCGAGGTATCCGATCTACCTGTCGACCTTTTATTTCCTTATGTAGAGCTCCTCATTTGATCCGTGATGGCTGTGTTGTAACGACCCTCCTTATATCGGTACAGTTACATCAACCCACGTCGGTATAATGAGCGTCGTCACAGTGGGACATTGACCCAACATTAACAATGAGCTAAGATGTACACAAATATAGATATAGAACAGCGGAAACAAAGAACCAACATCATTCTTATTCCATCATCCACATTAAATATCCACAATCCATATAACAAGTAAAGAAAACTAAAGTCCACATAATTAAACTTCTAAATAAAATTACATTGTCATGATGAGGTACATCATTTATTCATTTACATACTATAGAAAATGAGAATACAATAACACTATCTCCACCACAATCTACTCCTCATGCTCGGAGTCGCTCCTAACGATCTCCTCCAAGGAAGTAGAATCACCTGCTACACCTGTACGCCGAAGCAAGAGTGAGTCTAAAAGACTCAGCAAGTAATCCATGTACACAATTTATACACACATCATATACTCATTGCATGCTTTAAACAATTTAGGCCACTAACATGGAAATCTATATCATTAGACACATATGATTCGTGTTAAATCATTAACTAACATTTAGTAGTATCCTATACATGCTTTCTATCTATAACATGGTACATGAATTAACAATTTAACACCATCCATCTATGGTACAATTCTACTAATCTAGGACATGGATTTAAGTACAATGTGATTAGCAACCTAGCATGAACTCTAACTCATTTTACATGCTCATTTCACATTTATTTATGCAATTAACTTGATGTTTTAATGAAATATATTCACAATCATACATAATACCACATTTTATCAAGCATGGATTGAATGTCAAAGCAATTTCAACTTAGTTGACAACTATGCACAATTTTAGCATGAAACTAGGTACTAATTAAATGACATATTAAACACAAAATCTACACAATTTTTTACATGCTTTTATCATATTTTAATCATTCTTAGCTTGCTGTTTTGACATATATTACACATTATTCATAAGGTTTATGCTTTTCCACATGCTAACACAATCACTTTTTATTTTCACAAATTCATCTACACATTGCATATCTCATAATTTCACATACACATGTTTTCACATTACACAATTAGTTGACCTAGTCCAAACCACCACTAGAAGGACACACATTCACATTCACATACCTATCACCTAGGCAAAACAATGATAGATCTTAGTTACTGCGCCGAACCGAGAGAAGCACTCTCCACCCTAACCAGTGGAACATGTCCACCTCCAGGATTTCATCCTATTTGCCCATTGGATTTCACACACTATGAACCTTCCCATAGGGACTTTACTACGGTAGGGTTCCACAGCCCTCTATGGTAGTAGTGTCACACACGACACAATTTACACAATTCGCGTTATTTACACATCGTTTGTACACCTTTTAACACAATTATGATAAATTTCACATATAGGCATTAGCTTCAATTTTCCTAACATGATACTACTATTCACAGTCAATAAATAGCTCACATCATGCTTCTATACATGCTGCAAATACTAAATTATACATATTTAATCTATCATGCTCATTATATTGATTTTCCATGATGTAACCAAGAATCACACTTACTGTGCTCAGAACGGATCCAAATTTTTATCACAGGTTATAAACAAATAGTATGTAACATGCTCAATTTTCTAAAATTTTCAGATCATTACACTAATTATAATAATTAAAAATAGTTCATAGGCATGTATTCACTAATTTCATATAAACAGGTTCCACAGTGAACTAGTCATTCCCAACAGATTCAATACATGCATACAGTCATCATACTGCCACAGAAAATTTACCCAACCCTAATTTAACATGGATCAAATTAACAAGAATTTACAAGGCTTAATCATGCTGAACATCTCACTTTAGAAATTCTAATAAATAACATAATGTGCGGAAATTCGATCCAATCATATGACATATTCCAATGGATGTACTTGACCATATAGAAAATTTATAACATCCACTTATATTTAGAAATCCGGAAATTAGGTCACATTCATCAAGACATGCTTTCTGCAGAATTTAGAAGAACTTGGCGGCACACAGTTGGCCGCCAACAGGTGTTAATGGCACCAAAGGCTGCCGCCGACTATAGATCTTAACGGCACAAGATGCTGCCGTTAAGTTCCTGTCTTCAAGAAGTGCAGACAGTCCACACTAAACACCAATGAACGGGGGTTCCAGGACACGAGAAAAATCTACAAAAAATACCTAGGACCTACTGGACGTATGTATGAGCAATGTCCAAGGTTTACTTGCCTCTAAATAAATTGCTAAAGGGAAATATTTGCCGATGAAGCTCTCCTCGGCCAGTGCCAAGAATCCCTCAAATTCTTTCCTTTCCGGCTACTGCATCGATGAAGACTGCAAACTGAAGTCGGGGAAGCCTTCCTCAATGCTTAGAAGATCTTCCAGTCGTTGTAGAACGCCGGATGGAGCACCACGTCGCCGGATCAAAGTCTCCAAAACTTGGGGTTCGCACAGAAATTAGGGTTTTTGACTCAAGAGCCAAAAGGACCCAATCTCAACAAAGGGAGGAGTCTTTATAGGGTCAAGGGTTCGAGCACTTGATAAGGTAGGGCTCTCGACCGTTGGGAGTCAGTTTCTAAAATTGGGAGCGAAGAAATCACGAGCATTTCTGGATCTGAAACCGAAACAAATCTGGAGAAGTAGATGTCAACATCACTGGCCGCCTATCTGGGATTGACGTTCATCGATGTGGACGTTGGCTCCCCCTTTAACGTCAACTCATGTTGACGCCAAATGGGTTTTCGACCAGACCACAGAATTTCAGTAATTATGCTTACACTAGGTATGTACTTGCAATGTACCATACATATAACTTAATTATTAAATACAAACATCATGTATGTATATATAATATATATATATATATATATATATATATATATATATAATATATATATACTATATACATATATACACACATGCATAAATAAATATATACAGAAATAATTATATACTTACACATACTTGAAAATCTTCACAAAGCATCTAACAATACATGACCGAAAATAAAAGGGTGAAATTAGAGGGCCTTACATGTGTAGCGTACCTTGCTTCTGTTTGTTCCTTGGAGCCTAGCGGATCATCAGTTTTTGATATGCCTGTTGTTTGTGAGTTCCCTGATGTGTTTCCAGAGGATCTACCTGGGTTGCCGCCTGAGCGGGAGGTAGAGTTCTCCATCTACCTTTTGCTTGGTACGATGCCTTTGTCCACGGCACCTTACCAGATGGCTCTGGCGGAGTTGAGCGAGTTGAAGCGCCAGCTGCAGAAGTTGCTTGAGCTAGGCTTCATTCGCCCGAGTTGTTCGCTATGGGGAGCACCTGTTTTGTTTATGAGGAAGAAGAATGGTAGTCTGCATTTATGCATCGATTATCAGCAGCTAAAACAGGTAACAGTGATGAACAAGTACCCGTTGCCAAGGATTGATGGTTTGTTCGACTAGTTGCAGTCAGCCAGGGTTTTCTCGAAGATTGACTTGAGATTCGGTTACTATCAGTTGAGGATCAGAGAGTCTGATGTTGGCATGATGGCTTTCCGCTCAAGGTACGGTCAGTTTGAGTTCATGGTGATGCCGTTTGGGCTCACAAATGCACCTGCAACATTTATGGATTTGATGCATAGGGTGTTCGGTGAGTACTTGGACCAGTTTGTGGTCATCTTTGTGGATGACATTTTTGTCTACTCGGCTTCTGAGGAGGAGCACGAGGAGCACCTGAGGATCATGTTAGAGACCCTGCGGAGTCACCGCCTTTACGCCAAGTTCGACAAGTGCGAATTTTGGCTGAGGGAGGTGCACTTTCTCGGACACATAATCTCGGATTCTGGTGTGGTAGTGGACCCTGCCAAGGTGGAGGCAGTGTTGTCGTGGGAGCAGCCCACATCAATGTCAGAGGTTTGTAGTTTTTTGGGCTTGGCAGGTTACTACAGGAGATTCATTCAGGATTTTGCCAGGATTGCAGAGCCGTTGACCAGATTGACGAGACTGGATGCCAGGTTTGTTTGGTCAGAGGACTGTGAGCAGAGCTTTCGGGAGCTAAAGACGAGGTTGACTTCAGCGCTAGTGTTGGTCTTGCCGTCCGACAATGGAGGTTTTGTGGTCTATACTGACGCGTCGAGGTCAGGTTTGGGTGCCGTGTTGATGCAGCATGGTGGGGTCGTTGCCTATGCTTCTTGATAGCTCAAGAAGCATGAGGAGAACTACCCTACCCATGACTTGGAGCTGGCAGTAGTGGTGTTCTCTCTAAAGTTGTGGAGGCACTACCTGTATGGCGAGGCATTTGAGATCTTCACTGACCATCATAGTTTGCAGTACATTTTCACACAGAAGGATCTAAAATTGAGGCAGCGTAGGTGGATTGAGTATTTGAAGGACTATGACCTTACCCTCTCCTATCACCCAAGAAGGGCTAACGTCGTGGCAGACGCTTTGAGCAGGCGTGTTCACTTGAGTTTGCTGATGGTCAGAGAGTGGAGGCTGTTCGAGGAGCTGTCCCAGGGATTCTTCTACCCGTCGAGGTGTAGAGACCGTGCTGTGATGACTAGTTTGTCAGTTCGTCCGTCAGTGTATCAGCAGGTGCTGCAGGCACAACAGACAGACTTAGAGTTGGCAGATATTTGTAGATGCCAGAGGTTGAGCTGGACGAGGACAGTGAGGTCAGGTTCAGAGCCCGCTTGTACATTCCTGAGGAGGCGCGCCAGGTGCTATTGTCAGAGGCTCTCAGGTCGAGGTATGCTGTTCATCCTAGTTCCACCAAGATGTACCATTGCTTGAGGAGGTTCTTCTGGTGGCTAGGGATGAAGAGGGGCGTAGCAGAGTTTGTTGCTCGGTGCCTTACCTGTCAGCAGGTGAAGGCTGAGCATCAGCGTCCTGGTGGTGAGCTGCAATCGTTGCCCATTCCCGAGTGGAAGTGGGACGATATTACCATGGACTTTGTGGTTGGTTTGCCCTGTACCCCGCAAAGGCATGATGGCATTTGGGTGATTGTTGATCGGTTGACCAAGTCGACACATTTTCTTCCAGTCAGGATGTCGTGGTCAGTGGACAGGTTAGCCAGGCTGTACATGGATAGAGTTGTTCCGTTGCATGGAACCCCAGTTTCGATTGTTTCCGACATAGATCTGAGGTTCACTTCTGGGTTCTGGTGCAGTTTGCAGAGGGCGCTTGGCACAGAGTTGAGGCTGAGCACAACGTATCATCCACAGTCAGATGGGCAGTCAGAGTAGACGATTTAGACACTGGAGAATATGCTGAGGGCATGCTTTTTGGACTAAAGTGGCACCTGGGAGTCGCACCTTCCGATGGTAGAGTTCGCATATAACAACAGCTATCACTCGAACATCAGACTGGCACCATACGAGGCTTTGTATGGTCGCCCGTGTTGGACACCTCTTCATTGGTTCAAGGTCAGAGAGAGGCAACTTTTGGGTTTAGAGATGGTGGAGCAGAGTGTAGACACAGTCAGACTTGTTAGGCAGAAGCTTCAGACAGCGCAGAGCAGACAGAAGAGCTACGCAGATATCTGCAGGAGGCCGTTGCAATCAGCGTAGGTGACTTGGTGCTTGTGTGGGTCTCACCGACCAAGGGTGTTATGAGGTTTGGCAGGAAGGGAAAGCTCAGTCCCAAATATATTGGGCCTTTCCCTATCACAGAGAGGATCGGTGAGGTTGCTTACAGGTTGAGTCTTCCAACAGAGCTGGCAGGTGTGCACAGTCATTTCCACGTTTCGTAGCTCAGGAGGTACATCACAGATCTATCGCACGTGTTGGACTACTCGCAGCTTGAGGTAGCACTAGATCTATCAGTGCCAGAGTACTCGGTCAGTGTTGTCGATCGTAGAGTGCAGCAGTTGCGCCGAAAGTAGATTTCATTGGTAAAGGTCATCTGGGAGAACCGCGTTGGTGGCTATAGACACCCGATTCTGACTAATAAGTGAACTATATTTCTTGCTATCCTAGTGAGCCCCTAGTTGGTCACTCACCTTGAGCCCATCATTAGCCTTGTTTTGAGCCCATTAACAACTCAAATTGTCTTGAAATCTCGCCCATTATCATTTGGAGAGAGTCCTTGGACCTAAATAACTCTTATCCTTTCATATAATTGGCTGATAATTCACAAATAATTGACTTCCTTGACGCGTCGTATCGTAGCGCCGCGTCTCAGTGTCATGATGCCACGGGCCACTGCGACAGCCCATGCATATTCATGCACGTGGGCATACTGTCGTGACGTCCCATCCCGTTGCTTTAGTATGTCGCGGCCCTACGATACGCCGTGACAGCAGCTGAGCACGTTGGCCTTCGCAACCAACTCCTATTTATCCTCCCATAGGTTTATCTTTATCTCCAGGGATTATCTCAACCCCTTGGGGCGAGATTTGGGCCCTAGGGACTCTCTTGGAGCTCCCAAGGACTCTCCCTTGCATTTTTTAAGAGATATATCTCCCATTTTAATTATTATCTTTTTTTGATGGGATATTCTCACTCTAGAAACCTATAAAAACAAGACCTTCTCCTAATGGACGGGGGACCCCCGATTTTTACCCCAGAGGGCTGCCGAATTTTCCACTGACCTGTACTTAGTCTCGGAGCTCTCCCATTTCCTCTCCTTCCCTCACATTCCACCTCATAAAAGCTTGCTATTTCATCATCCATGGAGCGTGGTGCGTGAGGACGGTGACTCCTATCTTCCCAGAAGCTATTGCACGACATTTGGGACGACATCCACGCCAGGGAGTTGCCCTCATGGGGCTCATTCCTCTCTCCTCCCCTTTTCCTCTATTTCTTCATGCATATTATTTTATTTCTAGATAGGTTGCACTCCCTCTCATTCCCATGTTTTTTTTACACACCCTAGGGGTTAAAAAAAACCACCCCCAGGTTTGTTCCCACTATGCTTCATCTTTTCATTTCATTTTTGGAATAGATACTACGCTTAACTTGTTCTAATAGGGCTTTTCTTGTTTCCTTTTGTTTTGACAGACACCCAAGCGAGATCCACAAGGAGCTCTCTGATGACCAAACTGTCCCCATAATAAATATTTCCATTATATATTAATTTTGATGATTAACAAATAACACTAATGGATTTCTTGAGCCTTAAGAACAGGAAATAAAAGAAAAATGAAAGTTCAAGACAATCTGGTAAGTCTCATCACTTCTATCCAAGTCTTTGTATCGACTTCTTTGATAAGCAGAACGATTTCCTCTTTGACCGGAAAACTCAAAACAAATCGATATCGTAACGATTTCTTTAGAAACTCGCAACGACTCTCTAGCCGTAACGATTTCTTTAGACCTCGTAACGATTTCTTTAGAACTCGCAACGACTCTCTAGCCGTAACGATTTCTTTAGACCTCGTAACGTTTTCTTTAGAATTCGCAACGACTCTATAGTCATAACGATTTCTTTAGACTTCATAACGATTTCTTTAGAGTTCATAACGATTTCTTCACTGATCATACGCCTTGCTTGTATAAAGATTTCGTATAACGATTTCCTTACAACTTGACAGTCATAACGATTCGTGTAACGATTTCCTTACAACTCGATAGTCATAACGATTTCTTGTAACGATTTCTTCAGAACTCACAACGACCTGCTTGTTGTAACGACTTCATAAGTTATCACATCGATTTCCTTACAGTTCATAACAACTTGCTATAATTCATAACGATTTCATAAGTCAGCAAGATGCATCTTTTTAATCGTTGAAAAGTCAAAATATCTTGTCCGTTGACTGCTATGCATTAAATGCTCTCTGATCGTATCTCCCATGCATGCAGACAATATCTTCCATTTCTATGCTACTCTGTCTACGTACTTTTTTAGACAGAAAGGAGCTTTGCTATATACTGCAATATCTGTTCCATCTCAACTAACAATAGACAGCAGTCTTAGCTGTCTTCTATTTATTGATGATATGCTTACAGATATCTGACAAGACTCATCTGGACAACATTGGACACAAGATACAAAGTTCTATGACATCTCTTTGGCGTGTACACAAGGATAAAAGGCTGACGATCAGAAGCTTCCTTGGTGACCAGTCTAACGTACACAAGGATAAGAGACAACGGACACTTCAACGTTGAATTTGAATCAGCATTTAAATAGAAGACTGAAGACGGAAAAAAAGTGTGCAACAACGCTTGATTTTAGAAGAAGAAAGAAATCCATCTCTTAGAGTCTTTAGAACTTTGAAGAAGAGCGAAGCTTCCACTCCAACCTTGTTCTAAGCTCTTAGCTCTCTGTGCTCAAAAGGAATCTTCTCATTTGTAAGAGCCTGTGTGGTCCTTGGAGAGAAAAACCTTGTTAAATCTCTTTCTCTCTCGGGGGCTTAGGAGCTTCAGTGTGTAGCTGGTCAAGCTAGAGTCTGAAGCCTGTTTTCACACCCTTTTCTTATTAGGTTGTGTTCCCTTCTGGACGAAGGAAGACCTGGTGGTATCCAGGGTGGTTGTTGTTCCCTTCAGGCTGAAGGAAGACCAGTTGAGGCTGGGTGTAAGGATCCTTAAGGGGGATTGTACCCTTGGTAGTAAAATCCTGAGGTATTGCTCAGGGACTGGACGTAGGTCTCCTGTGGAGAGGAGTTCCGAACCAGGATAAAAATCCTTGTGTCTTGTGGATGTGTTTTGTGTGATTGTTGTCTTGTTTGCTCTAACTCTAACCTTGTTATTAAGTTGTGCAATCCTTTCAGTAAACAGGTTTTAATCAGAGATCGAAGTTTTAATAACCCATTCACCCCCCCTCTGGGCTAGCTAGCTGGGCAACAAGTGGTATCAGAGCTCGTCTCTTCGACAAAGAAGAAGATCCAACGATCTGAAGAGCAAAGATCAATGGCAGCCCAAAGTAACTTCGAAGGTCAGTCAGTCAACAGGCCTCCCTTGTTCGATGGAGAAGATTACACATACTGGAAGACTAGAATGGAATATTTTCTACAAGGTCATGATTACACAATCTGGTCCATTGTAGAAGAAGGTGATCTTTTGGTCACAAACGCTAAGGCTCAGTGGACAGATGATGATAGGAAAAGAATATCCTTAAACTGCAAAGCCAAGAGCATATTATGCTGTGCCCTAAGCAAGAAAGAGTTCAATAGAGTCTCAGCCTGCAAGTCCGCAATGGAGATGTGGGAAAAGCTCAAAATTACCTATGAAGGGACAGACAAGGTAAAGGAGACAAGAATTGATATTCTAGTAGCTCAATATGAAAGATTTCAGATGCAGACAGGTGAATCAATAACTCAAATGTTCAGCAGATTCACTGACATCACAAATGGATTAGCCGGTTTGGGAAAGGTCTATAATGCACCAGATATGGTTAGAAAAGTCCTCAGATCTTTACCATCTTCTTGGACTCCGAAGGTAACAGCCATTGAAGAAGCCAATGATTTAAAATTAATGTCATTGGAAAAGCTAATAGGATCTCTCATGGCTCACGAGATAAACATGGAGAGATTAGGAGAATCCTCCAGCAGAAGGAAACAATCAAATGCTCTCAAAGCAAGTGAAGATAATTCGGAAGAATCTTTGGATAATAGTGAGAGTAGTAAAGACAGTGATGATGAAGAAGCGATGCTGTCTCGAAGGCTTCAAAGGATTCTAGCAAAGAAAAAGAAGTATCAGTCAGGAAGAAATTTTTTAAGAAAAACAAAGACTTCAGAAAACCAGAAGTAAAGGATCAAAGAAAGGAGAAGTGATCTGTTATGAATGCAAAAAGCCTGGACACATCAAGGCAGATTGTCCCATGATCAAAAAGAGTGATCACAAGAAGAAGGACAACTTCAGAAGATTTAAGAAGTACAAAAAGAAAGCAATGGCAGCTGCTTGGGAAAACAGCAGTGACTCAGACAGTGAGTCAAGCTCGAGCAGTGAAGGTGAAGAAGCCAACTTGGCTCTAATGGCCAACACCGAGGACAAAGTAACTTCTGACTCTTCTTTTGATTCATGCAATGATTCAGATTCTGACAATTTGGAAAATGCTTTTAATGAACTTTATGAAAAATACAAAGAAGTATGCAAATTACTTAAAACTAGTAAGAAAAATATAATCTGTCTAGAAAATACAAATTCAGACCTAAGAACAGAAAATGAAGAACTTGAAAAACAAATTACTGAACATAAAAGAAGAAATGAATTATTATGTGAAGATTTAAAAGAGAAAAATAAGAAAATAAATCTTCTAGAAAAACAAGAAGACTTAGGTGAATTTAAAATAGAAATAGAAAGACTAAATAAAGAAAATGATAATCTATCAAGTACACTAGAGAAATTCACCAATGGTAAAAACTCTTTAATATTAAAAGGTGCTAGGAGATCGGGTAAAAGAAAAATGGATTAGGATATACACCCCCAGACAATGAAGAAACCATAATATACCCTAAAACATATCCAACACCAAATTTGTACCCGAACAAGATATAGCATACAAAGCTGATTTCAAATATATAGAAAAAGTGACTAAGTTATCCTGCTGCAGTCACTGCAACAAGTTAGGACATATTAAAATTACATGCCCAACAAGACATAAAAAATGGATATTAAAAGGTAAAGTTGATGATACTAACCAATCAGGACCCAAAAGAATTTGGGTACCTAAAGCTTGATGTTCTCATTTCAGGTTAACCCTCGAGCATCCAAATGGTATTTGGATAGTGGGTGCTCAAGGCATATGTCAGGCAACAAGAAGATATTTGTTGATCTCCAAGCTGAAGAAGGTACAGTCACCTATGGAGATAATGGAAAAGGGACTGTGATAGGAAGCGGGTCTGTGAACATCAAAGGAAAATCAGTTATAGAAGATGTAATGCTGGTCAAAGGGTTAAAGCACAATCTCATCAGCATCAGCCAGTTGTGTGACAAAGGCCATCAAATTCAGTTTCAAGAATCAAAATGCAGTATCTTAAAGGATGGTGCAGTCATATTTGAAGCCTACAGAGAAAGAAATTTGTATGTTCTATATCTCGAGAAACTCAAGGATCAAGATGTGTGTTTGGCAGCTAGTAAAGATCAATCAACTGAGTTGTGGCACAGAAGATTGGGCCACTGCAGCTTGGATGGGTTGAACAAGCTCAGAAAGAGAAAACTAGTTGAAGGACTGCCAAGGTAAATTTCAGATTGGATAGCATTTGCAGACCTTGTGCAAGAGGAAAGCACACCAAGAGCTCCTTCAAATCAAAGACTGTAGTAACCTCCTCAAAGCCCTTAGAACTACTTCACATGGATTTATTTGGGCCAATGAGAACTACCAGTTTGGGAGGAAAGAATTTTGGATTTGTAATAGTTGATGATTATTCAAGATTCACTTGGGTATCCTTTTTAGAGCACAAAGATGACACATTTGAAAATTTTGTCAGCTTCAGTAAGAAAGTTCAGAAAGATCAGAAATTCTCAATTGTCTCTATTCGATCAGATCATGGTGGTGAGTTTCAGAATGAAAAGTTTACGAAGTTCTGTGATGATCAAGGAATTGAGCACAACTTCTCAGCTCCAAGGACACCTCAACAGAATGGAATTGCTGAGAGGAAAAACAGAACTCTTTTGGATATGGCAAGAACCATGTTGTCAGAATATGATCTGCCAAGATATTTCTGGGCCGAAGCTATCAACACTGCATGTTATATCATAAATAGAGTGATGATCAGGCCAATTCTGAAAAAGACGTCTTATGAACTCTACAAAGAAAAGAAGCCAAAGATTAGCCATTTCAGAATATTTGGATGTCCTTGCTTCATCCATAACAATGGAAAAAGGGACATTGGTAAGTTGGATGCCAAATCAGATGAAGGCATCTTCATGGGGTACTCTTCTAAACCCAAAGGTTATAGAGTTTTCAATAAACGTTCCTTATTGATTGAACAATCAGTACATGTTATTTTTGATGAATCTAACCCTTCCTTGAAAAAGGAAGAAATTAGTGACATTGATGATGCAGATGACTTGTCCGAAAAATTAAAGAATACTTCAATTAAGGACAAAGAGGATCCAACTCTGGAAGAACTGCAGCAAACAGAAATCCAACATGAAGATCTTCCAAAGGAATGGAGATATCAGAAAGATCACCCTCCTGAAAACATCATTGGTGATCCATCTGTAGGGGTAAGAACTAGAGGTAATGTAATTCCATGCGACTATTTAGCATTTGTTTCTCAAGTAGAGCCTAAGACAGTCAATGAAGCTTTATCTGATGAATCTTGGATATTAGCCATGCAAGATGAACTAAATCAGTTCAAGAGAAACCAAGTATGGTCACTTGTTCCTAGACCATCCAATCATTCAGTTATTGGCACCAAGTGGGTGTTCAGAAATAAACTGGATGAGTCTGGAATAATCTTAAGGAACAAAGCCAGATTGGTGGCTCAAGGCTACTCCCAAGAGGAAGGCATAGATTTCGATGAAACTTATGCACCTGTAGCTAGACTTGAGGCCATTAGGATTTTACTTGCTTATGCATCTGCACTTGATTTAAAACTTTTTCAAATGGATGTCAAATCAGCCTTTTTAAATGGTTTCATCAAGGAGGAAGTTTATGTTGAACAACCTCCAGGTTTTGACGACACTGAATTTCCAAATCATGTATTTAAACTACATAAGGCTTTATATGGTTTAAAGCAAGCTCCTAGAGCCTGGTATGAAAGGCTCAGTACTTTCTTATTAAATCATGGTTTCACTAGAGGTAAAGTAGATAGTACATTATTTATAAAATCTAAGGTTAAACATATACTTCTTGTACAAATCTATGTAGATGATATTATTTTTGGATCTACTGATGAATCTCTTTGCAAGTACTTTGAAAAGCTTATGCAGGGAGAATTCGAAATGAGCTTGATGGGGGAGTTAAGCTACTTCCTTGGATTGCAAATCAAGCAAGGGAAGGATGGCACTCATATCTGTCAAGCAAAGTACACCAAAGAGCTGTTGAAGAAATTTGGATTTGAAGATGCAAAGCCATTATCAACTCCAATGAGCACATCAACCAGAATGGACAGTGATCAAAAAGGTAAAAGGGTAGATCAAAAGAATTATCGAGGTATGATAGGATCATTACTTTACTTAACTGCCAGTAGACCAGACATTTTGTTCAGTGTATGCATGTGTGCTAGATATCAGGCAGACCCTAGAGAGTCTCACTTAATTTCTGTAAAAAGAATATTTAGATATTTAGCTAGAACTCATGACTTAGGTCTCTGGTATCCTAGATCTTGTGAGATAAATCTAATAGGATATTCAGATGCTGATTATGCTGGTTGCAAAGTAGATAGAAAGAGCACCAGTGGATGTTGTCAGTTTCTTGCAGGATGCCTAATATCATGGACATCCAAGAAACAAAATTCAGTAGCTCTATCAACAGCTGAGGCGGAATATGTTGCTGCTGGAAGTTGCTGTACACAACTTCTTTGGATAAAGCAACAACTTGAAGATTTCGGCATTCACATCAAATCAATTCCTCTATTGTGTGATAATACAAGTGCCATCAACCTCACCAAAAATCCAGTTCAACACTCAAGGACGAAGCACATTGAGGTAAGATATCATTTTATTCGAGACCATGTAGCTAGTGGTAATTTAGAAATTTCGTTTATAGATACAAATGGTCAATTGGCAGATATCTTCACAAAAGCCCTACCTGAAGAGAGATTTACATCTCTTAGAAGGGAACTAGGGATGTGCAATTTGTGAAAGAATTTCTGTGATTTTATTGACATATAAATTTTTCAGATTAAATGAAAGTTCTCTCTCCGTTAAAGTTAAGCAAAACTCAGTTATCTATATGCTTTGACCGCTTCTGTGTGGAAAGTTGTTTGACTTGTCAAATCTTTTTGTCGCTTTCTATCTTTACCGCCTTTGGCGCTCCTCCGTTCAATAAAGTAATATTATTTTATCCAAATCGCTTTGAGATCGACTCGTCTTCTACCTTTACCCTTTTTATCCTCTATCTGTTCACCCAAAGCCGATGCCCTAACGATTTTGGGATCGACTCTCTGCAACTTTCGAAGCCTTCTTCTCTTCCCGCGAAGAATTCCTTCGAGAACTTCCGTCCCTTCCATCATCCTCCCTTCCAGAATCTTTTCTTCTCTGCACCCATGGCCGCTCCGTTGATCTCCGGAAGTGTTGGGGGCTACAGTGCTGAGTATTTATCCCCAAGGGAGCAAGAAAGATTTACGTTTGTGAAGACGAAGATTTGCGGAAATAAGGCAGTGGATGTTCAGAATCTTGAGAAGAATGGCATGGCCAGGCTAGTTGATACTCTAAGAAGATTGCAGTGGATGGATGTGGTCACCTTCAGTGAGGTAAGCTACCCGGACTTGGTAAAAGCCTTCTACATTTGTCTGAAGTCAGAAGCAGATGGGTCCCTTGTTTCCTCTGTCAAGGGCATCCAAATCAGAATAACCCATGAGCTTTTGCGTGATTTGTTTGGAGTGAAGACCTCTGGATTTAGTGGCATTCACTCTGTGAATGATGAAGTCAAAGGTCTCGGGATTATCGGTCCAGGATTTAAGTTAAAGGATGGGAAGCTTGATATTAATCAGATGTCCGCATTCAATAGATTGCTTCACTTTATAGTCTGCCAAATCTTAGTACCTCGTAGTGCTACCTTTTCTTCATGCACTAGGGCAGATTCGGACATAATGTTCTGGGCAATCCAGAACAAAGAGATAAACCTGGCCGCAGTGATGATTGAGCGAATGATGTTTGCACATGCTCAGTTATGGGAAACAAAGAGCAAGTTGAATGTTTCCCTTCCGTATGCTCATCTACTGACCAAGATTTTCAAGCACTTTGGAGTAGATTTGTCAGGTGCAGTAGCTGAAAAGATGGGCCAGTCTATAAGGTCCAGAAATCTGAAGAAAAGTGGATTCTCAGTGGTAGATGGAATGTGGTCAAAGACTTCTGTGGCTGAGGGAGAGGCAATCATTGCAGATGCAGATCCAGCAGAGCAAGCAGCAGCAAAGCAAGCAGCAGCAAATCAAGCAGAGCAAGAACCAGTAGAGTCAGCTGTGGGATGCCAATCCGAAGCTCAATTGGAAGAGGGTGCAGCTGGTGTGGCAGATTCCTTGCCCACCACCTTAGTCGCCTCTATTTTAAGAGAGGTATTGGATTCCATTCCCTCCATCTCAGTCTCTTCTAAGGCAGGTGGACCTGATGAAGAAGTTATGGCAGCAGGCCATACTGAAGTTCAGTCTGAATCGGTTGCAGATGTTGAGGTACAAGCAGGTACTCAACAAGATGTGGTCATGGAAGAAGCTCCTAACCAGGGGAGCAAAGTAGAGTTGATCCTGAAGTATCTGAATCAGTGGCAGAAGGCCACTTGGAGAAAGTTGTCGTGGAAGAAGCTCCTGCTCAGGGGAGCAAGAAAGTATTGAAGTCCCTGCTCCCATTCAGGGGGAGCAAGCTGAGATTGAAAAGCCAGAGAATGAAGCTTTTCCTGAGAAAGCTGCACCTACTCAGGAAATTCCAGCTCCAGCCATGGTTGATGTTAGTGAAGGCCCAAGTACAACTATAAATCTTGAGGAGCCTGTCACTCATCAAGGTAAGCAGAAGAGAATTGTTCACAGAAGGTCAAGGAAGGGCCCTAGAAAAGTGAACTTGAAGCCTGTTATGGCTATGTTAAAGGCCCAAGGAGTGATCTTGGCATCAGTCCAGTCTAGCATACAAGGCATTGTTTCTAATCAAGCTTCAACTTCCTCAGACGTATCTTCAATAAGAAATGCAATGAGGTATTTCAATAAAGAGATGTCTGATATGAAGAATTTGCTGGCTAATCTTTCAAGGTCTAGTGGTGTCCCTCCTGCACCCACTCAGAGCAGTCCAGCTGAAGTTCCTAGGCCACCAGGGCCTCCAGCAGAAGTCTCTCGGCCAACAGGGCCACCAGTTCAAGGGTCAGGGCCATCAGGGCCATCAGTCGTGAGGTTACCCGGACCAGTGGCAGCCTCAGGGTCTTCAGGACCCTCTCCAGCAGTCAGAGAGAGTCAGGCCAAAGGGAAAGAGCCAGTGTCAGTCTCCAAGGCCCCTGATACTTCATCTCTTGCCACTCCAACCCTCTCCACACCTTCATCTCCTTCTACTGCACCTCCTGCTCCACCAACCATAAAACATCCCATGCCTCGCACCCAACCTTCCTCATCCTCTACTTCATCTCAACCCTCCTTCTCTCCTACTCCAGCTCACATCTCAGCTCCATCCTCATTAACTCCTAAACCTTCACCTATTAAAATTCAAACATCTCCTCTTCAACCAACCTCTTCCTTTAATCCTAAACATTTTTTCTATCCTCCTACTCCTCCTAATTCTGTTATCTTTCCTCCAGATAAACCTCTGCCTCTTGGTGTCTTTGACACCAATGTTCCAGACAATTTTGAAAGGAACACCCTCCTCACCATTCTTTCCACAGCCTCTCACATTCACAGGACTGACCCTCCCAGTCCTGCCTTGAAAAAGAGAAAACCTCCTCATCTCTAAGCACTCCTTCTGTTCCTCTATACCCTCCTTTATGGTACTCTCTTACCCTTGATCCTAAGAGAAGACCTATCTACAAAGAATACCTCCAGAAATGCATTCTTTCTACCATTTATGGTATTCCTTTTCTCAACCTATCCGAACACCTGGACATTGTTCTTCCTTTTACTCAGATATCTCAAGCTTTCAAATCCAAAATCCTTGAGGGCACTGAGTTCAAGACTGAAGATCAGTGGGCAGCTATCAAAGGAAATAAGGCTCAGTATGCAAAATACCTGACTGCAAGGGCCGAATCCCTCTCTCACAGAGCTCACCCACTCACCTTCTCTGAGTGGTTTATCATCCAGCACAAGAACTCTTGGGGATCCTTCATTTTGAAGGAAATTCGCATTGCCAGAGCCTTTCAGCTGTACAGTGACTTCTGTTACTTGAACAAAATTCCAGAAGTTCAGTTTTGCCAGTTCCATTCGCAGATTACTGTGCTGAAATCAGAAACCCCTCTCAACCTTCCTCTTAAAGTAGACTTTGTCTCTTTCAAGGTTGATTTTCCAGTTCTTCTGCCGAAGCTGCACTCTTTAGTGTTTGATTCAGATGCTGGGTCTCATGCTCTAGATATGTTTGCAAGACAGATGGGCAGGATGTCAGCCAAGCAGGGCAGATCTCCTTCCTTTTTGCGGTTCATCTTCAGAGAATATCACTCTGGCCGCATGTCTTCTCAGACCTTAGCTCCACTCATTTCTGAGTGTGAAAGACTCACCTCATCAGAATGGACGCTTCTCTATCAGGCCTCTTATCAGCAATTGGAAGCCATCAATCAAGATCTTGTTAGTCAGAGGAAGCCTGCTCTTTCTGCAGAAGCTTTTATGGATCTAAACTCCATCGCACCCATACCAGAGATCTATGCTGTATGGGCATCTAGATATTCTGCTTTCTATGCCTTAAAGCAGGATTTGTTAAATCAACAAATTCACTATCCAATTTCCTTGGACAGATTTCTCCATAGGGCCAGTTTTGGTAAGAGTACTTACTTCAGATTCATTTTGGACAAAACTCAGTATGGAGAATTCTTAGAGCAGCAAAGGCAACTCTACATTCAGAGGAACATCCCTTCCATGGGACCCTCCTTCTCAGTTGCCTCTGGCGTTTTTCTGCAAATTTTTGAGGATCTTGAGATCAAGGCATGGGCTGTTGTCTCACAGCATGCCTCCTTGTTATCTCCTCTGTATTATCTTTCTCCATCCTAATATAAATCTTTCTCTCTTCTTTGTCTCACCGCTTATCTTTTTGCTTAATGACAAAATGGGGGAGACAACTAACGTAAATCTGAAAAACATTTCATTTTTTGTATGATGTTTAGTATATTTTGTCATCATCAAAAAGGGGGAGATTGATGACCAAACTGTCCCCATAATAAATATTTCCATTTATTTATATATTAATTTTGATGATTAACAAAATAACACTAATGGATTACTTGAGCCTTAAGTACAGGAAATAAAAGAAAAATGAAAGTTCAAGACAATCTGGTAAGTCTCATCACTTCTATCCAAGTCTTTGTATCGACTTCTTTGATAAGCAGAACGATTTCCTCTTTGACCGGAAAACTCAAAACAAATCGATATCGTAACGATTTCTTTAGAAACTCGCAACGACTCTCTAGCCGTAACGATTTCTTTAGACCTCGTAACGATTTCTTTAGAACTCGCAACGACTCTCTAGCCGTAACGATTTCTTTAGACCTCGTAACGATTTCTTTAGAACTCGCAACGACTCTCTAGCCGTAACGATTTCTTTAGACCTCGTAACGATTTCTTTAGAATTCGCAACGACTCTATAGTTATAACGATTTCTTTAGACCTCGTACGATTTCTTTGGAGTTCATAACGATTTCTTCACTGATCATAACGCCTTGCTTGTATAACGATTTCGTATAACGATTTCCTTACAACTTGACAGTCATAACGATTTCGTGTAACGATTTCCTTACAACTTGACAGTCATAACGATTTCGTGTAACGATTTCCTTACAACTTGACAGTCATAACGATTTCGTATAACGATTTCCTTACAACTTGACAGTCATAACGATTTCGTATAACGATTTCCTTACAACTCGATAGTCATAACGATTTCTTGTAACGATTTCTTCAGAACTCACAACGACCTGCTTGTTGTAACGACTTCATAAGTTATCACATCGATTTCCTTACAGTTCATAACACTTGCTATAATTCATAACGATTTCATAAGTCAGCAAGATTCTTTTTATCGAATCAGTATAATGCCTTTTAATAGCGTTGAAAAGTCAAAGTCATGTCTTGTCCGTTGACTGCTATGCATTAATGCTCTCTGATCGTATCTCCCATGCATGCAGATAATATCTTCCATTTCTATGCTACTCTGTCTACGTACTTTTTTAGACAGAAAGGAGCTTTGCTATATACTGCAATATCTGTTCCATCTCAACTAACAATAGACAGCAGTCTTAGCTGTCTTCTATTTATTGATGATATGCTTACAGATATCTGACAAGACTCATCTGACATCGTTGGACACAAGATACAAAGTTCTATGACATCTCTTTGGCGTGTACACAAGGATAAAAGACTGACGATCAGAAGCTTCCTCAATGACCAGTCTAACGTACACAAGGATAAGAGACACGGACACTTCAACGTTCGAATTTGAATCAGCAGTTTAAATAGAAGACTCAAGACGGAAAAGATAGAGTGTGCAACAACGCCTGATTTTAGAAGAAGAAAGAAATCCATCTCTTAGAGTTTTTAGAACTTTGAAGAAGAGCGAAGCCTCCACTCCAAACCTTGTTCTAAGCTCTTAGCTCTCTGCGCTCAAAAGGAATCTTCTCTTTTGTAAGAGCCTGTGTGGTCCTTGGAGAGAAAAATCTTGTTAAATCTCTTTCTCTCGGGGGCTTAGGAGCTTCAGTGTGTAGCTGGTCAAGCTAGAGTCTGAAGCCTGTTTTCACACCCTTTTTCTTATTAGGTTGTGTTCCCTTCTGGACGAAGGAAGACCTGGTGGTACCCAGGGTGGTTGTTGTTCCCTTCTGGACGAAGGAAGACCTGGTGGTATCCAGGGTGGTTGTTGTTCCCTTCAGGCTGAAGAAGACAGTTGAGGCTGGGTGTAAGGATCCTTAAGGGGGATTGTACCCTTGGTAGTAAATCCTGAGGTATTGCTCAGGGACTGGACGTAGGTCTCCTGTGGAGAGGAGTTCCGAACCAGGATAAAATCCTTGTGTCTTGTGGATGTGTTTTGTGTGATTGTTGTCTTGTTTGCTCTAACTCTAACCTTGTTATTAAGTTGTGAAATCCTTTCAGTAAACAGGTTTTAATCAGAGATCGAAGTTTTAATAACCCATTCACCCCCCCTCTGGGCTAGCTAGCTGGGCAACAAAGGCGACGGCCCCTGTGTCGCGTTCCAGTTGTTGTTGTGGCTGTGTGCCACGTGTCCGCATCGCAGGTGTGAAGGCGACATGCCAGGTGTCGCGTTCACCTGAGGCACCTGCGCGCGCGACACGTTGTCTGGCGCCTGTCGGCCTGTCAGAAGTCTTGTTAAAACTTTTAAGAAGGTGACATGCCGGGTGTCACATTCCTGTTGTGATCGCGACAGGGATCTTGTCGCGTTCTCAGGTTCCGAGGGCTTAAGGCCGTTGGCCCCTCCTTTCCCCCACTTTTCTTCCTCTCTCCCGTTTCCCCTCTTCTCAGGCGGTGGAGGGCTCCCTCCAGCGATCCGGCACTGTGGAGCGGCCGGGAGCTCGTGCGGAGCAGCGGCGCATGCGTGGAGCGAGGAGGAGACGGCCAACCGACCACGAGGGCCCCTTCGTGGGGTGGTTTCTCTGTTCTAAGGTAGGGATTTCTTGTGCCCTCTCCCATCCGGGTGGATCGGGAGCCCTTGGGGTTTTGTAGTTAGATTTACAGCTTTCCCCATGCTCCCCTCCCCGTGTGCGTGCTTGTGTGGTAGCTTGGGGGACCGTTGTTGGCCCCCATGCTCGGTTTGGGGCTCAGTCTGTGATCGCGATAGGATAGCTATCGCGATACCAGTCTGGAGGCGACGTGCAACCTGTCGCCTTCTGGGTGGCGACAGGTTGGCCGTCGCGTTCCCCTATGTGCTTCAGTTCCGGGTTCTGTTTTGAAGGCGGCCCCTTGGCTGTCGCCTTCGGGGTTGCAACTGGGCGATCGTCGCATTCTACCTTTGGGGTAGCGACGACGCCCTTGTTGCCTTTCTGTTCCCGTGACGCTTGGCTGCGGGCCAATGGCCCCGCTTGGGGTCCGGCCTTCTGACGCTGAACGCGACAGGTCGATATGTCGCGTTCAGATCAAAAGGCAGCATCCTGGTCGTCATGACCTAGTGGCGACAGGTTGGCCGTTGCCTTCTTGTTCAGAAGGCGACACACCTGGGGTCGGTTTCAGGTTGTCTGGGTTTCTGTTTCCGTCTGGTGTTGTTCCGGTTTCTCGAACTGTGCCTTGTGTGCCGGCATTGGCCGACGGACCTTCTGGGGGTTTTTCCAGAAGGGGTGTCGTGTGTGCCTGTGCTACTGGGCTTGTCTAGGTTACAAGCCAGTCTTGCCGTTTCTGTGGTGGTTGCCCCGCCAGTTCTCTTTCGCCCGGTGCTCGGCACTTGAATGCTTGTCCCGTTTAGAGGTTGTCTTCGTTTCCTGGGACCCCCATCCTCGGGAGCCTGTTGAGGGAGTACTCCGGGCTACGAGCGTGCTCGAGTTGGCAGCCCACGTGAGCGAACTCTAGAGCTGAGGGGAAAATGAGGTTTGGACAGCGGCGCTGAATCGTTTGTAGAGCTCTCTTGTCTTGGTCTGGGACGCCGAGGGGTTCGGAGTGCTTTCCTGGCACAGACCAGACAGTCCTTTGTCTCACTACCTCTCTCTGCGTTGGTTCCAGAGCCACGTAGTGGTGTCAGGCATGAGGCCGCAGCTTGGCCAGGCTGCGGTGTTGCGTGTGTTGGGTGTTTCTGTGGCGGCTCTGTCTCGCCCTTCGCGGGGGTGGAGGCAGAGCTAGGCTAGCGAGCAGAGTGTGTGGACTGTGGGTTCCCCGTCTTGGCTGCTAGCAGCGGTGGCTTGGTTGATGTTGTTGTGACGGCGTTTCCTCATGACGTTCCTAAGTGTTATCCGTTGCCCTAGCTCGCACGGCGGTCATAGCTTGGCCGTGCCTAGTTTCCGTGGGCGTCGTTGGTCTGGCCTTGTGCAGACCTGTGCTTCTGGTGGTTTCCGCTTCGGTGTCCTCTCGGTTCCACAGTCCCGTTCTGGGTGCCAGTCCGTGGTGGCACCAGCGTGTGTAGCTTCTCGACCTAGCGGTGTGTCCGGGGTCCGGGGTGGTTCTGCTTGTGGGCCCTCGACCTTGTAGAGGTCTGAGGTGGCTGTGCTTGCGGTGAGACGTCGTTCTCACTTGGTTGTTCTGTGGTCTCGGCAGGTGTGCTGAGCACTGCTTCCGCTTTGTGCCCAACTCCGTTGGTTTCTGCGGGAGTCATGTGTGTGCCACGGCCTTGGTTGGTGGTCGTGGCATTGTACTGTTCTCTTCCACTACTTAGTAGTACCATGCTGTAGGTGTTCCTCACTTTACAGCTTTCTAGTGTAGTTTCCTATTTTCGGAGTTCCTGCTGCTCTGGTCGGTGAGGGACTGGTAATCCCTACTGGGCCTTGTTCGCGAGGTTTACCCTCCCCCTACTTCCTTCAGCTAGGGGCTCATCGTCGTGGGAGCTCGGTGTCGGACGGGTTGTGGAGGCGGTCGTGGCACCGTGTGTTGTCAGCAGCAGTGAGAGCGAGTGTTGTGAGCTCTTGTACCCGAGTGAGCTGAGAGTTGTGTTTTACAAGTCCTCGGGTATACCCCTTAAGGACTGCACCTTTCTTCTTGTACATGTGCTTTTATTTGGGACACGTTGTACAAACTTTTGTATATTGTATAGATTGTTATAGTTATTGGAATTCAGTACATATCTCACTAGACTATTAATTATAACCCTTCCGGGTCTTCGGATCCGTGGGTGGCGACGCGAACTTCGGACCCTGGTGGGGGTCTGGAGGGTCGGGTCGTTACAATTGGTATTAGAGCGAGGGTCTACTGAGATTTGTAAGGAGTTAATAACTATAGCTTTTCCAAAGGAAGGTACTAGTGTGCTGCTGACACTGTCCGACTAGTGTTAGGCTTGTGCTTTCAAATGTTTTGCAGGTGTGCGGCTTCCCTGCATGATTCGTGTGCGTGTTGTAGGTTGCAGTTGTTGCTGTGCCGTGTGCATGGCGAGTGTGGTCGCTCGGCGTGTTCGTGCCGTAGAGGCGCGGTTGGCGTGGACTCGCTGGTAGTGGAGGATGCTTGCGAGCCAGTCCAGGTGCGGTGCTCCTGGTCGTCTTCGGCGCATTTGAGCGTGTGTGCGTCACGAAGGCTGAGAGAGCCTGCGTGTGGTGTGGCCTTCACCGGTGCAAGGTTGTTGCCTGTGGAACCGGTGGAAGGTGTCCCTGCCTTGTTGGCTGCCCCTCTGTTGTTGGGGTGTGTGTTGTGGTTGTTGTGTGTTTGGCCTCGTGTGCCTGTGTGCCGTTGTGCGTTGTGCTCGGGACGCCGAGCTAAGTAGGTGCTTTGTGTGCCGTGTTGCACCGCTAGTTGGGCGTTGTGACACTTGTCTGTGGTTGTTGTCAGCCTGGCGCTGGCTGGTTGTGAACTCTAGTGAGGTGCTCCTGGAGTTCTTCTCTGTTGGTTCTGGTGGTAGTGAGGTTTCCCCAGAGCTGTGCTGTGCACGTTTCTGGTTGCTGTTATGTTGCCCTCTGTGTTGAGGTGCATCGCTTGGTTGCCCTATGTTCTGGTGAGGTTTCCCAGAACTGTTTGATATTGTCCTGGTGAGGGTTTCTCTTAAGACTGTTCCGCGCTCGTTTCTGCCGTTGCAATGCTACCTCAGGGTCTGAGGTGTGCTGCTTCTGTTGGTTTAGCTAGTGCGTTCTGGAGGGTTTTCCCAGAACGGTGCCTTGGTGGTTCTGGTGGAGGTTGTCCCAGGACCGGTTTGTGTTGCTTCTGCAGTTCTGCTTGCGGCAGTGTTCTCTCTGATGGTCCGTGTTCTTCGGTCATTTGGGGGTTGTGCATCCTGGTGGAGGTTCTTCCCAGGATCGCCCTTTGTCGCTTCTGGCAGAGGTTCTTCCCAGGAGTGCTCTGTGTTTGTTTCGGGCCACCGTTGTGTTGCCCCTGCGGTTTGAGGTGTTCCGTTTGGTTGGGCTGCATTCTGGTAAGGTTCTCCCAGGATGGCTCTTGGCACTTTTGGTGGAGGTTCTCCCCAAAGCTGTTTCGTGCTGTTTGGTTGTTGCTGCTCTCTCGGTGGAGATGAGCTGTCGTTGTTGCCGGTTGGACTGTCTGTGTTACAATTAGCCTGGGTGTTGTCGGTCAAGCGTTGTGCGCTTGGCCGTGCATCTGGCCGCTGCATTGGCCAACTGGTCTTGTTAGTCGTTTCCAAGTGTTCTCGGCTGCGCCGGGGGACTCTGTATGTCCCCGAGGTGCGAGCGGTCTGCTTCGTCTCCTGCGCCTAGCGTGCTCTCGCAGATGGTGGTCTGGTGAGTGTGGTCGGAGCTCGGCTGGTTGTGCTTCTCAGGGAAGCACCAGTCTTGCGTTGTGGTTTGCCTCTTGCGTGTGGAAGAGACTTGTTGCGTGTCTCCTTCCTCTGCTTTCCGTTGGTTGCTCAGGGTAGCGATGCTCCACTGTGGTGTGTGTTGCCAGGGTGCGCATTGTTGCAACCTTCTGGTGGAGTCATCTTCTATTGAGTTGTTTTTGGGTTGAGCTTGTTGCTCCCCTCATGTTGCCGTTTCCTTGTGGCACCGTGGGTCGGTGGACCTGTTCGTGCCGTTCGTCGCTGTGATGGTTTCTCGCTACCTGCCAGGCTCAATTCGGGGCATTGGGTCCCTGTTGGTTTGGTGCGAGGTAGCACTGTTTTCTTGTTGGGCCGCTCGTATGAGCGTTATTCCGCTGTGCAATGGTTTTTCGTGATTGGCTTGCTCGTGCAAGCATTGTTCCGTTGTATGCTCGATTGTGCGTCGGCTTGTGCCTTGGAGGTTTTTCGTGTCGTCGTTTTGGTGTTTGGCCTCTCTATTGGTCGCGATAGAGGTGGTGCCTCTTGCTCTTGCGCGCTAGGGGGGGGGGTCGCTGTGTTCTTTTGCTCCCCATGCGGTAGAGTCAGTGCTCCGTGTTTTATGTGCTTCTTGGAGCCGACGTAGTTGTTGCGCTCTTGAATAAGTTGTCAGCTTTCCATGCATTTCTGTTGTGGGTCTCTGGTGGAGAGCCCCTTCGACGGGCCATGTGTCGTCTCGAGCCGTTGGTGCCGTTGTGTGTGCTGCACCTTGAGCGTTTTCTCCGATGCTTCGTGTTTTGTGCCTCAAGGGCTGGGGCCAACGTGGCTGTTGCGCTCTTTCAGGCTTGCGGTTCTTGGTGTGTGGCTTTCGGTAGGCCTCTTGTGGAGAGTCCTTCCTGTTAGCCGTAGTGTTGCTTGGCCGTTGGTGCACCTGGGTTGCACTTTGTTTACTTTTGGTGTTTGTGGTAGCACCGTGTGCTTGTGCTCGAGCGTTTCGATTTTGTGCCGTCTGGAGCCCTGGTGCATTGTGTTGTACCCTGGTTAGCTCTCGGTGCTTGTGATAGCACCCTATGTTGTACCGTGTGTCTGTTCGTGTGCTTCGTGTGTTGTTTCACGAGTTTGCTCGGTGTTGGAGGCGTTGAGCTTTCTGCCCTGGGACACTTTGTGTTAGCCCATGCCTTGTGGTTGTACCGATACCATTGTGGGGTGGCTGCTCTGCCTTGTCTAGGTAGCCCTATCGGTGGTACACCAAGCTCTGGTCGTGGCCAGTGTCCCAGTTTCCCCCCTCACTTGCGGAGCGAGTGTGTGCGATTGTGGTACCCTGCTTCGGTCTGGGTCTCTCTGAGGTCGACATATTGCCCTCGACCTCAGCGGTTGTTTTTCTTCTCGTGTGGTTGTGCGTGGCATTGGTGAGTCTGGAAGTCGATGGCGGAGTCTCATGTCGGTTCGTCCGGTGACAGTGAGGTCTATCGGCTTGCTAGTACTCGACCATGTGGTTTGTCGATGTTGGGAGGTGTCTGGCTCTGGCTTGACCTCAAACGTCTTCCATGCTTCCGTCATGGTGTGACCCGTTGTGGAGCGTGTGGTCTCCCAGTGCTGTGGCTTCACGTGTGTTTGGTGTCCTGGTCGGACCGCGAGGAAGGTCTAGGTGAGACCTAGTGGTGACAGTGGACGTTGTTCCATGTGTTGCGGATCCTTCGCGAGCGTGTTGTTACTCTGGTTCTCGTCGCTCGCGTGGCTTCTCGGTTGGGCTGGTGACCGGTGCTAGCTGCTGCTAGTAGTGCGAGGCCATTCCCCTGAGACGTGTGGTTGGTTCTCAGGCATTTCTCGCGTTGCTGTCAGCAACTGTGCACTCTGTCGGGTTTTGCCGGCGACAGAGTGGGTTGCTGATCTGTTGGTCCCAACAGTGAGGTCTGTTGGTGGCTGCAGCCGTGTAGTTTTTGGCTGGCTTTTCCCGCTGTTCGGGCCGGATTTGGTGTCGCTCGGCACCGGTGGGGTTGTCGTCCCGTTGGATGCCCCACGTGTGACTAGAGTGAGTCGTTGGTTTTTCAGCTTGGTGATCTAGGTGCGTTGGAGCATGTTGCGAGCTGTTGGGTTTTCGATTGTGTGCTCCACCCGTGTGTTTGGAGCCGGTTGGGTGAGCCGTTGGTTTTCCGGCTTCGTGTGCTTCGCACGCGTTTGGCTGTGTGATTGTTGCCACGAGGAAGTCTTGTTGAAACTTAGTGACTTTTTCGCGTTGGTCTTACGTTTGCTCCCTGTTCTTCATTTCGTACCTCGGGATCTTTTGGGCTTGTCCCAATTTTGAGGACGAAATTGTTTTAAGGGGGGTAGAATGTAAGACCCGGTTTCCCGACTTTCCGTCCGGCGCCTGGGATGACTGGCCACTGACGCGTCCAGGTTGGGCGACGTGTTGGTGTCGCGACGTGGGTGTCCACCGCGATAGTCATCCGTGTCGCGACGCTCGGGTGCATCACTTTCTCATCGCATTTGGTGTAACTCCTCGGGTTCTATGTGCCTTGGCGTTGATCTTGGGATTCGCTTCGGGCAGGGGTGTCGCATTCTGAACGCGACATGTTCCATGTCGCCTTCTGGTTGGGAAGGCGACTGCCCCTGTGTCGCATTCCGGTTGTTGCTGTGGCTGTGTGCCACGTGTCCGCATCGCAGGTGTGAAGGCGACGTGCCAGGTGTCACATTCACCTGAGGCACCTACGCGTGCGACACGTGGTCTGGCGCCTGTTGGCCTGTCAGAAGTCTTGTCAAAACTTTTGAGAAGGCGACGTGTCGGGTGTCGCGTTCCTATTGTGATCACGACATGGATCTTGTCGCATTCTCAGGTTCCGAGGGCTTAAGGTCGTTGGCCCCTCCTTTCCCCCCCTTTTCTTCCTCTCTCCCTTTTCCCCTCTTCTCAAGCGGTGGAGGGCTCCCTCCGGCGATCCGGCACTGTGGAGCGGCCGGGAGCTCGTGCGGAGCGGCGGCGCGTGCGTGGAGCGAGGAGGAGGCGGCCAACCGATCGCGAGGGCCCCTTCATGGGGTGGTTTCTCCGTTCTAAGGTAGGGATTTCTTGTGCCCTCTCCCATCCGGGTGGATCAGGAGCCCTCGGGGTTTTGTAGTTAGATTTACAGCTTTCCCCATGCTCCCTCCCCGTGTGCATGCTTGTGTGGTAGCTTGGGGGACCGTTGTTGTCCCCCATGCTCGGTTTGGGGCTCAGTCTGTGATCACGATAGGATAGCTGCTGCGATACCAGTCTGGAGGCGACGTGCAACCTGTCGCCTTATGGGTGGCGACAGGTTGGCCGTCGCTTTCCCCTCTGCGCTTCAGTTCCGGGTTCTATTTTGAAGGCAGCCCCTTGGCTGTCGCCTTCGGGGTTGCGACTGGGCGATCGTCGCGTTCTACCTTTGGGGTAGCGACGACGCCCTTGTCGCCTTCCTATTCCCGTGCCGCTTGGCTGCGGGCCAATGGCCCTGCTTGGGGTCCGGTCTTCTGACGCTAAACGCGACAGGTCGATATGTCGCATTCAGATCAAAAGGCGGCACCCTGGTCGTCGCGACCTAGTGGCGACAGGTTGGCCGTCGCCTTCTTGTTCAGAAGGCGACACACCTGGGGTCGCGTTCAGGTTGTCTGGGTTTTTGTTTCCGTCTGGTGTTGTTCTGATTTCTCGGGCCGTGCCTTGTGTGCCGGCGTTGGCCGACGGACCTTCTGGGGTTTTTTCCAGAAGAGGTGTCGTGTGTGCCTGTGCTACTGGGCTTGTCTAGGTTACAAGCCAGTCGTGCTGTTTCTGTGGTGGTTGCCCCGCCAGTTCTCTTTCGCCCGGTGCTCGGCACTTGAGGGCTTGTCCCGTTTAGAGGTTGTCTCCGTTTCCTGGGACCCCATTCTCGGGAGCCTGTTGAGGGAGTACTCCGGGCTACGAGCGTGCTCGAGTTGGCAGCCCACGTGAGCGGACTCTGGAGCTGAGGGGAAAATGAGGTTTGGACAGTGGCGCTGAGTCGTTTGTAGAGCTCTCTTGTCTGGGTCTGGGACGTCGAGGGGTTTGGAGTGCTTTCCTAGCACAGACCAGACAGTCCTTTGTCTCACTGCCTGTCTCTGCGTTGGTTCCGGAGCCATGTAGTGGTGTCAGGCGTGAGGCCGTAGCTTGGCCAGGCTGCGGTGTTGCGTGTGTTGGGTGTTTCTGTGGCGGCTCTGTCTCGCCCTTCGCGGGGGTGGAGGCAGGAGCTAGGCTAGCGAGTAGAGCGTGTGGACTGTGGGTTCCCCCTCTTGGCTGCTAGCGGCGGTGGCTTGGTTGCTGTTGTTGTGACGGCATTTCCTCACGACATTCCTAAGTGTTATCCGTTGCCCTAGCTCACACGGCGGTCATAGCCTGGCCGTGCCTAGTTTTCGTGGGCGTCGTTGGTCTGGCCTTGTGCAGACCTGTACTTCTGGTGGTTTCCGCTTCGGTGTCCTCTCGGTTCCACAGTCCTGTTTTGGGTGCCAGTCCATGGTGGCACCGGAGTGTGTAGCTTCCCGACCTGGCGGTGTGTCCGGGGTCCGGGGTGGTTCTGCTTGTGAGCCCTCGACCTTGTAGAGGTCTGAGGTGGCTGTGCTTGTGGTGAGACGTCGTTCTCACTTGGTTGTTCCGTGGTCTCGGCAGGTGTGCTGAGCACTGCTTCCGCTTTGTGCCCGACTCCGTTGGTTTCTGCGGGAGTCATGTGTGTGCCACGGCCTTGGTTGGTGGTCGTGGCGTTGTACTGTTCTCTTCCGCTGCTTAGTAGTACCATGTTGTAGGTGTTCCTTGCTTTACAGCTTTCTAGTTTAGTTTCCTATTTTCGGAGTTCCTGCTGCTCTGGCCGGTGAGGGACTGGTAATCCTTACCGGGCATTGTTTGCGAGGCTCACCCCCCCTACTTCCTTCAGCTAGGGGCTCGTCGTCGCGGGAGCTCGGTGTCGGACGGGTTGCGGAAGCGGTCGTGGCACCGTGTGTTGTCAGCAGCAGTGAGAGCGAGTGTTGTGAGCTCTTGTACCCGAGTGAGCTGAGAGTTGTGTTTTGCAAGTCCTCAGGGTATGCCCCTTAAGGACTGCACCTTTCTTCTTGTACCTGTGCTTTTGTTTGGGACACATTGTACAAACTTTTGTATATTGTACAGATTGTTATAGTTATTGGAATTCAGTACATATCTCACTAGACTATTAATTATAACCCTTCCGGGTCTTCAGATCTGTGGGTGGCGACGCGAACTTCGGACCCTGGTGGGGGTCTAGAAGGTCGGGTCGTTACAACAAAAAGAGGAGATCTTTATGGTATGGATAGCATGGAAAGACTTCTGGAAGAAAGAAAATTGCTTACACAAATCCTTCATGAGAATCTTTCTCGAATTTGGAAGGAAAGTCATATCAAATACATGTATCAATAACCAAATACATGAACTTCACTAAAGGTATGAACAAAGTGAGAGAGAAAGACACTCCTATTAGCTTTACTGAACTCAAATCAAGATAATACTAAAATAGATGGTCTCAAGGATTTTAATAGAAGAAGGAAACCAAAGGAAGGTGAGTTCTACAGAACATGGAACAAATAGTAAATATGGGTTTATACAAATGGAGAGACCACAAGCATGAAACAAGAAATGGAAGAAGAGTCGTAGGGAGAAACCTACCTATAGATATTCTGTTCATACTCAATACAATCTATATACAACTTTACATATCTGGCTTAACCTCAGGCTTTTTACCCATCCTCACAGGTCACTACAGGATGTTGAAGACCAATGGCCCAAAGTATTTGGATCCTCAACCGATGCTCTGATACCATTCTGTCACGTCCCGACATTTAATATATCTATAAATGCCGTAACGTGAACGATTAAGAAATCAAGAGTAAACTTTGAACTATTTGGGTAGAAAATTGTTCAGGGCTTTACTAAATAAAAATAATTATTAACTGTCCTTCTATAGGTATTACATGACTCTCAATTTACAATTCAAAAGTAAATGCCGCCAAAGGTTGATCTCTCAGCCCACAAATCCCGATGTCCCGCCTTCTAGAACTACAAATAACCTAAAAAGTAGAATTTAGTGAGCTAACTAGACCAGTAGGATTCAATCTATTAATCAAAAGAATTAAGATAGTCAAGGATAGTATAAAGAGTTTAACCGTTAACAAGGCTAGATAACAAAAGTGACTGGACGACCAAGTCAACAAATAACAAACATGAATACTGAAATAAGATTGCATGATCAAGAATTCAAAATAACAACCAGTTCTGGTTCAAATCATATCTAACTGATGACAAAATAACATGATGACTAATCTAGCTTATAGTGATGCAATGCCAAACATCCTTAGATCTTTTATCATTCCGCACGGCCCGTAAACGAATTCGGGTGCTCCTCCCAGGACTGGACCAACCCTAGTTGCATAGGCATATTAATCAAGTGGGGTCCAGGGACCCAATAATTGTCATCACAAGTCTTTCAGCAACATTTGTGGTACTCAAATATTCAAACTCTCATGCAATCAAAGATTGTGGATCAAGTTTACTGAACACAGGGAGACATAGCCAACTAGGTACTTGGAGACTTCAAGAATCATCCAAGGTAAGATACAACAGACAATTTAGATGATCTCTCTAGTGACTTAATGATAAGAACCCAAGGGAAAGAAGGAGGTAGCTTGCTAGGCTAATATTTAGTATTAGCAAGAGACTGAGCAAGGAGAAATGCTGGAACACTGGCCCAAACAGTGTAGGTCGACAGCCAGGAGGTGGCTGTCGATAGGTGCAGGTATCCAGAACCCAGGTTCTGGTTTTGGGTAGTGCCTGTCGACAGGCCTGTCCTGGCTATCGACAGGCCAGTGCATCTGTCGACAGACAGATGACATCTGTCAACAATCACTGGTATTTCCAGTAGACTTGGGTTCTGGAAGCTTGGGGTATGTCAACAGGTGATTCCCATCTGTCGATAGCCGCCAGGTCAACTTCCAGAAATGGTTTAACAAACACTCTAAGGACTAATCAATGAAACCTATGGATCTAAGCAAGAACAATGTCAACTAGAAGGACTTGTTTCTAGCTCTCAGGACCAATTTACACACTAAACAAGATGAAACATGAGAGACACAACCTACACATGATTAGCTAGAACTTAGCACAACAAAGTACTGGGAGATCAATTCCTCCAAACAACAGTTACTTGCACTCAACAAGTAGACTTCTATAAGAACACATGATGAACCCACAACTCTAAAAGTATTTAGGAAGTCAATACAAAAACTTGGGGGTTTGAACACCTACACAGGAGGTTCTATAGCATGGTTAAGGAATGAGAATGGAAAAGGAAGGAGAAGAATCTTACTTGGAAGAGACGAAGTTCTTCTTCTTCTCACTGTAAAGCTCAGCTGTAGCAGGAAGGAACTAGTGTGGTTATTACAGTAGATGAAGTAGCAGCGCGGCAACCACAACAGGAAAGTAGCTGCAGCTCCTCTTGGTGGTACAAAGGTGCACAACAACAACAGCAGGAGTAGGTGCAAGAGCAAGCAAGAGCAAACGGTGGAAAGGTGCGTACGAGGGGTGATGGGGTGTTTTTATAGTCTTACCAAGCTACCTATGCACGATGGCACATTGGCCATCGATGTGTCGCAGTAGAAACCATTTGGTTTCCATGGCAACACATTTCCCATGCAAGCATTCCAAGGTTACATCTAAGGGACAAACGTGTAGGCCTTCTACCCAAGTGAGGTGGCTCACTCAGGCCTCAACATGTAAGCAACTTTAATTCAGGAAAATAGTTACCGTAATTAGATGATAATTCAGCTGGCCTATTTAACCCCTTGTTTGGGTGTCTTAATGGTGTTCAATCGAGTTGAATTTTAACCATAAGCTAATGGAAAGGTTTTACAAATTATGGTGATTTTAGTTTAATGTTTAGAAGTTTTTTTCATCCAGCAAAATTTACTCGAAAAATAGTTGCGTCAGCTTAATCTCGAAATCCGCACATCAACAATTTCGAATATTTACATTTATGATATCACCATATTTTTCTAAGAATTATGGTGTTCTCATATTTTATTTTCGTTACAGAATTCCGGTGTCGTCTTGTCAGAGCGCGCACCTCTGAGTACGACACTTGAAATATCATCTATTATCACCAATAAATCCTAAATTAAGATTAATTACATCTCATGATAGTAGTTATGTTTAATTATCGAATTATTCATTTTTCTAGTAAATAAAATTTCGGGGCATTACAAGTGGCATCCCCCTTTAGTGCTAGTGGTGGAGAGAGTGGACTAGGCTCATCCTGGAAAGAAAGAGCGGTGAGAGAGAGAGAGGAGGAGAGGAGAGAGAGAGAGAGAGAGAGAGAGCCACATTGGGAGGGAGGGAGTAAGTGAGAGAGAGGTGAGGACGTCAAAAGGGGAGATGTCCCTCTGATGTTGATGGCGGAGAGAGCCTAATTCATCGAATTGGACTCGTCCTAGAGAGAGAGAGAGAGCATCATCAAGGGACATATCCCCCTATTACGCTGAGAGAGAGAGAGAGAGAGAGAGAGAGAGAGAGAGAGAGAGAGAGAGAGAGAGAGAGAGAGACGAGGAGAGAGAGAGAGAGAGAGAGAGAAATCTTTTAATCTTTTAGGGTATTCCCACAAAAATTACTTTTTGTATATGCCTGTTAATGCTTTTCTTCAATCTGTTATAGTTGATTAGAACAAAATCTCTTAGAATATTTTTAATATGTAAGAACAGTATACATACAAATATAAATACAAGATAGAATTTCATGCAATTAAATTCTAATAAAGGTATATATGTAAAATGTCTAAAAAATATTCTAGTCGTTGACGTCCGTCGATCAAATGTTTCACTTTCGTCATGCCACATCATGGGGTCTTTCAAAATATTTTAAATAAATAAGAAGGGTGTACATGTAAATATAAATATAAGATATATTTTATGTAATCAAACTTCTAACATAAATATAACTACAAAAAATATCCAACTATATATATTAATAAACTGTAAATATATGGCGAGGGATTGAGTCGTGCTATTGCAATTGACCGCATTACATATATTAAATAATGTAAATTTTTATTTTTACATTAATATTTCTTAAGATTTGTGAAACTATAAAACAATACTATGCAATCCCCTCATAATTTGGTAAAATATATTGTATGTTTCCTTCATGATTTGTTAATTGTTTATAACACTTTTTCTTGTGTTTAAAATATCTCAAATGTTCGGATTAAGATCTTATTGATAAACCACTCATTTCAATTATTTCTAGATTTTAGTGATAACAAAAACTCTGGTAATAGTGCTTAATTTTCCTTAAGTCTGTCAATAGGGTAAAAAGATCAAATCATTACTTAAGGATTCCCACTGTAAGTATGCTAAAAACATCAAACTCATACAATTCATAAAAAATGTTCTAAGTCCATACGATTACTGTTTTAAGTACACATCGATTATATAACACCTCATCACACCGATTACTGACTAACTCGTGCACCGATTATAAAACAAATGTAATTCCATGTCGATTGTAGTTCATGATGCACGTCAATTATAAGACAAGTGTTATTCCGATTAGAGAACAAAGTTTGCATCGATTGATATTTAACTTGAATTCCGATTACGTAACATCATTTTGATTGCTCTTGTGTTATTCCAATTGGTGTTATAACATTATGATTACTGAACAAAGGTTCAACATCATTTCGAATAGTGTTATAAATATTCTGATTACTGAACAAAGGTTCAATATTATTTCGATTGGTGTTATAAATATTCTAATTATTGAATACAAAGTCAATATCCTTCCGATTAGTGATCACCAGATATCTATTACTGAATGTTCTTTCAGTTTCTTCTAGATATATAGATTATGTTGGATCGAGATAGCACTATAGATGTCCTAGAGGGGGTGAATAGGACTTCTTGTGCTTTTAAAAATTATCTGAAAATAGATGACACTAAATAAAGTTGTTAGTATTTAGTGTGGTGTGTGTGAAATAAGTGAGAACTTGGCGGAAATAATCATACAAATGCACAAGATTTTATCTTTGTTCGGCCCTTCCCATATGGAAGTCCTACGTCCAGTCCCAAGCAACCTCTTGGAATTTCACTAAACTGCCAAGAACACTTGGCATTCTCTCAACCTGAGAGGTATTACAAACTAGGGCTGCAAACGGGTCGGGTTCGGAACCGGAAACACAGATTCCGATTCCGATTCCAATAATCAAAATATGGTTCCGATTCTGATTCCGATAAAATCGGAATGGTTAATTCGATTCTGTTCCAATTCCGATAACATTACCGGAACCAAAATTCCGATAAGCTAATGTGTTTATCATATTTTACCTTTTGAGTTTATGATAATTTATCGGAATAACCGACACCCATTTCGATTCCGATTATTTTTCAATTCGATTCTGATAGCTTATCGGAATATCCGATACCGATTCCGATAAGCTATTGGTATCATTTTTCCGATTCTGAAATCGATATTTTTTATCAGAATTGGGTCGGAATATCGAAATATCGGG